>PRKT01000138.1:216184-255609 GCA_003671525.1 Saccostrea glomerata | reverse complement strand
CCCCCCCCCCCCCCCCCGTGCCTGTAATACCAAATAATAGAGAAGTACAATGTAGACAGAATAAGAATGAAAGCCAAATACACATACTTTTGGTAGTATTTCCCTTAATTGCATACCCCCGCCCCTCCCCGCTACATGTATTTATATGATAACGATATTTCTCTCCGTAAGTTCGGTTAAATGTAAAATTTCGCTACAATTAATTTTCTTTCCCTGACATTTGACATTTAAATTGAATTCCGTCTGTAATTCTAGTGCAGTTTTTGATGAGATGACGTTTGTTTTATGTTAGGCCTATATCCTTCAAGTTACAGATTTCGTTAAATGACGTAATCTTTTTTAATTTCACGTCATAATTAAACGATTTCTATTCGGTTGATTTTTTAAACACAATTTTATTAATTAGAGCTTATTTATTATAGGTATTTTGTAAACAAGGGAAACGCCCACGGATACGCCCCCGGAAGTATTAATGCATTGCATCGTGGGATATTCCCCTAATGTTAATAAGTCTTTAATGAATTCTTAGATATTTAATGATTCATTAAGTAATAAGACTCTAATAAGGGTTTTGTACAACACACTTTAATGACTTTATTAACTAATGTATCATTAAGAATTTAATGAATCATTAGGCTTAATAATTCATTAAATTTAATGAACCGTTGATACAACCGGGTCCAGGTCTGTACCCTAAATTTAAGTCTACAATGATTAACAGACAAATGCTACAAATATTAAGGAGCTCATTCTTCTGACCAGAATCTATTTATGGATATCAATTAATGCATAGAATCTGTTGGAAAAAAATATGATCGCTATCAATGCTTCTTTACACCTTTATCTGACATTTTAACTGTATTTGCTTGAGACTATTATTGTTATTTTTATTTTATTTTTACACACTGCAGGAATTAAAAAACTGAAAACACACACGTACCTATTCCTCTTGCTGCTACATCAGTAGCCACTAAGATTGGTGCCATTCCCAGCCTGAAATCTGAATACCGACAAAACATGATTATGTGTAAGACAAGTGCTTCATTTCATTTAGAAATTATGAGGTCCATATCAGGACCCTGTACATCTATTGCTTACCTTTCAGAGCCCTGTCTCTACCAAACTGACCAATATCTCCATGTATAGCTACTATCTTCTTCCTGTAACAGACCATCACAACATCAAAATCAAACACCATTCCAGTCTTTATAATCAAATACATCTGTGCAGTACAATATTTTGGATGAAAATGATGATTCATTTTTAAGGTTTTGGATTATTGGGTACCTGTCTTCCCAAAAAAAAAAAATCAAACAACAAAGTATGGTTGACAAGAAATCACTGTTCATAGATAATGGTTTGTTCAATTTTAAATCAATGAGCAGATCTAATCTCTCTTGAAGCTAAAAAAGTACCAGTAAATAGAAAAATTCTCCGGTGAGCAGTATATAGGTGCATACATATTTTCATCCCCTACTTGAGCTTTCTGAACTTTAAAGATTTCAGATTACCTACCCTTAAGGTCAGCTTCCTGGAAAATTGTAACTTGACATTTATCATTTATACCTACCTGAGAGTTTTGTTTGCACTGATACATTGAATACTGTGAAATCACAAATTTTCATGGGGGTTAATTTTTGTTGTTTTCGAGGTATGAAAAGACCCTCGAATTCATGTCCACCACGAAATGTAAAATGTTACATACATAACTACTCAACAATTCTTCATTCCCGAATTGAATTCTCCACAAACCAAGAGTTTTTACTCAAAGCACGAAAATCTGACCCCATGAAAATAGGTGATTTTACAGTATCAGGCTATTTCCATAACTTTGATTTTACTTTAATACTTGAGTGATTTTACTTTAATACTTGAGAGCGTTGTTAATACACATGAGGTTATTTCCATAACTTTGATTTTACTTACTTAAGAGCTTTGTGTAACTTAAATGCCAGATTATCAGCCTTTGCTTTGGTATTGGTGAAGATAAGAACTTTTGAGTTTGGCTCACTTAAGACGGGCTTCATTTCTTCCACAAATCTAAAATAAAATTTCCACACATTACTTATACGTGCACATGTACTGTTAAACCTAACAGTTTAATTTGAAAAGTATTATCTTGGCTTAAAAATAATTTCAAAATCAAAGGAAAATCTTACTTGTATAGTTTATCATTTCCATCCTCAACCAAGATCAGCTTTTGATTGATATTCTTATTAATAGTTAAGTCATAATGCCCCAAACGAACTTGGACATTATTAGACATGAAGTCTCGGGCCAGATTTTTGACTTCTGCAGGCCAAGTGGCACTCCACATTGTTGTCTGTCTGAACGGCTGTAAAAATAGAGGTTCCATGTATAAAAATGCTCACAGTTATGATAATTCAAAGATCACTAAATGCCATCAAAAATGATATTTGAGAGTCTTAATAGAACATTTTCTAGATGGAATACTGTAAATCACTATTAATTTGTGAGATCTTAAGTTTTTGCATAATTAAGCTAGACAATGTGTGCGAGAAAAATTACATTCTCGTGTTTATTATTATTTCTTAAGACACAATTCATGGAAACTTTTTCTTTCGCTAATAAGGAGATAATATTGAAAATAAGGTGACGCAAAATAAAGTGATCTACAGTACTTTTAGAAATCTGACAAGTTTTCTGTCTTACACTTAGATATTTCATAACGCTCCTAATCTGAGGTTCGAAGCCCATGTCTAACATTCTGTCCGCCTCGTCCAGCACTAGGTATGACACGTCCTCTAACAACATGGACTGTTCTCTTAGAATATCTAACAACCGGCCTGGTGTAGCAACAACGATATCTAGGCCTCCTGTAATACAAGATGGAAGATATCACTATAATGTCATTCATTAATATCTAGATCATCTATATTGTAAAAAAAAAAAAACCCAGAGTTTATAATACATTTTATAACGTTCAGGAATAAGCTGGGTCAGAATAATTATACAATGTTCATACTACAGAGTTCAGTACTATGCTGTGACAAACTAATTTTAAAATGTTTCTATATTGTACAGTGTTCACTAGTATAATGGGAGAGATGTGTTTGTATTGTCGAGAGTTCAGTTACACACTGGGATAGATGTGTTTAATTACATTTATAGTACTGTATATTTTTCAAGAAGTATGTTGGAACAGCTAATTATTGTAGTGTTTTACAATTTGTAAAGAGTTTGTTAATATACTGGGTCATATATGTTTATTTACAAGTAATGTAGATATTTAACACTGATCATCATTATGCTGGGACAAACCTAAAATTTCCTGCATTTGTCTTGACTTGGAGGCTCCACCATACAAACATCCAGTCCTCAGTTTAAATGGCTTACAGTACGGGAAGGAGACCGAGGCAATCTGCTGAGTTAGCTCCCTTGTCGGCGCCAAAATTAGTACCTTTCATGAATAAAAAATATATAAAACATACAATATTTTGTCCCTCAAGACTGAAATAGCTTATGCTCATACAATTTCCTTGAAAGCATGAAAAGTTATATATGCACAGGTAAATGATTTATTTGTTTGAATTGAACTGAGAACACTATCACACTGTAATGTCATCATTACTCACTCTCGGTCGCCGTGGAAACTTCTGTTTTGTCGTTTTCTGATTCAGTGTATGCACTATTGCTGGTAACATGAACTGAAACAGGAAATAATATCATCAAGTGTCATTCATACAAAAGAATAAAATAGCTACAGCAAAATATTGGTTTCATTTACATAATATGAAGAGATTGCTATTGAGTTACCCCGAGTGTTTTCCCTGACCCAGTTTGTGCAATCCCCACACTGTCCAGTCCTGATAAAGCTATAGGCCATGTCAGAGACTGTATGGCTGTTGGAGTGGTAATGCCATTCTTTGTTAGCGTTGTCTTTATTTCCTCTGAAAAAAGTATTCGTACACTTGTATTATATTTTTATCACTAGTGACTAATTATTGAGTACCTAGGAGCTCCCATAATGAGTCTTAGTCTGTTCCCAAGTGGCACCTATTTATCAGGGATATTGTATTAAATTTGAATTTTCAAAGAAAAATTTTAATTAATAGCGAGGTGAATAACGAGATTGTATTGTTTCAAACCTGGAAAGTTAACATGATCCAAATCTAACACTGGGTTAGGAACATCCCCATACACCTTAACATTGTGTCTTTCATGGAATACCTTGACCTCCTCCTGATGAAAATAAAGTACAAATTCAGTGAATATGTCATTACTACTGAATTATTACATAGAAGCTACGGTCGATTTTATGTACATGTACACATTATCAATTTCAAAATCACTGATTTAAGACTTTATTACCTCATATCCTTTAGACTTTCATAATTATGATATATTTGTTCCAAATTTTAAAGTTAAAAAATCTAAAATGATTCATATCTTTTAAATCTAAAAAAAATTTTGGGAATACAATTTAGCTTATTTGAAATCCGAGCAGAATATTTACAGTGTATGTATTTAAACTAAATTGCCAACACCACAGAAAACAACAAGCCTTGAATATTCTCCTCCTCTCTGCATTAAATGCAAATTAGAAGTCTTTTTTTCAAAATCTTTTAAACTAAAATGTCTAATAACCACCTACCCAAGGTTTTGAAAGTAATTCATTCATAACTATTTCACCTCATCACAAATTAACTGAATACAGTAAAACTCATTTAGTACGAACAAAAAAGGGATATTGTGAATTCATAGATAAAGAGAAGTTATCTTGGATTCCAAGATCATAATAACAACAATTATAAGGAATGTTTGTGGTGGAAACAGTGAAAGAATAATAGGATGTTAGGATGGAAACATTCCGAGATGACAGTGAAAGATTACGTAAGGATCACACAGCTCATTATATTTTGAGATGACATTTTTAAAAACTTTGAGAAATAAATTGAGAAACAGCACACTTTTTTGTGCACAGTAAATATTCAGTTTTTTTCAATGAGTGAAACTGCAGTTCATATGCAACTCTCAAGTCTGTCAATATTTTTTCCCGGAGAGCTACAATTCTGCAGCTATAGGAAATACTTATGGGAAGAACCAGAGAATTAAAAAAACAATACTGATATATCTTCAAGAATAAACTATTATGTAATTTTGTAATTTGTGTAATGAAAACCCTTTGCTATGCATCAGAATGAACTATTTTTCTGTTCGTTATGTATTGGAAGCTTATTGATAAGAAATATTGTTCTCAAATTAAATTATGTTCACCAGTCAGATATTAATTAACTTATTGATAAACCTGCATGAATAAAACTTCTTATTTTTTTTTATGCTCTTTCTTATGGTATTTTAAATTTTTTTTTAATATAACAATTAATGTCCATAAATATTTTAACATTCTTCCTTACTTTAATTTTTTATACAACAACGGAATCTTACATGCTAATGAAATCATGCATCCATTGAAATTTTTAGAATATTTAAATGTTTTGTGTACTTTGGCAATTTTCAGTTTACTGTACTTAATGGGGTAACTGGTATAGCATAATCATGGAAAATTTTTACTTTTTTTAAGGTCTAGTCTAGTGCAGTAATAAATTTAACAAGAACTTGTTTTTTTTAGGGTTGAGAAAGTTGTGTACTTGACCAAATAATAAAAAAATCTCTGTGTCTAAATTCTTGGTATTTATGTTAATTTTAGAATTTATGTTTATGTTTGTTGTTACAGAGCAGAGCAGGCCTGACTAGTGACTATATAAACTAACCTAGAAAGTAAATGACAGCAAAAGCTGTGGTTGTTGCTAATAAAGCTACACCGTAGTAGTCCATTAGAAAAATAAAGCTTATGTCCTCAAGACTGATAATACTACGTAGTTGCTGTTTTATGCACCATTTGATGCAAAAAATTACGTCGTCATCGTTCGATTATTTGTGTAACTCTTCAATGTTGAGGAGATAAGAAATTGGGACATACATTCACTGACCAATTATGTGAGATGAAATAATCACGTGGTCTAAAGGCTTTCTATAAATTGCACAGAGACCTTCACTGTGGCCTCTTTTCCACTCAGTAGAAACATCGTAACGATACAAGATGTCTACGCCAACAGTTAACGGCCTCAATGGAAGTCATTACCAAGAAATAAACCACCATTATGCAGAACCTGGATTAGCTGCCCTGTTCAACTTTTCACTTTAAAACTTTGGACATCCTTTTAAGTAACTATATCACTATAAAACTGTTGTCTCTTACCTTTAAAAGGTTTAAATCCAACAAAATATAAAGTTGTTGATTTTTTATAGCAATGTCCTATTCGTTAAAACCTCAGATGCTGAAGAGGTCCAGCAATAGTCTGATTCAAATACTTCTTTTTACTATTATTGAACTATTATTATACTATTATTAAAAAAGCATTTGATACTGTGTGGAGACCTGGTCTTCTTCATAAGCTTTTAAATAAAGGTATTGGAGGTAATTTTTATAGAATTATTGAACATGTTTATTCTACTACTGTATGCGCTGTTAAACAATCAAACGTTCATAGCGATTTTTTTCCTACAAATCGTGGAGTAAACCAGGGAGACAATTTGAGTCCAACACTTTTTAACATTTTTATTGATGATTTTACAAAATATTTAGATTCTTTGAAAACATGCCCTGTTCAATTGAACAACATGAACTTTAACAGCTTATTTTTTGCAGATGATTTATTACTTGTATCTGAATCAGTAGATGGACTACAACAATGTCTTGACTCATTGGAAAGATATTGTTGTGAATGGAAGCTAGAAGTAAATACACAAAAAACTAATGCTATGGTATTTTCTAGTAAAAACCTTAAAAAATTGAGTTGTAAAACAATGAAGTTTAAAGAAGATGTTATTAATTTTTTGATGAATATAAATATTTAGGTGTTGTCCTAAAAAATAATGGTAAATTGAAATATGCATGTGAGAATTTAGCAGGTAGAGCAATTATAAGGAAAGCATATTTTATGATCAAATCAAAATTACCAAACAATGTTAGTATCTCAGGAAAGGCTCAGTTTAAGATATATGAATCATACCAATTTTAACTTATGCTTCTGAAATCTGGATAAGTGATTTTAAGAAAATTACAAAAGACTTTGATAAAACTCCATTTGAAAAAATTCCAAATTTCATATTGAAAGGCATTTTAGGGATCCATAATAAAGCTTCTAATTTAGCAGTTAGAGTAGAGTAGAGGTGCACTTCCCATTATTTTCAGAGTTTATAAATTATTATTTAGATATTATTATAGATCATTAAAAAAACTTGTTGCAGATCAAGAGAATTCAAACTTACTTTTACAACATGCATATTTAGAGGATGAAAAACTTGCAGGAAGTGGAAAAACATGTTGGCAAAACTGTATACAAACTATACTTGATGAAGTTATTGGTTCAAATGCTAATACATTATCAATAAATGACTTTGAAAATAATTTGAAAAAAATATTTTGAGAATATAGTTTTTAAGGATATAATAAATATCAGAGAAAAGGGTAATGGCAAATTATCATTCTACAGCCAGTTAATAAGTCAAGGGAATCTAAACAAGCTTGAAATTCAACCATACTTAAATTTTTCCATTTCCAAGAATCTTCTTTCTTTTTTGACTCGATTGAGAATAAGTGCTCACAAATTACAGATAGAGGTTGGCAGATATTGTAACCCAATTATACCAAGAGATGAAAGATTTTGTATTAATTGTCAATATGTTGTTGAAGATGAACATCATTTTTTATTTGTATGTCCTCTTTATAAACGACTAAGAAGTGAATTTTGTACACTTTTTAATAATACATGTATATCTTATGAAATTCTTAATCCAGCAGATGTTAATTCTACAAGAAATATTTGTAACTTCATACGTGATGCATGTAATATAAGAAAATCTATGTGACTATATATTTTATATTTGTTTACTGTATGTATAACTTGCGCCACATGTGGTTTTTGTCAAATTGAATAAATAAATAAAATATACATACATATGACCAAAATTATTTCCTATAGAAAATAATACCGTATAAGTAGAAATTTTAGCGAGGATTTAATTTTGGCATTATTAGCGAGGCTGTTGAGATCGCTAAAATTTAATATCGCTAAAAATAAATTGTGTGTCATTTGTACTAGCTTCTTTAGTGAGCATTTTAAAATCGCTAAAATTACTTCTCGCTAAAAATAAAACACCAGTTTTTAAGGAGAAATCGCTAAATTTGCGTCTCGCTAAAATTTCTACTTATACGGTAATATTATTATACAAAGTATTATACCAAAAACAGTTACAAAGATTTAGATTAACAATGTACATTTTGGGAATTATATCCCGAGTGGAGATCCTTCTTTGTTAATGATATCAAATGTATTTACAATTGTTCTATTTCTATATGATATATCAGCTACCTATGTACGTTGTTCATTTTAAATTACAGATGTTTTGAAAAAGCAGGAAATTCTCTGAGAAGATTTTCAGTGTGTTCAATTCTTCAGGATGATAAAGGAAGTTTAGATAAACTGCTGGAAGCCCAAAGCACCAGAAACAGAACAGATAAGTACAGGTACTTTTAGAACAGTGAATGGGCTGCTATAATCCTGATGTGCTATTCTTAAAAAAAAGATTTAGAACATAACCTACTTATTCAGCCAATCAAATGCTTCCATTTCTCGCGAAGAATTGATTCTTCATGGTGAAGAATTCTTCTATTTCTGAAAAATTCAACGGTGTCTGATTGGTTCACTTGACAGTTATATGGGTGTGTCTTCATTGGTCTTTATTCAGCACACAAAAAGAAAATATTCAGAACCCACCTGCTGTTTACAATGATATTTAAACTTTCTAGGCCTTGCTACAATTTTTTCCCACTGTAATCTTTTGTCGCCTTTTTGAATATATTAATTTTTTCCCCATTTCGGTACATACAGAAAATACAACAATCGTCATGTATATCAGAGACGAACCTTGTCTTTGAAGACAGGTTTAATCACAATTTCCATCAAAATTTTATTTGATATTAGACAGCGATACCCTCTCCTGCTGACTAGGGCCTTGTCATCTTAACACAATCATTTTTCAAAAAAATAGGTATTATGATTCTTGTTACATGAGTATTCATTAGTTCAGTTACTTTAATATCTTCACCATACCATTTCCCCAGTAAATCAATCTATTTCATATAATCCCCTGCAAACCTAAATGGCTTGAGAGTCCATTCTGAATCCGCGTGTTCGATATTGATTGCGTGCTCGATGTGTACAATGAGCGGTCAGGTTGAGCCTTATATATGACACAGCCGTAGGAGGAGTTTATTTATTCATTTGATTGGCTGAGGTTCTGTTCTAAGTCAGTAAGATCATATGAAGAGAAATCTTCGTCAAGAAGAATGGGCTCCGCTTCGCTCCGCCCATTCTTCATGACGAAGATTTCTCTTCATATGATCTTACTATTACATAGAAAAAATTCTTTAAAAAAAAACACATATTAAAAATGATCACCTTTGTTTTAGATCAAACAGAGGTGAAGAATACTTCATTGGAAATGGTGTCAGGAAAAATGTAGGCTATGGCAATTCCTGGAATGATTTTCTCGGGGACAAACCAAAAGAAAAAGAAGAGTTTACTGAAATGGAGAAAAACTTCTATTTGGAGCATGAAGCTGTCAGAGACATGACAGAGGTAATATTTACGATAAAATGTGTTGCTACAGTATTTTCTGCAGTACATATCTTTTAGTTATTTCGAATTGAGTTACAGTAAACGAATTGAGTTACAGTAGTTGCTTTATTTATAACAAAGTCACTGGGACCTACGAAATTACTTCACTATATCCTTAATTCGTTATAATATCTGTATAACATAAGGATACAGTACAAAACCATTTAATTTATTGATTGTATATTGTTTAACGTCCCTCTCGAGAATTTTTCACTCATATATGGAGACGCCAACACTTGCCGATAGAGAGCTACAGAATTTGACCTATACTGGGCACTTAAGGCCATTGAGCAGTGAGGAATCTTTTTCGTGCCAGCACCTACTTCGACACGGGACCTCCGAAGAGGTGGGGGTGGCAGAGTCATGTATTTTCAGTTGGAGGCACTATCAACTACCAGACATTTCATGAGCAAAAAGCAAATAGTAGCTATGTTTTATATAGTATTCTACTTATCGGCAATATTATTGGGGGAAGGGGGTTCTATACGGCCCTATATATGACTTTAATATGGGCATTCATGATTGGTATCTAGCTTTGCGTAATGACACCGATTCTTCGTAACAAAAGTAGCTCTACGTTTGAGTGACTAAATTTATATTTTCGTTTTGCATGATTTACGTATTTATCCTTCTACAAACGAGAAGAAAACGTGAAACACTATGCCCCCTATGGTAACACAATTCTGGAGTGGGACGTAGACTGAAGTGTTATACACTTACCCTTGACAGCGCAATTATTATAGGCTATGTTAAAGTTGACAACAGACAGACAAACAGGACAAAGACAATATACTCCCGGGATCTTTCGATCCAAGGACATAAAACATTACTAGAAGTACACGACACGGTTCTCTGACTGAGCCAAGGAGCATTTATCATGCCATATAGTTCTTCCTGTTGTTCTTAAAGAAGCTCAGCTGAGGTTGATCAAAGATGATGATGCACAGTTTAAGTACCTCTATACTCATTTTCTGCATCCAACCAATTCAACTTTATTAATTCGGCTAAGTGAAACCTACCGTAAAGGTAAATCTAAATTTGACTTTATAAACCTATACCCATAAAAACCAAAATCTGTTCAGGAAAAGAAATTACTTCTGTTAGTAATATTAATGCATGTATTTAAAAAATAAATACAATTCAAAATAGCAATGTCTGTAATTAAATCCACAAAAAATCTTATATGCACACTCTTCAAAGTAAGATTACAGGAATTAGTAGATCTAATTACACATTTTTCACACAAATATAATACATGACAAAATATTTCCTTGAATGTTCGAAGCATTATAAACATGAACTTGTAGAAAATAGACAGCAAGATAACCGAATGGATTGTTCGAACGCGTCATTTCTACACATATAATTGCAAATTGCCAAATTAATTGTTTTAGAGTTTTGCATTTTTAAGTAAATTCAAACCCATTATGTAAAAGTGTTCTTAAAATCTTGCAGAATGCAAAAAAAACCTGCACAGAAACATGTTGCGGGACGCAAGCTTGAAGAAAAAGAGATCCGAGGTCTGGTAACCAGGTTATACAACGCAACACTGCACATAGCATATGTGGATATTGTATCGATATACTCGAAAACATTTAAGTCAAATAAAAAAATTCAGCTTGAAGCCTCAGTACAAATGTATTCATTTGATACGTGCAAGTACTTAGTCCCTATTAAGGCTGCGAAATTTTTAGTTTCAAAGCAATCCTCAGAGAACAAGTAAATCATCAGAAGTGTTGTGAAAGAGCATTGAAAACGTCAGCTGAGTAGAAGACTGTGTAATGTGTCAACGTCAACATTGATACGGTAATTGCATTTAAAGGAACTGGAGGAAGCTGCTTCACAGTTATCGTTGATGCCTTCCCATTTTCCCACTGCAGTTGCTTATTCATAATAAATTTCCGGCGATGTTGTGGAGAGCAGATAAGTGTCATTTCGAAGAGGACTGGGTTTCAGTTGCTGATACCTTTTTACTTGCGTCTAACTTGATTCCACAAGAACAAACTCTTACCGAAGGAAAGCAGCCGGTTTTTCTAAACTCTAGCAGCAGCTTTTCTTTTGTTTTTCTCAGTTGATCCCTCTCCTTTGACAATTTGATATTTTTCTTTGAGAGAATGTTGATCTTCTGAAAGAGAAAAAAGAAGAAATAACACCACCTAGAATACAGTTCCTGAATAAGACGAAAATAATGTACATGTACCTGTTTTAATTTCTCTTCGTAATCCTCAGACTTTTTCCTGGAACGTTGTGCTGACTGTCTGTTTTGCCGTCTTCGCTCCTCGATTTTTTGCTTCTCGTACTCAGTGAGCTTCAAATGAGAATCTTTCATTTATATACACTGAGTATGCATTTAATATAAGTCATTTACACAATTATATAATACCTGCTGTTTTATATCAGATACCAAAAATATGATACAAATAAAGTAGTGAACATCTGTACTCTAAAGCAATTAGTATTTCAAAAAGGAAATGCTGAAGTTAGTCCGGATTTAGCATTTTGTAATCGCTTGTTTTCATGCTAAATTTGACTTCAGAACCTTCGGTCTTTCTGATATCAATAAAATCATGTAAATAGGGCTCACAATGGTCCAAGATAACTCACCTCAAGCACCTAATACAATAAATTTCCGCTACACGTCATGCAGTTTCCACATAGATGCTTTGGATGTTTCATGATGTACTTGAATTAGTGATTTTACAGTGTTTAATAACCGAACTAAAATATATTTCCTTTTGTTTTAGTGCCAAGGCAATGTAATTAATGCAAAAAGAGTACCACAAGGAATCCAACAAAGAGAAAACTGAGGAAGAAGAAACTGCTAACGATACCTTACAAAAAGATCTTAATCTAGAGGAAGATGGTCTAACTAAAGCCATACAAGAAAGCGAAAAGCAACAGTCCATCCTACCTTTGGTTAAACAGGAACTCAGTCTTAAGATCCGCTGCAAGCGACTTTCTGAGGGAAAAGAGGAGTTTGTTTATGAAGAACCCAAACAGCATCATTACGAGGTAGAACTCACGAATAGTTAGAATGACAGTACTCTTTTTGTGGAATAGGGTAGCGGTGACAGTGACATAAATATCATGAGGTAGAACTCACGAATAGTAAGAATGCCAGTACTCTTTGTGGAATGGGTAGCGGTGACGGTGACATAAATATCATTATCTATGTGTCCGACTTTGAAGTTTTATCTGGTTAAACAGTGCAGAACTTGTAGCAAAATTTTTGTATACATGTATTTCTTTTGAAATTTTGGGTTGAAATAGCACTGAGATCGCCATACTTGATTAAAGAAAAGGAGATCCCAAAGCAACTACATCACATTGAGCGTATCTTGATATTCAAAGGAGAAAACTATTATCTTAAAATATGTAAAGTCGATATTTTAAGAAAATATATGTAAAAAAGGACAGTCATCATGTCTCTGTAAAATTGTATTTGTCCTTATGGTCTTTGTCAAATAGAACTTCGGTTTTTAAAGGGCAAAGAGAAATCTGCTGAGGAAAATGACATTGTAAGAAAACAAAAGGGTAGTTAAGAGTTAAGAAAGGAGCACTATTTGCGTCCATTGGAATCCCAGCATCCTTTTAAATAATTCGAGTAGAACCAAAAGAACTTTTGATAAAGGTATTTTGCAACATGACAACTCACAAAAAAATTCCCAATTCCATTCACTGTTTCCCTAATAAAGTTCGGGTCACTTTTTTAAGTCAACTATTACAGCAATTGCATCATATCGGGTTTTTCCGTCGGAGGTTGTTTTTCCGCTAGTCAGAAAGGCCCGAGAAGTTGCGATTGCTATTACAGCGATCTTGACTCGTGGAGTACCATGTGTAGCTATACTTAATTACATTGCCTTGGCACTAAAACAAAAGGAAATATATTTTAGTTCGGTTATTAAACACTGTAAAATCACTAATTCAAGTACATCATGAAACATCCAAAGCATCTATGTGGAAACTGCATGACGTGTAGCGGAAATTTATTGTATTAGGTGCTTGAGGTGAGTTATCTTGGACCATTGTGAGCCCTATTTACATGATTTTATTGATATCAGAAAGACCGAAGGTTCTGAAGTCAAATTTAGCATGAAAACAAAGGTCTCAATGATAGGTTACATCTGATAACAATGTCTTAATTTATAATGACATGTCTGGTATATCCCCAGTGATTCCCTTCCGCTTATTCTGGTGGTTTTTCGTATGATCCAGTCAATGAGGAATGTTGAGAAGAGAGGAGTACAGGCACCCCTGTTTTACCCCAGTCTTCAGTTCAAATTCTTAAATGCTTGATTCGCAGATAACTTAAAGATTTGTATCTGTGTACAGCTTTTTCCTGATGGAGATGAGTTTTTCTGGGATCCCATAATGACTGAGATTTTGTTTGTAATGCTAGGAGATAAACACTATCAAAAACTTTTGTAAAGTCGATAAACATAATGGAAAGTGGATCTACTCTAATATTTGTCAGAGAGTGAATATATATCTAGTTGGCACATGACCTTCCCTCTCTAAAACCTGGTTGTTCTTTCTGAAATAGAAGATATTCTGTCTGTTCTATGTCTGTGAATTTGGAAAGTATCACTGCTCAGAACTTTTATTGTACCGAAAGCATCATCATCTACATGTATCTATATAGTTGCTGCATCTTTGCTAGCCAAGTGCCCAATTTGTTTCTGCAGTTTGAAAGGCCCTTTTTTAGTAGTTTAACTACTAAGCCTTTTCTCCAGGGAATGACACCAAAACAGAAAACCACTGGTCCTCCAAGCTAGGAAATTGGGCAGGAGGTCGACTACCTCCTTCCGGAAAAAAATATACAGTTACACACAGTTACAGAAACAATGGACATAAAAGAGCAAAGAAGACCGGGTGAAGTGGGCGCCGCCAATAATGGCAGTAAGACGACGAGGATGGAAGCCTTAGGGAAGCCCAGCGTCCGACTAGATCCCTTTTGACACCCAAACAAACATTCACCATCGGACACTGGAACGGAACAGAAGCTGGGAAGATGAGACTGGCCTTGGACCAGACCGTCATATACAGCGGGCATGAAGATCTGCATGGGGGAGGAGTTGCCATAATGATCAGCCAGCAGGCAATGAAGTCACTCATGGAATGAACACCTGTCAATAAGAGAATCATAACAGCACGATTCTATTCAAGATACAGGAGAGTGTCGGTTATCCAAGCATAATCGCCACATAATGAAAAGGAAGATCAGGAGAAAGACCAATTCTATCAGGAGTTACAAGAGACCTTGGGTGGATGTAATAAGAAAGACATCTTTATCATGGGGGACCTCAACGCCAAGGAAAGGAGTGACAATACTGTAGTAATGGATATGAAAGCACTATGGGTATCCATGGATTGGGATCACAGATCGAGAATGGAGAAAGACTGTGTGAATTTAGTCAGACCAATGGACTTGTAATTACAGGAACACTGTTTCCCCACAAAGACATACACAAAGCAACATTGGTTTCTGCTACTGGAACATTGAGAAACCAGATTGACCATCTTCTCATCAGTGGACAGTTGAGATCTTCTGTTCTTAACACCAATTAAGACCCGAATAAGGCTACGACTGGCTCAGCACACACAAGAATAAATACAAGTTAAACTATTAAAGATTGGATGTAGAACGCCTCACAAACAACGAAGTAAAAGCAAAGTTCAATGACTGTGTGAGGAAGAAATTAAAAGAGCACAGGGAAAACTTGGCGTCTCCATATATGAGTGAAAAATTCTCGAGAGGGACGTTAAACAATATACAATCAATAAATTAAATGGTTTTGTACTGTATCCTTATTATAACCTTATTACTAAGGATAAATTGGGGGCTGTACCCAGGGTACATCAGTATCATCTTGAAACACAGTACCAATTTCATGTCATATATATGCGGGCGATGAAACATATTTAAAAACAAGATGTGTTTGTGAAACACTGGTGTCCATACTGATGTATGGAAAAGATTGGAGTTTCTCAAATACAAGTCAGAATCCAAGGTCGAGGTCAAAATTGTTGGTATCCAGAGAATGATTTAATTAAGTGGATCAAACTCTAAGTTCAATATCAGAAGGTAACAAGATGAGTTTGTGAAACACTATGTCCTCGATGGTAGCACATTTCTGTAGCGGGACTTAGACTGAAGTGGTATACACTTGTAAGATTTTTAAGGGTTTCAAATGTAGACCAAAGGTCACTGTTAAGGTCAAATGGGCAAAATTTCTGTACCAATGGAAAGATCTTGTCAAAATGAACACTCATGTTAAATATTTAAAAAGTCTTAACTTTGACAGCGCAGTGGTTACATATGGGCAAGGTTAAAGTTGACAAAAGACAAACAGACAGGAAAAAAACAATACACTCCTGGATCTTTCGATTCGGGGGCATAAAAAATATTTATACGCATTGAAATTCTTGTCACAATAAAAACCCATTTGAAATATGAAAACTCTAAGCCTAGCTGGTGGCATCAACTGTTTTGAAGTGTTGACCAAGATTAAAGTTTGATATTTTTTGTAAAAGTGGGTCAAACTCCAAGGTCAAGAGGTCAAATTTGGTGGTACCTAAAGAAGAAAGATATTGTCACAAGGAATGCACCCGTGAAATATGCAGGCCTTAGTCCCACTCATTCAAAAGTTATGGGCAAGATTCAAGTTTTTCCGGGCAAACCTGTAGACAAAAAGACGGACGAGCAAGGCAAAAAACTTTTTACCCGAATCTTCAATTATGAGAGCATAAAAAATATTTGTTTATAAAAGTTGCATAGAAAATTTTCCTCTGAACAGCTATGAGCATTTTGTACTCTTTGTTCACCCAGCTCCTTTCTGCAGATTGTAATGGACTTACGAGTTATTCGCGGAACGGTTTAACAAATATTTTCTAGTTCTCTGTCCTTGATTCCAGTCCCGTCAGGGAACGAGTTTAGAAAACTGACGTAATACACGTGTTTGTCAAACATGTTGAAAGTGTTTTCATTCCCTCTTTCTAAAACTCTGCAGATAGCTAGATTGGGTCACGGATTGTTGGAAAACAGGTATGTTCTTTTTTAATTCATGATTTCTATGAAGACTGGTTGCATTAAAGTGATTTCACCTTTTATCGATTAGTCAGAATTTCCTCTAATCTTATGAAACAGATTAAACTGACAGTATGCAAAGCAGATACGATCTAAAAATTCTTTTAACCCTGTGAAAAAATTAGATATTTTAAATATCTTTACAAAAACCGTTAGCTTAGTTATTCAAGGAAATATATCTGCTGGATCCTTTCTGTTGACCTTGCCAGGCCGGGTGCAGTTTAGGAATAAACCACCAGATGGTGTCCCCTGTTAATTAAAGTTAAAGTCGGTATATATATCTACCATATAGAAAAAAACCCATTTTGTTCAGTTCTAAGAAGTGACAGGGTGGCACATAATTGTATTTATTAATCTATTTGCTGTCAGATAGAGACTTAAGTTTTTAGTCTGACGTCTCTAAGAATCTCAGACCAGTGTCACACAAGTTGATTCAGGAAATCTTACCCAGACTTCGATTGCTTGTTTTCGGGTGACTGGAAAAACCCGAAACCCCCCGATTTTTGGAGAATACCCATACAGGAGGGGTGAAACCCCAATAAAGTGGTGGAAACCCCATAAAATTGAATATAATGGGGTACAATAAGGCCTAAGGTGATGTTTAATTGAATGATATTGACATCCGTAAATTTTTATAGCCAATTTTACCTCAGAATCGACGGAAATCGGGCGCCATTACGAGTTTACCGTACACCACGCCCGATCTAAATTCGAAGCGAGCTGTTTGTCAATATAATTGTATAGATAATATTAAAATAACAAATAATAATTTCCACAATTATATTTGTTTTACAATGATAATAGTAAAATATTAATTATGTAATAAGTATTTAACAAAAAAAAATATGAATTTGTGTATTAATTATTATTCATATTATCCCAATGTTACCAGTTCTAGCCAAGTGGAGGCCTCCTTTTTGTAGAGCCATAATTTAAAAAAACATTTTCATTTAGGATATTTTAGAGAAAATCTGAATTTAGAGATATGAAAATATCCAAAAGCTTCAAAGCAACATTAACCGAAAAAAAATAGTAAAGATAATTCATTACTTATTTGTTACAAAGAGAACAAAAAAAATAAATAAAATTCAAAATATGAAAATACTGAATTTATTTTTGAGATTTTAGACAAATTCTGAATGTAGGGATATAAAAATTTGAAATTCAAAGGTTCAAAGCAACAATAATAATTAAAAATAAAAATAATAATTACTTATATGTTACAAAGAGAACAAAAAATAAATCAATGTCAAAAGATGAAAATACTGAAACCTGAAATAAATAGTAAATTAAAATAATATATCAATTTTCAAATATATAGATATTTTATTTCAAAGTAACTTTTTTTATGTTCTTTTCTTAGAAAAAAAAATATTTTACATCAGTTGTTTACATTTTGAATTGTCTTTAAATTACAACAAATATAAAATAAAAGAAAAAAACAGAAGAAAAAAAAATCACACAACAAAATAAAAGAACTGAAGTTTTGATGGAATTTCAGCTATGAAAAATGTCTGTCTGAACTGGTTGAAAGATAGCTGAAATTATTTGATCATCTCCAAGCACAGGTATTTTATGTAATTTTACATTTCATTGCAAGCTGAATCTGTCGACTAAAAATTTCCATTGCCTCTCTGTTCAAACTAATCCCATTGACATGCCAAATGTTTTTATTCGAATTCATTAAACCCCTACATCTCCAAAATATCACATTCTGAGAATTTCCATATTTCCTCCGGAGTGTGTTATTTATATCAAAAACCGTAGAATTGTGCTTTCCTGGATCCATGGTACCACAAATCATTTGCCTAAACAGACTTCCAATAAATATTTTTTGAACCGAATCATTTCTTAACAGTTTTTCAATAATGTTTTGGATTCCTAACACTATTTCTGACACAGAAGATGAATTTATATCTTTTTCTCCCACTTGTAGAAACACTTTTGTTGGACAAAATTCAACTGCTCTTTCAAAAGATTGACTATAAATAAAGCTTTTTGTTGTAGTATCTTTGTCACTGAAAAATTTAACCCAATAATCATTTGGCAACTTAAAATTCACAGAACCATTTGCTACTTTTTGAACTCAGCACATTGGTTGAATTTAATAGCCAAAACTTTTAGTATAATTTTGTTTTTGATTGAATGCCAATGGGAAGTGGTATTTACAAGTTTTGAAATTTGTTTACTTATTTTTGCTGTCGGAGCGTTTTGAATTTGGTTTGCCAAATAGGGGTCAGAGTGCTCAACAGCTTTTAAGTACTGATACAAATGTTCCGAACTCTGAAATGTAAGACCCTGGAACATTAGAACACATGGATAGAAGTTTGAGAGGATATGGTGCTCTCCCTTGAAGTAGATGGGAGAGCTGGGAGTTGGATTTGGAACAGGGGAGGAGCTTGCAGTTGGATGTTTAATAGATGCTGTGACAGGAGGAGGAGATGCTGAGTGAGGAGGAGGGAATGTGGAGCAAGGAGGAGGAGAGGGAGGAGATGTGGAGCAAGGAGGAGGAGAGGGAGGAGATGCCGTGCGAGGAGGAGGAGAGGGAGGAGATGCTGTGTGAGGAGGAGGAGGGAGGAGATGCTGTGTGAGGAGGAGGAGAGGGAGGAGATGCTGTGCAAGGAGGAGGTGAAAAACAAGACAAGATAGAACCTGATGGCCGAGCTGTGGGTAGCAGCGGCCAATCCTCAAAAATGTTTTTAAGATTGTATATTCATTATTTTTTCTAGAGTAGGGTTAGTATCAGGCAGTATTCCTCCCCCGCCAGACGGGTGCAGACCAGTGAATACTGTTTGGTGTTGTGTTAGGTTAGATAATAGAACATAGAATAGGGTTAGTATCAGGCAGTATTCCTCCCCCGCCAGACGGGTGCTGACCAGTGAATACTGTTTGGTGTTGTGTTAGGTTAGGTTAGGTTAGGAATGTTATTGTTTTTTTAAATGTTGCTAATTAAATTATAAATTCCTTTCTCTAAAATTTTTATTATGTTATTTTATTTCATGTATATTACTTTCATTTGGCTGTAATATTTTTATATATGAACAAAAGATTGACTAGGAATAATGATCCAGTGTAATCTTTAAGTTTTTTAAAAATCTTTTCAAAGTTTTTTTTTATTTTTTATCTTATGGTCATCTTTCGGTCCTTTGGTTTTAATATTTTTGTTTCAAACTTCAAATCATGGCTCTACACTTAAGGAGGCCTCCACATGGCTATAGAGCTGGGAACATAAGGAAACTATGAATATTTTCAGTTATTACTAATTTAAACATCATTTTTGAACGAATAGTTTGAATTTCTATTTTCCAAATGTCGGAGGTTGGAAGTCAATAGAGTTTTCACACATATTGTCGTTATAAAAACTGTACATACATCACATTCATCACACAGACCTCTGAACTTACCACTGCCCTCATATAATTTACTCCGTCTTGTTACGTACATTCATATGTATTTTTATAATGATTTTTATTCATCCAGTATTTTCGTCTTTTTTCATGCTCTTCATCTTTTTCATTTTTTTGGAAAGTACACTATTTCGTGTCAATCAATAAATATAATGCACGACTTCTGTACAGGTTTAATGAAATTTACTGGAAATAAAGAATTTCTTAATTCCAAAACGTATTAATTTTCAAATTAAAATGTATTTTACAAACTGAAAGCATTATCTGATGAAGTTTTTGATACAAAGACGAGATGTGTAAACTTCAAAACACATTGATTTAAAGATACAATACACCAAGTCTCCAGGACGTAACATAATGCTGAGTCCGATGAAGACACTACAGATAGATAATTATTATAGAAAATCATATTCTTTGCCACGAATTGACGGATTTAGTTTCTGTAGTATTGGACGATCGTCGTGTTAAACAAATCACATGTCATTGTTCATCCCCTTAAGAAAGTCATTTAAGCTTATAACGGTTATTATTTGCTTTACGTGCAAAGCAGTCACTTGAATAATAATCTGCCTGACAATATTCCAATTCAGCTTCTCGAAATCATAGGGGTCCTTGTTATACACAATTGTTTGTGAATTTTCTTCCTTACTTTTAAGTCAAACATGGTTTATTATTTTCCTTTTCTTCATTCAATGAGATTAAAAAAAAAAAGGAATAGAAAAAGGTTAAAATTAAAAAATATTTTTCTGTGAAACACTGATGCCTACGCGTTGAAGCTGACGGTCAAGGTTCATTCCATCTTTATTTCCTCTTTTCAGAGATTTCACAGATCATACATTTTACATGTTATAGATCATATTATATTAGGCATATCATATTTAAATTGAAAACACAAAAAAAGAAAGAAAAAGAAAGGTGTTCACAACGTATTTACAAAATCAGTAATAAACTGACAAAAAAAATTATGTTTGAGTGGAAGCTCTGCTAAAAAATGCACAGGCTTCACAGATAAATCTGGCACAACAACATATAAATTCCTTTTCTTCATGCTTGTCCCCAAACGTTAATGTTTGGAGACCACCAAGTAATGATATATAGAGATCATAATCACTCATATGTGTTAGTTGTACATATAAATGAACATCAAATTTGTTTACTACAAAATCAAAAAACAAGTCTCTAATTTGTTCTGTGGCGGAACAGCACAACACAGCATGTTGGAAGGGATCGCTATATATGTTTTTACAGAGAACACACGTATGTTGGTTAAACTGAGGTATAACAGTCCATAATTTTGCGACGAATTTAATTAATTTGATTTCTTCAAAGGAGAAGTCGAATTTGTATATTCGCGCCGGGATGATGCTTCGGTGTAAATCTCGGAACAATATAAAGTCCCTGTCTGTTTCCGTTCTGTTTGTCCAGGATACGTTTTGATAATAACTTATGGATTGACGTACGATGTTTTTCCATGCAGATTTACCAGGGAACGTTGCTTCGTTGATAAATATTTGCAGGTAACTTAAAAGATTGTACTTAACTAAAATCTGCCAGATGTCCTGTACAAAACCAGTGATCTGTTTTCCTTCATTCGTTATAAAGTCAAATAGTCTGAACAAGAAAATGTGTTTTGATAATACGTCCAATTTAAGGTTGCACAGCTTCCCGAAAAACAAGAGTTTGCGTTTATCAATTTCTGCAGATATGGGATAGATTCCGAGCATGCTTTCACACATGTCGGAACGGGTGTTGATTTTAAAATTTTGAATGTCTTTCACAACAAAGTGTTGAAATCTGTTCAATAATTGTAGGTCTGCTGATTTTAAATTGTTCCAAAGTTCACAGCCGTACAGCAAAGATGGAAGTACTACTTTTTTATAAAGGCTGGCAAGAGTTACTGGGTTTGAATTGCTTGATAAATCATTTCGGATAGCAAAATACGATTTTCTAGCTTTGTTACAGCTTGCCTGTGTTCTATCTATAGATTTGAATCTATTTTGTTGAATAATTCCTAAGTGTTTATAATTGTCATTTAATGGAATAATTTCGTTTCCTAATATCCAAGGCTGTAATGCTGTTGGGATCTGTTTGCCAAATATGACGATACTGGATTTTTTGAGCATTAAAAGAGAAACGCCATAGACATGAGTAGTTATAGGCACAATCTAACAATTTTTGTAAACCAGTAGCACTTGCACTTAAACACGCTATATCATCAGCTGATGTTGGATTTGATGATTTTACATTATAAACACTAAAATTTTGTTCTGTACATTCAAGCAGATTTAACAATTCATTGATAAATACACAATAAAGAAATCCCGAGAGAACACCTCCCTGTCTAACACCCTGTTGGACGGGGAAGTATTTAGACATTTGGTTGTTTACCACAACTGTGCTTTCATTGCCCATATGAAAATCATCTATAAGTAACCAAAGTTGACCTTTAACACCTAGTTTATTAAGTTTTACTAAAAGACCATTTTTCCATACAGTGTCATATGCTTTTTTGCAGTCTAAAAATGCTACAAAGACAGGACTACCATGGTCACTCTAGTTCAGAACTGTTTCCTGTAAGTTAAATGCAGCTGTGATACAGCCTAGTTCCTTTTGAAATCCTTGCTGCTGAACATTAGGGAATTTCACTTTACTCAGTAAATTATCACTAATGCGATTGTGTATTATTTTCTCGAATACTTTGAGAAGACATGATAAAAGAGATACAGGTCTATAACTGTCAGGAGAATATTTCGGTTGACTATCCCCTTTATATATTGGTACAATGATGCCCTTTTTCCAATCGTTTGGTATTTTGCCAATTTTGGTAATGCTATTAAACAGAATGCACATATAAAAATAACTGTCTCCTCCATATTTCAAATGTTCGGCTTGGATTTTGTCAATTCTAGTAGCTTTACGTAGTTTTAAAGAGACTACAGCCCGAGCGACCTCTCCCTGTGTAATTTCATCTATCTGAAGAGAGCTATCTAAGTTCTGTTTCTTTATTTCATTGTAGGCTAAGTCTACTTCAACTCTGTGTGTTTCACTGAAATTCGTTTCATTTTTTGGTGTATATACGTCATGGTAATAAATGAATGAATGTACATGTATGTATTGTAATAATTAGTTAATAAAAGGACTTTATTTATACAAAAAATGCAATTTTTCATAAATCATTATATTGTAAGAAAAATAAATGAATAGCTCAAATCTCTCTGAAATGCATCTTCGTAAACTGAAGCAGAAAGAAAAAAGGCGTCAAGAAAACATACACTGGATAAAAATATTAAACAAGTCATCCTTAAAATATGTATTTATTTAAAAGAAATCTTTTGAAGAAAATTACAATAAGATAACCACTTGATTATTGATACTGTACTTATCTTTATCTTTACAATTAACTATCTAAAACTATGTAAAGTAATTTTTTTCCAACATAGAATGTTAAGGTGGCTCAAAAAATCGTTCAACGTGTTCCAGATTCACTTTCTTTAAACTATGGGTAAGAAATTTATCTACTATCTAGTCTACATTTAATTGAGGAGCATGGAATTGTACAGCCATATTATTATTAATTTTAATTTATTTGGGAATTCCAAGATTTCTTAATATGTGTCGTAATATCTTGGCAAAACTTTTTTATGTAAAGCTTGTCAGGTAAATAACGTCTGAGTTGTCCCATTGTATTTTACTGTCGTTTGATCATCACCACTCCACGGGTTTATCCACTCGGACGAGGCCCAGGGTCCATTTAGGAAGGCGTGATAACAATTCCGGAACCACCACCCCCCGCCGTACGGTACGGCACAGTTTCCCGGGGAGGGATCGTTATCTTGGTCGTAGGTGGTAAACTCCATATAAAAGGCAGTGGTGTCTTGGGGGTTGGTGCTAAAATATAAACCGTCACCTGGTAGGTAAAAATAAACTTTTTTGTTTTAAAAAATGCCAATGTATCATGGTATCAACGCAAACGAAAAACCGATTCTTTAATTAATTTGAAAAAGAATAGAATTTTAATCTCATTCTGCTAAATCATGTTAATTGAACAGTCAGGTAATCGCTGCCTTGCGGGACCTGACATGCATTGCTACCTGAGAGAAGTGATGAACATTATAGTAGAGGTGTAGCAATAAACACAACAAAAAAGTAATAGAAGTCTGTTAGAATGGAAAACTATGAGTACGCAAATGACATCAGCTAGATTCAACTCATTTTTTTGTCAAAATAACTGTAGTGTGCGCTAACTGTGTTACTTTAATGAAGAAGATAAGAAAGCCAGTCATTAAAAATATATTTGTTTGATGCACTCCTACCCACATTTTTCAGGGTGGGTACATGCAGGTAGGTATATATGTAGTTTTTTCCAAAGAAAAGAAAACATCATGGATGAGCAAGTCAAGAAGAGAATGTAGCAATAGGGAGAGGTTGTGCACTTTCTTTCAGGAAAACAAATGTAATAACTGTTGGGACAATATTTAAGCGCGTAGGTACTAGGTATCCATAAGGCAACATGGAGCCCCTATGATGGTCATTCGTGAAACCAAATTGACCCTGATTGTCATTGTAAGAATGGAAACTAGAAATGGCGAATAGCCTCTTGGATGACTTTAATGCAAAAAAAAGGAGCTGATGTGGGAAATAACCACTCATAAGTATGAACTAAAGTCAAGTTGAATTGAATGAAAATCAAATCAAGGAGAAAAAAATCGAATACCGCCACCAATATTAGCATCTAAAGGCTAAAAGACATAAAAAAAATATGAGATCTTTTCAATTAAATGCTCAAGATAAGTTTTCGCTTCTCAGGAAATGCTCAGATGAATATGATATGGAAACATTTAAGCATTTTAAGGAAGGGTTTAATATTAATGATACAGAAAACGAAGCCTTGATAACACCGGTCATATAAATGCATTACATTTATACATATCCACCCAGTGTTGAAGGTATAGCGAACTTTATGATCAGTCTCTTTTGGCTGAAGAACACTGGACACCTACCATCTTGAAAAATATTCTACAGAAGATGTCGAATCAGAAGACAGCAACTTAATGGGAAAGGCCTTAACCTTCACCTTAATTCTTTCCGTGCCAGGAGGCACATAAGACCCGAACATCTCTTTTTCACTGAGGCCGGTCTGCCGTGTTCCAGGATTTCCAGCCAACATTGTTTCGCTCCACCTCCACCATCCGTCGGCATGTTGTCTTGAGGTGACCTCGCTATCTTCTCCCTTCAGGCGTCCACCTGAGAGCCACAACACAGCCATCCGTGGGATCCTTTCTAAGCACATGGCCGATCCAATTCCATCTCCTCCTCCTCATCTCGCCACTGATGCTTTCTGCTTCTGCCATCTTCAGAACTGTCTTGTTTGAGAAATGCTGCTGCCATTTGACCTTAATGATCCTTCTGAGGCACTTGTCTGAAAGATGTCAATCTTCTTTTTCCTCTGTCTTGTTAAGATTCCAGGTCTCGCATTCATATAATAATACAGAGAGGACCAGGCTCTAGATAGGGGGATTTTAATCTTTCTACTGATGTCTGTAGTGTTCCAGATGTTGGCTAGCCTTCTGAAGGATTCACCGGCCAGTGCTATCCTCTTCCTGATGTCTGCAGCTCCTCCCCCATCCTTGGTGACATTGGCGCCGAGGTTTGTGAAGCTGTCCACCTCATCTACCTCGCTGTTTCCGACTGTCATGCTGATTTCACTCTTGCTAGTTATCTTCATCACTTTGCACTTCTTGGCATTCAGCTTCAACCGAACTTTCGCGGAGTTTTCTTCCAGTGTTGCTGTCTTAGACTGAAGATGGTTCATTGCTGACGATAGTAGGGCAATGTCGTCCGCAAAGTCGAGGTCTTCAAGCATAGTGGTGAAGTCCCATCTAATTCCTATTCTCTTTCCTCTGACGGTCTGTTGCATCACCCAGTCTATCACTACGACTTTGCTGTCTTAGACTGAAGATGGTTCATTGCTGACGATAGTAGGGCAATGTCGTCCGCAAAGTCGAGGTCTTCAAGCATAGTGGTGAAGTCCCATCTAATTCCTATTCTCTTTCCTCTGACGGTCTGTTGCATCACCCAGTCTATCACTACGAGGAACAAGAAGCCTGACATGCAGCATCCTTGTTTGACACCAGTCATCACAAGAAAAGGGTCTGTGGTATTGTTTTCATCGATCACAGGGCACTGAAAATTGTCATACAGGGCTTTGACCATCATAATCAGTTTTCTTGACATTCCATATTTGCTCATGATGACACAAAGGCTGTCTCTGTGCACCGAGTCGAAGGCTTTCTCAACGTCCACTAAATGGATGTACAGTGTAGCATTCCACTCGTTGACTTGCTCTAGGATGTTCCTGAGGATGAAGATCTGGTTAAATATCCCTCCCTGGAACCCTGCCTGCTCTTTCCTCAGTGTGCGGTCAACTCCAGCCTGTATTCTGTTAATGATGATCCTGCTGAGTGCTTGCTGGCTAGGGGCAGCAATGTAACTCCCCTGCAGTTGCTGCAGTCCTCTAGGTTGCCTTTCGAGGGGAGGTTACAGATCAGTGCTTCAATTCCTGGCTGCTCTTATCAAGGTCTGTCTTTAACATTTCTGCAGTTATTTGATCTGCTACAGGGGCCTTCCCATTCCGAAGCGTCTTCAGTGCAGTCCTTATTTCCTGCGTGGTGGGTGGCTCAACTGAGATGTCTAGCTCTTCTCACTTATAATGTTCATCTTGTGGTGGTGCTTCTGGAGTGTCTCTGTTGAGCAGTTCCCCAAAATGTTCCCTCCATCTGGCAAGCCTCGCTTCTTTGTTTTTTAGCAGCTCTCCGTCTTTGTGCTTCACCGCTGCAGTTTGTTTATTACTCTTTCTTGTCAGCTGTTTTACCGGGTATTATGCTGTACAGTTCCTGCTTTCGGTGCTTGCTCAGCTTTCTCTGCCATCCATCTCCTCTTGTCCTCTCTCGCTGTTTTCTTGACTGAATTGTCTTTCTTCTTGTAATCTTCCTTTATCCTTGTCTTAACTGTTTCTGATCTTATGCTCTCTATCTTTGTCTTGATGTCTTTTCTTTCATCTATCAAATTCCAGGTGTTTTCGCTGATCCAAGGTTTACTTTTGCCTTTCCTGTAGCCAAGTACTTCCTTTGCTCAATTCACATATGCCATCTATTGTTGTTCCCAAATTGTCTCGATATCTTCAGTCTTTTCCCTGTGCTCTTTTAATTTCTTCCTCACACAGTCATTGAACTTTGCTTTTACTTCGTTGTTTGTGAGGCGTTCTACATCCAATCTTTAATAGTTTAACTTGTATTTATTCTTGTGTGTGCTGAGCCAGTCGTAGCCTTATTCCGTATCTAGGTTGACTGGATAAATTCAATCTAGATTATGTTGATGAACACAGATAAAAATCCTGTAAATAATTTAAATCAAAATTTGTGACAGAGAAATCGTTTTAAACATCAATGCTCTTTATTTGAATCATAAATAAAAATGTTGAGAACTTAACTGGGTGTGTGAGAATGAGAGGAAAAGGCTTGAAATTTTGACAAAACATTCCACACTTTGTGTCTTATTTTAAGACATATTATGTAATATGTTTATCTGTAATGTGATTTATGCATTGCTGAAATGTAGTATTTAGCTCAAACTACCCAAGTTCACACTCCAGTGATTTTTAGAAGATTAAGGAAATTTTTCAGGTTGAAAACCCGCTGCAGCTTTCTTAATTGTCCTTTATAAGAGGCTATGAAGATAGAGAGAGTAAACTTTTATTTAGATCAGAGATAAAACATTTGACTTTGAAGGTTTGATATATTCATTATGTGCAGTACATGTATATACATGTATAAGTAATTCAAACCATCATTTTTTTGCAATAAACTTCTGATTTTCACTATTTTTATAATTTCTGTAAAAAAAAGAAAAGGGTAGAAAATGTAGTAAAAAGTTGAGGACCTATTGGATCTCATGAGGAAAATTCCTCATTTTGAATATTGAATATGTAAAATTAGGGGTTCATAAATTGAAGATACATGTAACATGCATAAGCAATATATGTCCTCTACCAGATTCCCCTTTTCTCAATAGGATGTCAATTTATAATATCCTATATATGGAAAAAGTTCCCCCAAAATTTGGACATTTCGTTGATTGCTTGTTTATGAATGAAATGTCTTGGAATTAAGTGGATCAAAGAGAGACTTTTCTGAATGTCATTAGGCATACATGCATGCTTTGGTCAAAACAGCTCATTTTACATGGTTAAAAAATAATTATATTTGTTTAAAAAAATTAAAACCTGATCTATAGCTTGTCACTTAGAGTAATCTGCGTCTTGGGACTAGCCCTCACTATGGTTGGAATGCTTCCCATACAATCATAATGTAGCAAAAATTGCAGAATGAAAATTGCTCCCAAATGATTTGGAAGAATATACAAAAGGATTTGCATTGAAAATAATGACCAAATTACTTTAAAAAACAAACCTTTTTTGGGTTGTGCATGCCTTTAACCTTAAAAAAAAATTCGGCATTGGCATTGGAAGCAAATTCTCCAAAGGCAAAAATCCTATTTTGGGAGGGGGGATTAAAGTTTCTTTTAGTTCCAGTTTGTTACCCTTCTCTTACTACATTGAAACCTCTGCCTGTTGAAAAGAGGGGCTGAACCTTCACCCCACTGTTCAATACTTAGGCTCTATTGTGTCTATTTCGATTTCTCTGTCACAAATTTTGATTTAAATTATTTACAGGATTTTTATCTGTGTTCATCAACATAATCTAGATTGAATTTATCCAGTCAACCTAGATACATTCTTATAATAGAGCAAATATATTTAACAAATATTTAAAGTTATTTTATACACCACAAAATCTGCTTCAGGATTCACTTAATCTCCTTAGAGAAAGGCAAGGTATGTTACATACAGTGAATACAGACGTAGCTACCATGTCTGTCCACTTCTTTTTATCCTGAAGAGAATTGACAGTCGATTTTACCTTTTGTACAACTTTATTTGTCTTAATACATATGTTTTGTTTCTATCTTTTTCACTTTATCAGAATAAATTAACCATTCAAAATCAAAGACTCTAACATGTATGTATAAAACAGTTCTGATCATAATGTATTAAAATTAATGTGTCCAAGAAATGAGGAAAAACACGCCAAATTCATATTTATTTAATAGTCTTTTAAACAACTCATTAAAATAAAATATCTGTTATTAGCTCTTTTTATAATAATTTAGGTTGAAAATTTGAAGTGCAATAAATATTTTTTTCTACTTCAGTAATATATACTTGTTTACTTGTTATATTTATAAAAGTTACAGTATAAAAGACAAAGACCTTTTCAAGGTGGTCATCTTGAATTTTCTCTTTGAAATGTTGTTCTTCACTTTGATGTTTGCTTGGATCAACGATGGTGTCCTCTAATTTTTCTGAAATTTGTTGAAATGAAAAAAATTATTTAAAACAAAATGTACTTTCAGAATAATCAAACAACAGTTACCCAATTTACTACCTCAAAATCCTAATAAACAAGTATACATCAATCTTGTAGATATTTTATAATTTCATTTTCAAATTGATGTATTTTTTAATTTTGTTCATTTTTATACATCAAATATAACACATTACCCAAATTGTGAAAATAACAATAGGATGGAAATGACAAAATAGGTCAATAAATATTCATTTCACATTTGCTCTGTAAGTCACCAACATCAAGAGGCATACCAATATCAGCCAATTATCTAAAGAAAAAATGTCTGGAAAACTTTTCTATGATGACAATGAGGGAATGACAGGATGATGGAATTTCAGATCGAGAGGGGCAACACTTCATGTATACCACACCACATAAAGATGCAGTGTACATTTTGAAAATCATTTTTACATGTAAACAATAGGAATAAAAGAGGTTACACCATGTACAAGATTCAAACAATTCCCTAACAATGTAGCCACTCGGTTAGACTCAAATATATGTAAAATAGGTATTTAAATCAATACTGCAACAGAGCAAATATAAAACCTGTTTTCATTGGGATAAATTTTACATTTGAATTTAATCAATTTAAAGGAAAGTAAATAACATATGTTCAAAAGTCCTTGCCATCAATGAATAGGGAGCAAGAAACATTTATAGTTGATTGACTGTATGTGTTGATAAAAATCTGAATGCCATATTTACAATATATTTTTTGCATTAATTCATGCTAATTATCAAAATATGGATTCACACATGATTCAAAAAATGAAAAGAAAATCGGAGGTAGCCTTTATTGCAGTGAAAAGGGGGCATATCAAAACACAAAAATAGGACTTATTTTAGGCAACTAAATATTTTATAAGTTGCAATAGGTTTACATAACATCAATAAACGATTGTGATATTGTATAAGTTTATATTTGATAGTAAAAACGCATGGAATTATTTTAATTAACTCGGTGTATTTTTTGCCCCTGTAATCGGAAGATTCGGGGGTATCTTTTTGCCCTACCCGCTCGTATGTCTGTTTTCTAGCATCTGTTAATCCGCAAAAACCCTCATATTTTTGTGACAAAGGGTTTTCTTTTGGATATCGACAAACAAAATGTATTTGAATTCTTGACCTTGGAGTTTGACCAAAGGAAAAATTTAGCACTAATTACTGAATTATTAATACACCGAGTTAATTAAAATAATTCCATCATTGATAGGGTTACAGCTGGTCTCTACTGAGATTTTTGGCTGTTCTGTTGACTTTTTGAATTTAAAAAAATAATATTTTATTAAACGATACAATTTTTTTAGAAGTGCATCGACAAAGGCTTTATAATAAGCTGAAATATTTTATTGAAATACTTTTAACGTGTGTGCCTATGCAATTTTTTATTTTAATTATTAAAAATATTTTTTTTATTCTACCCGACATCAAACTTTTGTTCCTACGAAATTACAAGTCACTGAACTCTGACCTAATTTTGCAGCGCTTACGTGTTTCTTTTTTTAACCTCGGTGATTTCCAAACGGATCGGTTGGTCTTTTCATTGGAATTACCACTTTTAGGTAAAATTGGACATAAAGATATTGTATTATGCAAGAAATGTTAGACAATTGAATTTAAAAATGCAAAGAATGTTATTGAAGTTTTGCTTGCAAAAACTTGAGACTGCTTGAATTTTTAAGAATAATTCGATGAATCATCCACGTAAATATAACTGCAATGGGGGCATTTGATTTTTCTTGTTTCAGATGTTCAAAACAGATAATCAGTCATAATGTTAAGAAATCTTTATTTTTCATTGAATGTGTATCTTATTACACTGTCAGGATGAATACATTTACAGATGTATTGAAGAAATATGTTTACAGTCAGATTATAAATATCGACGGAATTTCCGAATGTAAAAATAGACCTATTTTAAGAATACACATAGGCAGATCCAGAGGGGGTTACGGGGGTTCAGTGAAATGCTTATGTGGTTGTGTATGAATAATTTCTGTTGTAAAAAGAAAATCCCTCACCCCCGTACAAAAAAGGATTTTCAGGTTCTGTGGTTTAGATACCTTTTTCGGATAAAATTTTACAGAAAATCCATTTGTATACATGTATTTTCCCCCTGACCGCCTCAACCCACTTTTAAAAACGATGACCCCAGTCAATTTGTCCGGATATGTGAAGCGTCCGGATATCTGAAATTACCAGTTATGAGACAAAATAACGTTTAAAAATTCTATTCCCATGAATAATCGTCCGGAAACTGAAGCATCCGGATATCTGGCGTCCGGATATCTGAGGGTCCACTGTACATCTATATACAACACTCATTTCCTACAGTTTATATGAGCTTCAGTCTGAGCTCATGTTTTGAAATTGAATGTTACAATCAGGATTTTGCTCTGACAAATTAAGCATTATCAGCCATATCCACCAGTTCTATAAAGGACAACAATTTGCTTTAATGCACTTTATTAATCTCTCATGAGTATTGCACCTTTTGACATTCACAACTTCATATGTTAACTAAGCTAAAGTCTATTGAAAGACAATGATAGGATGAAATACAAAAATAAATATTTGGCAAATTTAACAACCTTAGATAAAATTAAGTCTATAAATTCCCTGATTGGTCAGTCCGCTGGGCCTTTATCCACCAGTTTACTGAGTAGTATTGACTTCACTTGTCCAAATGGAACAGAACTAGGGGAGAAAACTTCAGCCGCAGTCCAAGTGTCACAAGGGGAGATAAGTTGTGTTACTGAGGTAAAGCTAAAAGTAGATATAAAATTCAAAAGAGTTTAAGAGGACTCAAATGGTTAGAGTGCTACCAAATTTTATATTACAACCAGATCCTCACCTTTTGATATTTGGCATTAGGGAAAATGTTCTCACAATGTAATCTGCTAAAACATTCTCCTGGAAATAAATTTCAAAACATGAAGAGATATTATAGAGCTGTTGATTTCCCAACCTTTTCCTTCAAATTCAAATTGATTTTATCTAAATAATTTTCTTATTAAAACCACTGAGATCAGATCTAATTTTATATTAAAGTAAAAATCCTAAAAGAATTATTTTATCAAGAAAACAGTGTGTATTTTAAGATTTGTAATGACTAGTATTCTTGATAGATGACAGATTATCTCCCTCCCCGGTAATGTCGTACCTTGTTGATTCTGTCCAGGAGACGATGGAAGAGTTTGAAGTGAAGCGGTGAGTTGTCACTATAATCCCCAAGTAAATCCAGAGCTAACTCCCAGTGTCTGTGGTCCAGGTAGAACTTCAGCGCCTTCATCTCACAGTTCTCTTGTTTGCTGAATAACACAATAGTCCCTGGTATTTCAAGCATGATTCAATTCTTGAGATAAAATGTAATGTTTAAAAAAAAATTGACTCCTTTATTCAAACTTTAAAAACAATAGGCCTTGGGGCCACAGTGCACAGTGCTCACCTGAGCACATCAACTAGGAAAAAGCACATATCTGATCAGAACTGAAGTTTACTGAGGTGGGAGGGGGGGGGGAGGGGCTGAATTTTAACCCCCAGGGGGTCATGATACAAACTAGAATCTACACTACCCGAGGATGATTCCATATAAATATCACTAATCATGGCTTTGAAGTACTTGAAAAGAAGATTTTAAAAGGTTTCCCTATATATATTCCTGTGTAAAACTTTGATTGGCCATTTTGGCCCCGCCCTAACCCCGGGGGTCATGATATGAACAAATTTGAATCTACACTACCTGAGGATAATTTCACATGAGTTTCATCTTTTCTGTCTCAATGGTTCTTGAGAAGAAGATTTTTAAAGATTTTTCCTATATACTCCTATGTAAAACTTTGGTTGGCCATTTTGGCCCCACCCTATCCCCGAGGGTCATGATTTGAATAAACTTGAATCTACACTACCTGAGGATGATTCCACATGAGTTTCATCTTTCCTTGCCCAGTGGTTCTTGAGAAGAAGATTTTTTAAAAATGCCATTAATTTTTCTCTAATTCATAATTACCTCCCCTTGGAAAAAGGCGTGGCCCTTCATTTGAACAAACTTGAATCCCCTTTACCCAAGAATACCTTGTAGCAAGTTTGGTTGAAATTGACCCAGTGGTTCTTGAGAAGAAGATGAAAATGTGAAAAGTTTACGACGACGACAACGATGGCAGACAACGGACAAATTTTGATCAGAAAAGCTCACTTGAGCCTTCAGTTCAGGTGAGCTAAAAAGTCCTGGAGAAAAACAAGTGATTGCTAGACAAAGTGATTTTTATGTCTGAAGGAGAGAACAACACAGACCACGTTTTTGTGGTAAAGGGAGACTACTCCATACAGGCTTATTACTTTGAAGCCTGACAACCATATCTACATGTATTTTCATGTAAGGACTGATTTTATTTTTAATGTAAAATTCTCTATGACACACCTGGCTAGAAGCAGTGAGACGAATGCCTTGGCTGATTCAGGGGAGGTAACTGCTTCCTCTACGTCCTGTACACAACTCACAGCTCGCTCGTAATACTGAATCTGGTTCATCAAAAAAACATAAGTTAGAGATGGCTAATTAAATTCAAACTTTCCTAAGACATTTTTTTTTTTAATCAATAGAGCTTTGAGAATAGTGGCACATTATTCTAACATATACACATGTATTAATTTTCATAGAAATTCATTAATAACTTTTACTTTTAAAAATAATAAATGAGATGAATTCTGGAATTTTTTGTTCTACATGTATTATAAAAGATGATTAAGTTAATTATGAAAAAATACAAGAAAAATATAGCTTATACATACAGCTTGTCGTTTTCTAATAAATGCAGACACTCCCACTTTTTGGTCATTGATCATTTGGCATATTTTTACAAACTGCATCTATAAATTGAATTCATACACATGTAGTAAATTAAAAAAAAATTCAAATTCTTTACTAGGAATATATCAACTAGAAGTGAATTCACGTCTTTAATATGAACTGTTCTTTTTGTTCGATCAAATTACAGTGTATTGTTATTTTGTAACTCATGTTTTATTTGAGCTACATTACCATGGTTTTTAATCTGACAAGCTAATTCAGAGAATTTGTGTCCCCCGCTTAAGGAAAAAGTAAAACATGCGCAGTTCGGGGGGAGGGGGAGGGGGGGGGAGTCGGATCCCCCTCACTGAATCTGTAGAATTATTAAATGTATACATGCATGTATACTGAAGCAAATAGAATATACCATTATGGATATAAAGATTTAATTGCTTATTCTTTATTATGTGTATGGAAGATTCTTTTTATATGGAATATTTATCACACTGTAATGATGATTTTATGAGTTTGTACGAGCCAGACCTCGTAAATTTTTCATTTCGTGTGCTGAATATTATTATTTACTAAAAAAAAAAGTATTTCTAAAAAAAAAAAAATTCCATACGGACTTGAACTCGGGACCTCTCACATGGGAAGCGAGAAACATACCACTAGACCACGGAATCGCTTTAGTCGGATCCCCCTCACTGAATCTGTAGAATTATTAAATGTATACATGCATGTATACTGAAGCAAATAGAATATACCATTATGGATATAAAGATTTAATTGCTTATTCTTTATTATGTGTATGGAAGATTCTTTTTATATGGAATATTTATCACACTATAATGATGATTTTATGAGTTTGTATGAGCCAGACCTCGTAAATTTTTCATTTCGTGTGCTGAATATTATTATTTAGTAAAAAAAAAAAAGTATTTCTAAAAAAAAAAAATTCCATACGGGACTTGAACTCGGGACCTCTCACATGGGAATCGAGACACATAAGACTAGACCACGGAATCGCTTTAAATAGAGTCAAGTATATGCAGAAGTGAAGTCACAATAGTATATATTCATGTTTGGTATTGTCAAAATTTTACACAATTCATGGTGTTTGATTTATTTAGCCTTTATTAAACAGTTCTAATAGATGTAATAAAAACATAAAGTCCGCCGAGAACCTGTTTTATACGCAATAACTCTCCTCATGCCCCTGTGCTAAAAATAGCAACATGTAATGCTATAAATACTAATAAAACAGCTATAAATACTAATAAAACAAACGGGGCGGGCACTTTGAGAGGGGTGAGAGAGGTCCTAGGGACTTTTGGTATAAAATTACATTGCATAAGCTCAAAATCTTCTTGAAATATCGCCGGAAATGAAAGTGTTACACACAGACAGAATGTATAAATTTACGACCTTGAACTTTGACCTTTTGACCTCAAAATCAATAGGGGTCTTCATTAGGCCACAGGGAGTTGTTATGTAAAATTTCATTCCAATAACTCAAATGGTTCTAGAGATATCATGTGGAAACGAAAGTGTTATAACAGACAGAATTTGCTTATTTTTGACCTTGACCTTTGACCTTTGGACCTCAAAATCAATAGGGTTCTTTTTTAGTCCACAGGGAGTTTCTATGCTAAATTTCATTGCAAAAGCTCAAAGGGTTCTCGAGATATCGTGTGGAAACGAAAGCGTTACAGACAGACAGAAAGACTGACGGACAGCTAGACGGACGGACGGACAGACAAACCCAAATTAATATCCCCCACTTTTCAAGCGGGGGACAAAAATGATTGCTGATGTATAAGCACTTTCAAAATATTTGATACACATTTCTAATACATGTACATTTTTACATCAATAATAGGTTTGTTGGTAAATTTTACTTTCTGGTGGTTAAAAAACAAAATTAAACAGACATTTTATATTTCATGAAAAATTCAATGTACACCAGATACAAAAATATTTGGAAAATATTTGTCTATTGTAAATCACTTTTAATTCTCAAAAACTTTATTTTTGGAGAATTACGAGAGACAGTATGCAAGCGAAAATTTCATTCTAGCAGATACATATTTCCTTAATAATATACATTGTGAAAAATTTGACTCCCTAATAGAAAATTAATAAACATATTGCCGCTTCTTGCAAAAATAAGGTGATCTACAGTATTTTATTATCTTCACAAAAATGCAAGAGTTTTAAATTCCTGCAAGCAAAAATTTTTGGAGAATATATGTCTGTTTAATAATCTACACAAACAAGTAAGAATTTTATTCATACCAGTTTTGTTGGTTGGAGCTGGTACAACAGACGACAGATGTGTTCAAACATCGGCACAGCAACGTCACTACTGACCGGACTGAGTGACGTATCGGGAGCCAGGATACACTGCCAGCGCTGGATCTGGGCTGTACTGATGTCACCTACAGATATACAATGTCAGAAATCCAGCAGTCATATAACAAAACTTCTAATGTTCCCTAGACACTGGGATAAGTTTTAACTTTTTGATATTATATCTGTGGTAAAGATGGTATGTTACAACGCACTTTGAAAATTTTTTTCGAAGTGCGTTAAATTTGGGACCAAATCAACACCCTTTGAAAAAAAAAAAATTCTTTTCAAAGTGCGTTAATATCAACAATATTAACGCACTTTGAAAAAAATGTGTATGGCTTCCTCAATATTCTTGCAAATCTTTGGTATGGTAAATAATTGAACCTGTTTGATAACTCTTCGAAGATGAGATCACTTAAGGATGTGAGAGTGAGCGATTTTGATTTTTCCATACTTTGAAAATCTTTCTCTCAAAAATGTGTTACTGAACTTAATTTTTCCAGTCTGCATGCATTTTATATGTAAACTAAAAATTTATTGAAAGTTTTCAATGTCATACCAATTATGCAAATACATATATTTGGGTGTAGCATGGACATCCGTAACGGGAGTGGGGTCTTGGGCACACAAATGTTTTGCCAATAATCATACGCGATCTTTTTTTTTTTAATTCGCAGGTTGTCAAATAATTTTTTTTAAAAAGTCGGTAAAGATAAGTACGCGTCACTAAACTTTCTTATTCATAAACTTTTTAATTTCTTAAACTTGTGCCGAATAGAGTATACAATCGAGCATCGAAGTGTGTACATGTACTACAGTGTAGTTGTTTTGTTTTTTTTTTGGGGGGGGGGGGGGGGGGGTACCAGTTTTCGCTGCATTTGATTTCCCGAACTTTGCATTGCATTTCCGACAATTAATAATTTTATTTGTTACATTCATTATTTTCATTCTGGATTTTTACACTATTGTTTTTAGCAATTCAACGTTAACAAAGTTAATAGAATATAATTGGTGAAAGCAGGGGCGGATACAGGATTTGTGGTTAGGGGGGGCGTGGATAACTTTGTTGAGGCAAGGGGTCTGGGGGCCGCCTTAAGGCCCCCAGTGGCTCCTGGGTTTTCGTGTATTTAAGAGTAAAACCAGGCAGAATAATAGTGCATATTTTTCATTTATTTTTGTTAAAAGTGGCATATAGGTCCAGATGTTTGAATAATAATTGTTTTACGGGAATAAATCTGTTCGTCAATACTAATTCTGGTTCAACCGTGAGCTTTCCTCTTATTGTTGAACCCAGATTCTTTTAAACCTCAAAGTCACCAACACGAGTTACAAATTTGGTACTTTTATATAGAAACATCCAGGAAAATACTTTTACATGAGCTTGGGAACTATCAGCACCGATCGAAGGTCTGATTCCAACTGACTATAATTTTTCACAACAAAACATACATACTGAACAAAGACAGAGTAAAATAAAAGGATTAACAAAAGGTATATAGAAATCAAGTATCAAACAATTATTGAGCGAATGGTGACATTTTAGCAGTATGTATATAATAGAATTAAAGATGAAAGATTAAGTGTCAATAAATATAAACAGATGTCAATTAAGGAATTAACTGTCCAATCTCTGACTATGCCTCAGGTGGGATTAAGACTGTGCGGAATTTATATAGTTGATCAAATTTGCCGAAATATAAGAAAAGTTTTGACAACAATTTACACAAAAGTCCGAAAAGTTAATTTACATGGTACTTTATAATAAGTCCGAAAACGTCGTATTTTACACCGTAACAATTGTATTGAATGTTTCTCAATTCTTATTGTAAAGTAACACATGCCACTATAATAAACGATTTAATTACTTATTACTTTCTAATTAATAGTGGTATTGGTTAGTGATGTACCAAAGTACGACGTGTTTAATACTAGTCATATTATATACTTTGAATGGTGGGGGCCCAGGGGGCGCAGCCCCCGGAAGCTCCTGGATTTTTGTATATTTTAAGAGTAAAACCAGGCAGAATAACAGTGGTTTGGTTAGTTTTGTACGAAAATATGGCATACTAAATATTAGTCACATCATACTTTGAAAATTTTAGGGGGGGGCGTGCGCCCCCCACGCCCCCCCTTAAATCCGCCAGTGGAAAGTAACACAAATGATTTATAAAACGAAAGTCAAGCAATGAAAAGTTAAAGTTTGTATTTTGAAAAATAAATGAAGTCAAGTCACATAAAACAAAGACAGTCAGGTTGAAACGCTCACATATGGACATACACACAAATGTTTTGGTAACTCGGAATAGTCCAGAGTAAAGCTATATTTTCTTGATACGGAATGTCCAGTACATCTAATGTTCACGTCCGGGATAGTCCACGGCAGTTTTATCACACATACGCAATCATCATACAAGTAGAACGCTCTTTGAGGTTGAGGATTGACACTTATTCCTTAGATAAATACTGAGTGACAAATTCCTTTTTACTGTCTTAACTTAACTTGATAGGTAAATAATTTTAGCATATGTTAAAAATAAGAATCAGAAATAATTCTTTTCATAAAATTCAATTCTGTTACATTTCAAATGAATTTGTAAAATTAACTTTATG
>PRKT01000138.1:205500-213000 GCA_003671525.1 Saccostrea glomerata | reverse complement strand
AAATCAACAGCTACTCACGGTCAGCAGCCACTTTCAGTTCCCCTGATGATTTTTACTATGTATCTTAACTGGATTAAACGGCCACCTGTGTAACGTGGCCAGCGGCCACTCAAGTCCTCACCACAGCCTTATTGACACTGTAATAGGCGGCCATTTCGTCAACTTTGTTGCAATTCTATTTTGTCTTTTAAACACATTCACTTGAGTAATTATAGGCTCAATAGTCAATTTAACTTATTAAAGCAATTTTTTCTTCTTCATTCGAATCACTCTGTTCCCCCGACCCATTCCCCCGTCAACAACCAACACCTATTAGAACCTAGGAATGACTTTATACAATTAAATCTACATGTACTGTAAATCAATGCAAATATAGTTACAAGTTCATTTCTTAATTTTTTTTCTTAGTTTTATCCAGAAAATACAAATAATGGTAAACATAAAATTAAACATATTTCCCTGATTTAAGCCGATTTCTTTGCTGAAATTTATCTTATCTTTTTGCACCTATATATCAGCATATCATCGAAGTATTTCTTTACTACTGAAATCGCTATGAATTATCAACCAAAGGAAGAGAATTCTAATGTTAACAAACTCCATATTAATGATGATATAAATTTTCTTTTTGTAAAATTGTGTACGTTATGATTTTTAACAATGTTATGCCTATATCACATTTGCAGAAGTCAACAGGTAAAAACAAATGTCGCTATTGTTACGTCACATAACGCTGCTTTGACGTAGAACGACATAGGTCCCCCCTTAAATTTCTATGCTTTATTTTATTTACCATTAAACTGTATGTTTGTATATTTTTTTTCTGATAAAAAGGGATAATAGTCAGGCACTGTATGTATTTCTTCAAATTAAAATTAAAAGAGTTTGATATTTTATATTTCAATGTAACAAAAGCACACTGATGAATGCAAGATGTTTAACTAATATGTAGGAACAGAACCATGCACAAAACCTTAAAAATTTCGAATTATTTATTATTGTTTTTAAATGAGCATGAATTATTATACATACACATAAAAAACTTTGTGAAAATGAACTGTTTTATTATTTGATCAATTAATTTAACTGTAGTGCTTAATGTTGTTTATTTATTGACCGAATTTCTTTTTCGAGGGCAAACTGGAATAAGAGTCCACCTGTCTTAAGTGGCCAGTTTCCAGACTTCCCAAAGGTGACCTCTTAAAACAAGTTTGACCATATAATATTTTGAAATTTATATGAAAATTAAGTATTCCTTCTGCCTTTCAATCTCTGGAACCCCTCTTCAGAACTTTTTGCAATGTCCCTTTAACTTTGAGAGATTATGGGTCAACTGTAGTTTACAGAGACATCATAAATACCATAAAAAAAGTAGTGGAAAATTGTCTGTCTAAAGTTAATTCAAGTGTACTTATTACAATAAAACAATATTTTTTATGCCCCCCCTACAAAGAAGGGAGGGCATATTGCTTTGCTGCTGTCTGTCGGTCTGTCAGTCTGTAGGTCTGTTGGTCCACTTAGTTTCCGTTCATTTTCTTCGCAACCGTTGCACATACTGAAATGAAATTTGGTATACCAATATACATGAATATCTAGGTCAAGTTCTGTTTTGGGTACAATCGCACCATTTTTGACAGAGTTATGCCCCTTGGACTTAGAAAAATATCAATTATTTGTAGTTTCCATTCATTTTCTTCGCAACCGTTGCACAAACTGAAATGAAATTTAGTGTACAGATTTATCAGAATTATATCTAGGTCAAGTTTTGTTTTGGGTACGATCGCACCATTTTTGACAGAGTTATGTCCCTTGGACTTAGAAAAATTCCAATTATTTGCATTTTCTGTCATTTTCTTTGCAAAGGTTGCACATACTGAGATGAAATTTGGTATACAGATTTATCAGATAAATATCTTGGTCAAGTTCTCTTTTGGGTACAATCACGCCATTTTTGACAGAGTTATGTCCTTTTGGATTTAGAAAAATTTCAATTTGGGGGGAGGGGGGCATAAGTGTTTTACAAAAATCCCTTGTTATTCTTTTATTAGTTGTATAGAGAAGTGGTTTGTAAAGAGAAGTATGGACCAGTGTTCAGAGTGTGGCTCAGCCCAGGACATGTGTTTGTATCAGTTAGGGATGGGAGGCAACTCTTCACATTCGACACAAAAAGTACAACACAGGTATAATGCAACATTAAGCATTGGCTGTATTCAATTTTTATTAAAATAAATCAGTCTTAAAAAAACAAACATTTTAGGTAATCAGTAATCATGATAAGATAGAGATGCAGATGATTTAGTCATAGCTGGATTTGTGAAAGTAATAATCTTTGATAAAAATCAGAGGTTTATTTATGTCATCTTGCTGAATGGAAAAGTTAATTTTGTGTCATTTCTTCAAGCTGGTTAAAAAAATATACAAATTCAGTGGAAAGTTAACAGTATTAACTTGAATCATTATTTTAGCCAAAGTAAATGTTACAGAAGACTCAGTTGAAATTGTTCTAGAATACCAAATTACAAATTCTATAATTTGTAATTTATACAAATTAATGAAATTATGATCAATATATTTATGCTCAAAAAATTTAGAATAAAGTTGATCTGGTAAAAACATTATAGTGGTTTGTAACAATCAGCCAAAAAAACAAAATGAAGTATTACAAGTATTTGCAAAGGTGAATATTGCAGAAAAAAAGTCATCTTGTGTGTTAGTTTGATCTTCACAAATTTTACTCTTAATTTTGCAAGGATGAAAACAAAGGATGCCTGGATATACAGAACTTAGATCATCCAATTCTTGATATCTTACCATCTGACTTGAGACAGTGTGCTTATATTGTAAGTATGAAATAACCTTCTCCATCCTAAAAAAAAAATGATTTTCTTTTGAATAATGTTGAGAGAAATATTTAGTGTTTGCAGATTTACTAGAACTAATAATTCACTTTGTAGGTTCAGCACAATGGCTTTGTGCAGTGCTGGAAATTTCGAGCTGACAGAACTTGGATTTTAGAACAGGAATTTAATATATGCAACAGCAATAGGTCAGAGGTCACCAGTGTGTGTTTTCATCCTCTACACAGTGCACTCTACTGGTGTGAAAAGAGAGTTACCTCCTCCTCAGACCGCCCCATATATTGTATATGTAGGAGGAAAGTTCCCAGTGGTGATTGTTTTTTTCTACTGTAATATAGAAATTATGAGATATTAATGTAATTCTTTTGGCCTTGATGAACCACCTAAGAAATTGAATTTGACAAGTTCATTTATAACAAATATAGTTAAATCATTCACAGAAACTTGAAACTTTAACAATTTCCTTTCTAATTAAAAATTCATACAGTAATTGCAAGAGTAAAGAATTGGTTTTAAATTATAAAATTATTGAATGTTTAAACAACAAGACCTTATTTTAAATATAAATCTCAACAGATGTGGAGAACTTGTCAGAACAGGAGCTAGGACCGGTAGAAGCAATCATGCATAACATCTGTCTGTGTCAGTTGTGTCCAATACAGCAGGGTGTGGCCATCATTATCAAGTAAGCCAGTAAAGAAAGTGTCAGGGAACCACTCATTCACTAATTAGAAATCACAAAAAGGATGGTACATGTATAACATCTGGAATGTTTAAGATTTAAATGTGGAAAAGCCCCCAAAAAAAAACAAGATGTGTTTGTGAAACACTGATGCCCCCCGTATGGCAACATAGCAAAGATTAAACTTTTCTTAAATGTAAATTTAATATATTGGTACCAAAAGTAGAGTATTCTCACTGGAAATACAAATGTGAAATACGAAAGTAGGCCAAGGTTAAAGTTTTTTCATAAATACGGAAATCTTCAAGATCAAGGTAATTGGTATCCAATGAAAGTTCTTGCCACAAAAAAGACAATGTAAAGTATGGAAGCCCTAGCCCTAACCGTTCAGAAGTTATGACCAAAGTTAAAAAAATTCAAACTCCAAGGTCAAGGTCAAACGTCTAGCTATCAATTGAAAGGTCTTGTCACAATGATTAAATTTGTAAAGTATGAAAGCACTAGCCCTAATCCTTTAAAAGTAATGATCAAAGTTTGCTTTTTAAAAGTAGGTCAAAATACAAGGTCAAAGAGTCAAAGTTCTTGGTATTTAAAAGGGTCTTCTCACAAGGATTACATAAGTGAAGAATGAGATCACTAGTCCTTAGCATTCAAAAGTAATGGCCAAGGTTAAAAAAAATTTATTAGTACAAAAATCTCCAAGATCAAGGTCAAAAGGTCAAGGTTATTGGTATTTAATGAAAGGTCTTGCCACATGGAATACATATGTAAAGTATGGAAGCCCTAACCCTAACCGTTACGAAGTTATAGCCAAGTTTAAAATTTTTTAAAAGTAGGTCAAACTCCAAGGTCAGGGTCAAAGGCCTTGCTATCAAATAGAAGGTCTTGTCACAAGGATTAAATATGTAAAGTATGAAAGCACTAGCCCTAACCTTTTAAAAGTAATGGTAAAGGTTTGCTTTTTAAAAGTAGGTCAAACTCCAAGGTCAAGGGTCAAAGTTCTGGTATCCAATAAAGGGTCTTTTCACAAGGATTACATATGAAAGGCCTTTCCCTTACTGTTCAAAAGTTATGGCCAAAATTTTTTCACAAGTGCGTAAATCTCCAAGATCATGGTCATAAGATCAAGGTTGTTGGTATCCAGTGAGAGTTCTTGCAACAAATAATACTTATTTGAAATATAAATGTCCTGGTATCTACTTTTCAAAAGATATGGACAAAGTAAAAGTGGAATTTTTGTGTAAAAGTGGGTCAAACTCCTAGGTCAAGGTCATATTTGGTGGAACCCAAAGAAAGGGTTTGTCACAAAGAATATACATATGAAACATGAAAGTTATAGCTCCTCTAAATCAAAAGTTATGGGCAATGTTAAAGTTTTTGCGGACAATCAGACAGACAGACAGACAAACAGACAGCTAGACAGACAGAGGGACGGACTCAACAAAAAGTATATTCCCCTGAAACTTCCTTTACGGGGGTATAAAAAGTACTATTATTACTGTTTCTTATTGCAGAAGTAGACCCCCTTTGGTTTCAATGGTGATTTTGTGGAATCAGTCTACTAACGTGGTCACCATGTATTCCGGTCCTTATAAGTTGTCAGTGGAAAACCCTAGCTCAACACAAGCATTCGATTTCACTTCACTGGGATTCAAGTTCATTAACATCAGTATTCAGGTTGGTACAAATTGGTGTCAATACTTCCATCACAGATAATTCAAAAAAAATTTCAAGAGCACATAACTGTAAAAAAAAAATTCAGTTATTACATTCAAAACTATTTTATTAATCATATAGGTCAGGGATAAATACAGAATGGTAGGATATGCATACAATGCTCAGAAGATGGAGTTATCTGTCATTGAGGAAGGCAGCATTGTCAGAAAACTCTCAGATGAAAAAGGTAGGTAGGACATTACTGTCTTAGATAGAACATTACTGTCTTAGATTACCACTACCATGGAGAATTAGTACATATGTATTAGATAGACTTGTACACAATCACAGTAAGCTTTATTCTTTGCAATTTGTTTTTTTTTTCCAATTATAATAAAATTATATGTACATTAGTCATACATATAATGTGCCATTGACAAAGTCAAGATCATTAGAAATGATAGCAGGAAATTCTCTTCAAATGAAAACAAAATGAAGCATTATAAGTAGATTCATACTTAATGAAAGAGATTCTATACTAGGATGTGATATGATGTAATTTTTTTTATCAAATGATAAATTGACAAGATAGAATAAATTGGTAAAAACAAAATAAATTTCTGTCTCAGATCTACCATAAATTTGGCAAAGAGAAACAAAAGTTTCTGACTTTTTTATTTTAAGATTTGTATATGGAGAAAAATTTTCTGGTCCATATGGGTCTGTTGTCAGAATAAAATGGATAATGAATACCGTATAAGCAGAATTTTTAGCGAGGATTTATTTAATAATAATTTTGGCATTATAAGTGAGGTTGGTGAGTTGCTAAAATTGAATATCACTAAAATTAATTGCGTTTTATTTGTAATGGCCTCTTTAGTGAGCTTTGAATATCCCTAAAATTAAAATTATAAAATTAAATACCCATTTTTAAGGACAAATCGCTAAATTTGCGTCTCGCTAAAATTTCCACTTATAGGTTATTAAATATCCAATTTCATATATCATACTTATTGAGATGCTTAATGTACATTGATTTTTGAAACAACTTTAGCTGTAAGATAGTCTTTATTATGAGTGAAGTACTCTCTGTTAGTTCATTTTCTTAGCTTTAAAAAATCTGATTTCAGAGGAGTTGGCGGAGATCAAACTTGACATTAACACGGAAAATCTGGAAGAAGGCATATGGTTTAGTCATCAAGGACACCTGGGATTTCTGAGTAAATCTAGTCTTCTGTAAGTTTGACCTTGACTTTTTAGGTCATCAGAGTAAACTCAGGTGACCTATTGCTATCTGTTTTCGTCCGCCGTCGTTCATCGTTCGTCGTGCGTTGTGTGTTAACATTTGAACATTATCAGCTTCTTCTCTGCAACCACTGAACCAATTTCAACCAAATTTGGCACAAAGCATCTATGGGTGAAGGGGAACAAAAATTGTGAATTTCATGATCCCTGCCCCCCTGGGGCCTGAGGGGTGGGGCCAAAACCACTCAAATTAATGCAATCTTTAAAAATCTTCTTCTTTACTCCTGGACATCAAGCAGTCAAACTATTTGCATGATTGTAATTAGCATTGAGTCCTTTGTTTTTAAAGTTTTTAAAGAATTTGTCTTTTTCTTTTCTTACGGAGAAGGTTCTTCAACTATAACGCTAATGATACATCCCGTTTGACCACGTAAGCATGGCCTGGAAAATGTTAATTCGCTGTATATGCAATAAGGCATGTATATTAAATTGTTTTACAATTATACACGATAACGAAGAAAGAAACATTGTCTTTGTTCATATTTATTGTGAATATGCTTGAGTCTTTACCATAAAGACTACAAGTTTGGTAATAAAGGATAGTGTTATGGATGAAGATGAAAAAAACGGGAAACTATTGATTCGACTTTGGAAGATAACTTCGGATATCTCGAACCCCCGGATATCTCGAAGTTGTGTCCAGGTCCCCTCAACTTCGAGATACTGATATTTCACTGTATATAGTGAAAATACATGATTTCTTTGAAAATCTTCTTTTCTGCCCCTGGGTATGAAATAAACCAACTAAGTATATAGTTCTGATGAGCAAGAGTGCCTCTACCAAATTTGTGAATTTTATGGCCCCATCTTCAAGGGTTCTGGTGTTGGGGGGAGGGGGGCTCTATTGATTATATAGTGAAAATACATGAAATCTTTGAAAATCTTCTTCTCTGCTCCTAGGTATTAAATAAACTAAGTGCATAGTTATGATGAGCAAGAGTGCCTCAACCGAAATTGTGAATTTTATGGCCCCAGGGTCAAGGGTTCTGGTGTCGGGGG
>PRKT01000138.1:170551-202464 GCA_003671525.1 Saccostrea glomerata | reverse complement strand
CTTTGATCGATGTATCAAAGAAAAATTTGGACGGAAAACTTCATCCATGCGCGCAGCGCATTGATGAAAAAGTTTTCCGTCCAAATTTTTCTTTGATACATCGATCAAAGAAAAAATTATTACATTCATTTCTTATCATTTAATTATGATTTTAAATTATTAAAATGAAAGTTTCTTTCAATTTTCTATTAAATTTATGTATCAAAAACAGTGCGCACGAATACATCACCATAACGTTAACGTTGCTGAAAATTCAAAATGGCTCTAACCATGCTAACGAAAAACGTTATCAAATATTGTCGTGTGATTACCAACAGTCTCCAAAATAATTTAAATAATTTACAGTTCTTTAACACAAAAAAATACCTGTTGTGTTATCCCCTCTGGGTATATTTTCCCCGGTAAGTTATCTAAGTTCGTAAATGTAAAAGGAAGCTACTCAAATATCCTAACAGTTCTACGTCACAGAAATTTTGGATTTCACGCATCTTTTCATTTGAATTTCAAACCGAATATCTAAATACGTATAATAACCTGTCAATGCTGTAATACCTGAAAGAGACTGCTGCCAATAGTTCAAGATTAAAGAATTCCATCCTCAGTTCATGCAGTGTCGTTTTTCTTGATCACTCGTTTCCCACGATTTAACAGATTTTCGGTTTTCCCCGCTTTGGTAGCATAATAAAACATTTTTTCAGAGTTCTATTGTTTCATACCAGATATCTCAAAGTCAAACATTTAAGAAAAGTATGTCGATTAAACGATTTCTTCCCTTCTTTCCCTAACTGTATTGTCGTCATGCAGACGATTTTAATTTGTTTAGCAAAGGGGGATAATTCAAAATGAAACGAAAGTAGGCTAACGGACAGGTTCCGAAATTCAGGAAAATATTTATTAAAGCAAAGGTATTTAATTATTCCTTCAAAATGTAACCTGGAAGCGGGGAATACACATGTACCGACTGTCAAATAGTTCCGGCTGCTTAGTGCAACCGAACTCTAGATTTTATTGATGCAGTTATCAAAAGAATTTTTTATCCAATCAGAATCAAGTATTTTATAGAAATTAAATGATAAGAGGTTTACAACTTTTGTGTAGAAACAATGTTAGAATACAATTGCAAATTTTGTCTTTATATTGACAGAGTATGCATGCAGTATTTCTCATTTATGAAAAAAAGTAGCTCATGTGAGCTGATCATTTACATGGCAATTGTAAACATATTACATATTTTTTCCACTATGTTTTTCTATTAAACTTGCCTCTGTTTAAAGTTAGAATTTTTCCATGAAAATTGGAATGGAATGGCAACAATTGCTAGTGGAAATAGAATAAAATTTTATCCAAAAAACAAGCAGGACAAAAGTATTATGTATTATGTAAAATACTGTGTATTTTATGATTGACAGCCCTCCAGGTCAGCATGCCCCGCCTCTGTAGATGAGGAAGTTCTCCATGTGTTGGACCCTAAGTCCAGTATCCCCATGTCTGGTCGCCACGCCCACCTCCTCTCCCTGGCCCACTCACACCCTAAACAAGTCCTCGCTGTCCTAGAGTCACAGATGGAGTTTCACACAGGTTTGTAGTGGGATATAAAAAGCAAATAATATAACAAACGTGTCAAATTAAATGTAGTGTTAATAGTCAATGAGAATTGATTTGCTTCATTTTAAAATGTTTTCTTGTAATAATTGTTGTATTTGATGACAGTAATACTATGTGATACCATTGTGGCAACGCACTTTGAAAAAATTACGCACTTTGAAAAAATATCTCAAAGTGCGTTAAGAGTGTACATAAACATTTTTTGCCATGGGGGCTTTTAACGCACTTTGAGAAAAAAATATGTATAAAACAAAAACTCTAGACTGAGATTTTTAGCACCTTCCAATGTCAAGGGTTTCTGATCTCCTCTCCACATATGAGATTTTAGTAATTGAGAGAATCAATTTGTATTCGGTGTCCACTTTCAATTTGCTACCGCAGCTATGTACAATGTATATAAAAAAAAGAGTTGGGCTGAGAGCCCTTCTACTTGTCTTCTCCTTGTTCCCAATGAGGTTAAATGAGTACTTATAGTTTAAAACGTTTTTTCGAAAGATATAATTAATACAAATTGATTCTCTCAATTACTAGAATCTCATATGTGGAGCGGAGATCAGAAACCCTTGACATTGGAAGGTGCTAAAAATCTCAGTCTAGAGTTTTTGTTTTATACATATTTTTTTCTCAAAGTGCGTTAAAAGCCCCCATGGCAAAAAATGTTTATGTACACTCTTAACGCACTTTGAGATATTTTTTCAAAGTGCGTAATTTTTTCAAAGTCCGTTGCCACAATGGTATCACATAGTATTACTTTCATCAAATACAACAATTATTACAAGAAAACATTTTAAAATGAAGCAAATCAATTCTCATTGACTATTAACACTACATTTAATTTGACACGTTTGTTATATTATTTGCTTTTTATATCCCACTACAAACCTGTGTGAAACTCCATCTGTGACTCTAGGACAGCGAGGACTTGTTTAGGGTGTGAGTGGGCCAGGGAGAGGAGGTGGGCGTGGCGACCAGACATGGGGATACTGGACTTAGGGTCCAACACATGGAGAACTTCCTCATCTACAGAGGCGGGGCATGCTGACCTGGAGGGCTGTCAATCATAAAATACACAGTATTTTACATAATACATAATACTTTTGTCCTGCTTGTTTTTTGGATTTTATTCTATTTCCACTAGCAATTGTTGCCATTCCATTCCAATTTTCATGGAAAAATTCTAACTTTAAACAGAGGCAAGTTTAATAGAAAAACATAGTGGAAAAAATATGTAATATGTTTACAATTGCCATGTAAATGATCAGCTCACATGAGCTACTTTTTTTCATAAATGAGAAATACTGCATGCATACTCAGTCAATATAAAGACAAAATTTGCAATTGTATTCTAACATTGTTTCTACACAAAAGTTGTAAACCTCTTATCTAAATGAAACAAAATTACTACCTGGAATGCTTTAGTTGGAATTTTCTCAATCTTCCAATATTCATCTAGATATGGTTCTGTTGAGAGAAAAAAAATAATTCATTAGATTCATAGTAAGTATAAAGCATACGTATTTCTTTAAAACTTTTGAATTACTATTGCAAAACTAGTAAATAACAAACATTTTAACTGAATAAATGAGATGGTGGAGTGCCAATATGGCGCCTTGTTTTATAACATGGACATAGGTTCTTACCTACAATCTCTGCAAGTTTCGTGGCAGGTTTCTGATCTTTTGTTTTTGTCCAGGTCTGCTGTAATTCTGAAAGCCTTTTCTGAACACTTGTAGAGGGATGCTCTGTCTTCTCCTAAACAACAAAAACAATGCTATGAAAATGCTATTGATATTCATAATTGACAGGTTTGTGATTTATAAGTGTAAAACTGTAATAAATACCTGTTCAAGGTGAGCTATCTGAAGTGCTGTTGTTTGAAAATCCTCCGATGACAAAGTTGTGGTTAAATCCCACTCACCCTTCCTTCTCTGCTTCTAAAGAAGAATTGGATACAAATTTATAGGTAAATCATTTTGCACTGAACTTTGTCAATTCATTTTCATAACAGACATTTCATAATCACCAAAATAAATTTAGCTCTAGAAATATGGAATGAAAAACTGATTTTTATTATTTATGGAAGAAGGATAATGAGACAGACGGTTAATTCTATACACATGTACCGTGACAAAATTGGTTCTAAAACTCCTTTTGAGAATATTAGTGTTATGCATATATGTACAGTCATGTTTTTGTTTCATAACAATGTAAACACACATGCCATATTTCCTTATTTACATGTAAATAAATTATATGTATATATTTACATTTGCAAATGTTTTCCTTTATATAACACAACTGAAACCAATGCCTATCTATAACTGTATGAATACCAGTACGGGGTCTATACAACTTTAAATAGAAATGGTGAACTGTGTTTGAAAACTAGCAGGGACTATATTTTTGGCGGAATGGTGGCGTATGAAAATATCTTCTTTTCTGCATCTCAAATTTGTTATAGTACATTGAATTTAGTTATAATTTTTAAGCAATCAAAGACTAGACGAAATTTTCAAATGTAAGTTAAATTAATAATAAGGGACTAAAGTTTCAAAAAATATCAAATAAATGAGATTTTTCACACATACTAGAACTATGTTGGCTTTTAAATGCTTCAAATCTAAGTACAGATTTGAGCCAAAAATCTGTAAAAAGTGTTATTTCTCTCTTATTAAACGATCAAAACTTTTAGTTTTTGTATCATTTTGTACCTTTATGTGACAACTTTACCATATGGAAAAATTGGAAAAAGTTAAATATAGGAAGCATATAGAAATAACTAATATATCCTAAAAATTTAAGAAAAGTAGAGGAAATTCGGATTAGCAAATATCCATTTTATTTAAATTATCCATGTCAATTTGGTAATATCATCTTATAGGCCCCATATGATAGTATCTTTCTATGCAAAAAGAAAAACATTCAATCTTTTGAATTACAAGTAGGGATCGCATGATTGGAAACGGTAATTTTTCATTCTTAATGTCCAAGAAAAAGGTAAAGACCTTGACCTGACCTTGCCTCTAATATTAAACGGTCAAATTTAATCTCACTGATACTATCACTTAGTGATATTGTCCTTTTGATTCTGTGAAAATTTCATCAATTTCTAAATATAAGAAATATGAGAAGAATCCTACCTTAAGCAACATACTGTATAAGTTATGAAATTTTGCAAATAAATTGAGAAAATATTAACTTCAAATTTGTTTCCAAGCACCTATAAACACTCTTGCAAATTCTTTAAATTTCAATATAACCATAATCACATGGATGAAACAATACATCAATGCATTGTGATACAGGCGATCTATCGATACATAAAATTTTTATCAGGTTGAAAACCTCGGTCTTTAAAGTGTGTTAGTTTGTTTTTGTGCAGAACGGAAGTGACGTGATTTGCATAGAGATTGATGTCGAATGCTATTTTGATTGATAGATAAGCTCTATGCGATGTGGTGCTCCGATTTGCAGTACCTCTGTTATTTCTGTGAAGCTTTCAAAGTATATATGCTCCATTTTATTATTTTAACCGTTCTCAGATACAAATAAAAAAGTACGCATTGACAAAAATAAGAGAACTGATCCAGGCGAGCTAGAAAGAGTGGACAATATGATGTTTTCTTCACAGAAAGTTTAATTTGATACTAGTAACTACTTCGTTTACCTACAATCATCGTTTTTGAAAGAGTTGGGACAGATCGAGAAAAAGATTTAACTTACCTGAAAAATTGACAAGCGAAAGAAATGTCCAAAATTTTTTGCAATCAAACACTCTACATTACCCTTATATTATCTTATTACACAATATTGTAACCAAAAGTGTTTGTACAGGGAGAGGGAGGGAGAACAACCTTTTTCTTAGTATGTCTGGGAAAAGAGGAGAGTCTGGAAACTACAGGTAAGAGATTCAGAGCAGATTATCTACAGGTAAGAGATTCAGAGCAGATTATCAACAGGTAAGAGATTAAGAGCAGATTATCAACAGGTAAGAGATTAAGAGCAGATTATCAACAGGTAAGAGATTCATAACCCAGCTACAAAATCACAGCCACTAGTTTCGTATTTTGGACATACCCTACTTGTTTTTATCACAAAGTACCTAATTCATTTCAGACACCCCCACTTCAAGATGCTGTTTTGTTAAAATATCAATCATTAACCTACTTTAAAATGGTATCACTTGTTTCAACAAACATTTTTCTGATTTTGTTCAAACATCTCTGGTTGAACCTATTTTTTGTAAACCACTCAATTATTCCCTCTTTTTGGGGTTATAGATGTAGGATAAAACCGGCAACCTCAGAATGGAAAACTCAAAGGTCTCTGGTTTTATCCTACTTCATGCATGAAATGCATAAAAAGTTGTTTTTTGTTGATATGTAATTTGTAATAAAGCTACAAACTTCTTATCAAGACCTAGTTATCACTTTGTTTATAAATTGTTTAAGTAATGTTTACATCTGTAACTTTCTTTTGTACATGTATTGATATCAGTCAATTTTTGTCCAGGGCCTCAGTGTTATAGGAGTTCAGCAGATTGACAGGGTCACAGAGGTTGTGGAGGAGACACTGAAAGGTCAGAGGTCAAAGTCTAAGATTATTCAGGGATGTAAATCAGGGGTAGAAACTCCTTAAAATTATAACTTGCAAAGAATTGCAAGTACACTGTACCATAAAAATGAACTCACAGTTCTAAAATTAAAGCATTTCATAAATAAACAGCCCACTATCCATCTTTTTAAAAACTTTGTAATTTTCAACATGACCATCAAATGGCAAATGCTCATTCATTTAAAACTGGCAGATGTCAAGAGTAACTAAAGAGAGAAAGACTAAAACATGGTTGAAACAGATGTTTCTTTCCTGAGTGAAAGTTACAGTGAAAAAAATTAACTCGCAAATTTTTTTGTGTTACAAATATTTTAACTTGCAATTTAGATATTCTAACTAGCATTTTGCGAGTTGTATATAGTGAATATGGTAAATATGAAGTTTATTCACACTTTTACCCAGAAGATTTTGCTTTTCTTTAAGATGAAAAGTAAAAATGGAGTTTACCAGTGTGTATGAGTGTATATTATTTCAGTGCAACACATGATTCATCATGTATCTCATGTTTTATAGATTATTGATTTTGAGTCCAATTGACTACTTTTATTCTTGCTGAAATTATATACCAGTACCTATTTTAAGGATGAATTGCTAGGTTTGTGTCTCATTAAAAATTCCACTTTTATGGTAATTTATGCATTATTTTCAATGAATGCATATGTGGGGGAGGAATTGTACATATTGCTTTTTGAAATATTTATGAAAAATCTATTATCTGTTCAAATGTCTGGTATGAGCCATCTAATGATGAATAATTGATAAGTCTATACTGTTAAAACTTTTTTTTTTATCATCTAGACATGTCAATTGTAAGGAACATTACCTATTATGTATTTCACAAATTACTTTTTTTAGCATCAACACAAAATTTTTTTCTTAAGAAGTACAACAGGGGAAGCATTGATTTCCTGTCAATAGTATTGGGATATACAGACAATTGTTTTGTTGACATCCTTTCATTATAGTTACAGTGAAAAGTCATTTTAGCAAATTTATGATGCATGAAGCATTAAGGATACCTCCAATACAAAAGGAATTAATATCAATATTCAATGTTAGTAATCACAAAACTCTCACTAAAAGTTCGCTGAATTCTCGTTAAAATTCCTGATTGTAAACTAACAATAACAAATGCAATCAACTTTGTCCTGAGATCACTTACGTATAAGTCCCCTGCCGGTGCATACAAATAGCCACTCAGCAAAGCATTTTAGTTAGTTTCAGTTGTAGTTGAGCATGTGCTTGAAGATAAGGTGCAGGCCTTATCTCTCTGTACTCAAATGCAGCCTCAAAGAAAAAAATCAATGTGTCCAAAATTAAAATAAATCTGATAAAATCAGGAAGTTGACATATAGTTTTTCATCTCATAAAAAAATCAGTCCCTGTTTTATAGCGTACAAAATGCCCAGGTTGGAAGAGAAGATTTAGGAGTTCCTGTAAACGTACTACATTTGGTGGTTTATTCTATTAATCAAATACAGCGGAAAGCAGAATCCGCTAAATCAAGTACATCGCTAAATATCTAGTATATTATATGTTTACATCTAGCACATTCAGATAGTGCTAAATCAAATTTATGCTAACTTCCTGACCAATGAATTTCCGCCAAATATTGAACATGCCAAATATAATACACTTATAATATATATTTTTTTTTAATTTGAATTCCCCAATGCCACAAAACAAAACATATGAGATGAACACAATATTTCATTGTAGCATTCATTTTTTGAGAGAGAGAGAGAGAGAGAGAAAATGCAAGAGAGAGAGAGAGATGATGTTATAAAAGAAAGTTACAAAGTCACTTGCAATATTTTGAGTCTGTCATATTTTGATGCAAACCTGCAGACCTCCTTATTGCTGCTTCATTCTACCCTTGGGTTTGAACAGACTCAAGCTATCCAATGAAATGATTTTATTTCAGGTCATTCTGTAAGGTTATATGGTCAGAAGAAACAGGAGGGCAAGAAAGTGGGAGGGGCATCACTCAATCTGCCCAAAATCAGGAAGAACCCCCTCATAGAAATCATTGCAATAAACACTGGGTAAGGATGAACCTCATAAAAAACTCAGACTAGGCGTATCCATATCAGTTGTATCTATATTATCTAATCTGCCTATGGAAGAAACAAAACTAAAACATTTTGATAGAATGAGTAAATTAGGGTATTTCCTTAACCCTTATGATATAGAATTTCAATTTAATATACAATATAATGGAATATGATGTAAAAAGAACTTTTACTTCTCAATGAAAGAAGAAAAGATGGCATGTATAAGAAAAATCAGTGTTTTGTTTAATACATTTTAATTTTCTTAGGTGCCTGAACCAGTGTACATACTGTAAAACCAAACATGCCCGAGGGGAGTTAGGGAGTTATCCCCCAGAAGAAATTGTTGCCAGAGCCAAACAGTCATTTGAGGGTAGGTGCAGTTGTACCTACAGTAAATCATTTAAATCTTTCTAGAATATATGTTTTGTATCACCAAGATGGCATTTATGTAAATTGATTTTTTTCAACGACAAATGGTATTGATTCAAAAGTTAAAACTGCTACAGTACAGTGAAACATGTTTGTAATCCCTTTCATGAATTGATGCTAAAAGTAAAGTGATTTTCATTCACTGTCAGTGTTGTTGTAAAATATATGATGAACTAAACTTACAAAGTTCATAACAAAATTGTCCATCCCTGGCACTTCATTATAAGCATGCTTTACTAGTCAAGTTTAAAAGATATTCCATTATATATTCCAGAGGGTGTAGTAGAAATATGGTTGACTTCAGAAGATCTGGGTGCCTATGGACATGATATAGGGGTGACCTTGCCTGAGTTGCTATGGAAACTTGTGGAGGTCATTCCAGAGGGTGCCAGAATGAGGCTGGGGATGACAAACCCTCCTTATATTCTGGAGCATCTGGAGGTAAAAACTCACAGAAACTGGGATATCTCTCTCTTCAATAATTACTGCCAAAGACTTGGTGTAGACTGAGATAATAGAACATTTTTCTTTGACAGCTGAACTATGGTATAATTACTCATGACACATAATTCTGTTGAGTTGGAGATTTTTCATTGGTGATTTTAATGTTTTAGGAGATGGCTAAGATCCTGAGACATCCCCGAGTTTACGCATTCCTCCACGTCCCTGTACAGTCTGCTTCAGATAGTGTTCTGATGGACATGAAGCGGGAGTACTGCCAGGCCGACTTCAGACATGTAGCAGACTTCCTGAAAGAAAGGTGCAGGCAGCTAAATCATCAAATTGTTCTACTAGCAGTTCATAACTGGTCTATTTGACATATTGCTGGAAGGAAATGGGAAAAATAATTCATCGTTCCTGATGATCTGGCACAATAGATTCAAACTATGACTGATTTTATAATTTATTCTTATAATATTTTAAGGTTAAACAGCGAACGAAGAAGATCTCTGAGTTGTTCCATTCTTACCGACCATATGATCATAAGGTAGTGTCAGAATTTTAATTCATTTTGTTTATATGGGTTTATTTGATATCAGATATTAAGATACTACATGTACATATACCGATTATCCAGGGTTTATTAAGTGATAGAACTGTATGAGAATAGAAAACAGACGAACAATATTCTGATACCTACTTTCTGTTTGTGTTATCTTTAGTATTTTAGCCTGTATTTAAAATAACTTTTAATTCACAAAAACTTTGTTTTCAAACAATTGCTTACAAAAATTCCAGTTTCTAGAGTAGTATTATAGTTTAAAAGATAACATAGAACTTTCCAATTAAGAATGTTGTCTCACTTGTATACATATATAATATTCATATCTTGCAAAAAGGATGAAAATTTGGTTATTATATTTTTATACAGTAATTTATTTAACATGTAGATGGATGAAATACAGGAGGTTTTGGTGACAGAGATATCTCATGACCAGCAGTACTTTGTTGGTCACAACAAGTTCTATGACCAGGTTAGATTTTGTATACATATAGTTGATTGTTTGAAGGATAAATTATGTAAGTACACATGTTTGATACTTTACCAGGGTGCATTAAAGATCTTGATATTTTACGGTGTATAAGATTCAGTGCTTTCTCTTGATTTGCCTACAAAGATACTATAATGCATCACACAATATTCAGTGATAGTGTAACAGTATATATTTCAATCAAATTATGGTACCTATTCCACTTTATCACCTGTGTTTGACTTTGTCAGGTCTTGGTTCCTAAGGATGAAGATCTGATGGGTAAGATGGTGACTGTTCAGATAAAGGAGACAGGTAAACATTACCTTAAGGGACAGCTTCTGTCAGACAAGGATGCCATCCGCCCCGATGTTCCTCTCCCCCTGAAGAAAGGCCAGGTGTCAGGGGCACCCTCACTAGTTCAGGTGAGTGTTTAGAGGGGAGGCCCCAGAAGGGGGTAATTCTGATCTGAAGTACTCAGAAGTATTTACCTGCAGATTCTGTATGTAAATTTTATTTGTATCATTGTTTGAGAGGTTTTCCTTTGATCTCAGCCATTCATTTTTTCCTGATACATAACAGTTTTCCGTGATGTATCTGTGATAGATCACACCACTGACAAGAAGCAAGAAATGAAAAAAAATCGTATTTTATTGCAATTTCTGTGTTTACAGTGTAAGTTACATGTACAAAACATTAAATTAAAACGTGCTCAAATAAAATAAAAAAGACATTTAATACAAGAAAACACAATGATTTCTTTTTTTACTGTTGAAAGAAAGCCACTCGGGAGTTAAAAATGAAAAATACAATTATTAAATACCGAGCCCGGCTTCAAAATGCAGCTGGTATTTGGACTCGCGGCATTTCCCCTGGAAGTCGCAATTTCACTTTCAGGTACAACAGCACTGTCGCACACCGGACTCAAATTTTCATCTTGAATATTTTCACACTCACTCGTTTTAAGAGTGGTTGTTTCACATTTAATTTTTTTCACATTTGGGGGATTCAAAACTTCGGAAACACGCTCTTGTAGTGCTGAATTTGATCTTTTGTATTTCCTTACTGCCGTTTCTGACCTGTGACCGGTCCGAGACATGATTTCCTGCTCGTCGATCCCTGCGTGGTATAACTGAGTAGCGCATGTCCTCTTGCCTGAGTGGTTGGTAAAGTTTCCCTTCAGTCCTGCTTTTCCTGTAATTTCCTTCATCAGGCCCTTAAGTTTGTTAACTCCCAGCACTTGTTCGCCATATCGCACGCATACAGGACCTGCGACAGCTAAGGGACGGCGGTAAAAAGGTCCATCATTATTGAGAGCCTCGAGATAGGTACGATAGAAATCTGCAAGACACCGTTCACCTGAAAAAATAAGAAAATTTTAAGATGTACTACTTTTCTGTAAGCAAAGAATAAATGATCAAATATCGCGAAGCAGTTTTTTTCCAGCCCTGTGTTTCAAAACGGAAATCAAAACCGGCGCCTTGCGCATAATCGAACCCGGTAGGCCTAGCCTACATTCTGTAGAAAATCAATATCTAAGGGGGATAACTCTTAAAACAAAACTTGTCGCTCTATTTCATTTCTCTTTTTCATCAACACTAAGCGATCGCCGGACAAATAACTAAAAGCTCTGTAGATCTAGTAGAGTACAATTTTAAAATATACTAATAGAAACAACTTACCTTCTTGGCAGTAATGTTTTAGATCTTTATTGGTAAGCTGCAGATGTTTCAGCCCCCCTTTGTAAGTCTTAGATGATCTGCCCGTAAATCGAATAAATTTTCCTTGCTCGTCTTGCCCAATTTCAAACTGGGAGCACTCCAGATTTCTGTGTTCGTCAAAGGCCCTCAAACCGAATATCTTACAGTTATAGAAGAAAACTGTGTACTGTAGAGCTTGAGACGAGTGTGACCCGAATACTCCTTTAGTCCAGATTTTTTCTTCATCATCCAGCAAAATTGGATCAGCTTGTTTCACTTTGGTGCCTAAGCCTTTTGATAACAATTCCTTCATACGGGCGTCCAAAACTTTACGGAAAACGGCAAAACGGTGATCATGTTCATCAAGAAAATTCATATTATGGACGTTTTCCTCTCGCAAATGACGCAGTAATCCACAAACAATGAAGTAGAGAGTACGCGGGGGATATTCACTGCCGTCCTGTTTACGTACCTCCAACACAAAGCGTTGTAACCAGTAATTCAGCATTTCTGCATTCATTTCTTTCATGTAAGGTACATTTTCTCGAGATGCGCGCCATTTATTAAACATTTCAACACACCATTTCGTATTTCTCCGCGTATTAGGATTTGTCTGAGAGTCAATCAGCTGCCGCAAATCATCATCCGACACAGCTTCAGCGAACCTTCGATTCTGTGATTCGTTCGGCTCAACACATTCAAAAGTTTCCATTTTCATGTCACCATCATTTTGATCCCGCGAGAAAATACCCAAGTCAAAATTTATAGTCTGAAAGTCCATAGGTGTAGAATCTTCTTCCTTGAGGTACACATCGCTTAATTGTGAAATGTTTAGGTTTCCTAACTGGCCTACAGAATTTTCGATTTTGATTTCCGTTTCTACCGTATCTAAAAATTGGGACAACAAAAAATCGCAGCCGTCATCCATGGCTGTCGATGTAGAAATATTCGAGAAAAACAGCGCCCTATACTTGCGAATCACGTGCTCTTTTTTCATTGGTCATGAAATGGTATGATGAAATTTTCATAGAGCGGTGCGTGGGAATATACCCCTGGGAACATAGGCCTGCCAAGATGAACATGCCCTATGAGCGTGATATTGATAGATCATGGTTATACTCAGTGCGTGAGAACAATGATACAAAACATATAGAATACCTTTTAACTCGTGCATCTTCAGATATCAGACTCGGGGGACAAGCCCCCTCGTCTGATATCTGAAGATACACTCGTTAAAAGGTACTCTATATATTACATATTCAATGCAATTTGCATGACTTGTTTATTTTTTATTTTCAGACTGAGAAGATTTCCAATCACAGTTTTGTAATGGTCATTTCTTTAGTAGCAGTGCTGATAGCAGTGATATGGAGATTCTATGGCTTAGTTTTAGGAGCGACGTGATGATATGCATGTAATCTGAATTGACAGACTAGAACTGAAGAGATTATGTGTGTAAAGAACTCCATACTTTAATTGTAAAAGACTGTGATATATAACACAACAACTTGCTGATCCTGGGACAGAGAATTTGTTAGTGTCTGCAAGAGAACTGTTGAAATTTACTGTTCACAGGATGTTGGAATGTTCTATAAAAGAATAAAATAGATAAATTTTGATATTTTCTGTTATACTCCATTAAGATTAGAGCAGACAAAAGCAAACACATGCAAACAGATTTTGCAAATGTTTGACATATTACAGATATTTGTAGGGAAGTGAATCCATATTTACAAATTAACTTATAGATGATTGTATTGCTGTGTGTGCTGTTGCAATCTAGGCTTTTTTGTTTGACTCTTCTTTTCATGATATTTTTGATTGTATGGCATCCCTGGATCCTGACAGATTCTCCTACCTGTAATTGAGGACAAAATGAGTGTCTTGGTCAAGTAAAACCTGTTATGTTTTGAATCACCTGGGTATCAAGTGACCCATGTTCTCACCTGTCTATCTTGTGTCATATGTAAACTTAATTTAGTGCCTTTTTTCAACTTTTCTGAACTAGACCACCTATTATTGTTTTATTGAAACTAAACCAACTTTCATTTTTGAGGGAGGAATATCCATAAGTTTTGCATTCTTTTTAACTCACAAGTAATTTCCTTCACAAATATTCACCAGTGCATTTACGAAGAATATTGCCTCAATCAAGATTCCAGACTAAAGAATTATGAATAAAATATGTCTCAAATAATAGATAGTTTACAGTAATTAGAAAAAAGGAAACAAAATTAATGAATTCATAGTCCTTAAGTCCATTTGGCTAAAAGGATGAAGACTGGAAACCATAAAAAAATTACTTAAACTTAAAAAAATCTTTTTCCATACCTGGATATCTTACAGTAAAATTATTAGCATGATTACAATAAATGCTCGACCCTCTACCAAAATTTTAAGATTTATGGTACATGGGTCCATTTCTCTGGCACCAGGATGGGGCTAAGTTGGTCTTATATTGACAATACCTTACACCTTTTAAAATCTTCTTTGTAACTCATGGACATCTGGCAGGCAAAGTGTTTTGAATAATACCCAAATTTTTATGGAAAAAAAAACAATATACCCACTCACCATAATAAATGGTCCAGGGGTCAGGTCATACGGTGGTGAAGAGCTGACCTTATACTGGTTTAAATAAGCTTGAACATATTTTTATGACGTCTTGCAAACAAAAAATAATCGGGTTACCATCAAGGCCCAGAGGCATTTTGTACCACTGACAAAAAGTAACGTGTTCATCATTTGCTTTGATGCCAGCCTCCCGAGCAAAGAACAAAAGTGCCCATAGATCATGGGGCCGGTTAATATATGAGTGTTTTTTTTTTCTATATCGATAAGATATATTTGGACTTCATTTCTTTCTTTGAATCGATATTTTACAGGAACTTTTCAAGGTTTTGTGTACATTTATAGCCAATATTGTTGTAGTAACCAATAAACAGTGTACTGGCTATGTAGGACATTATATCGTAAAACGGTCCAAATCGGTCTTTTCCTGAATAGGAACTACCCGGTTACCGTAGTATGTTGGTTAATGGCGCTGCAAGGTGCGTGCTAATTGTCTTAATTACACAATCATTAACCTCCACACGGTGAAAGAGAATTTTACGACTTGAATGTCGCCAGATATGTTTTATGAGAATAAAGTTGCGTTATTGAGTGGTTGTACATTCAACATAAATTCATTTGAAATTCAGGCACGTAGCATCGTGGAGGGGGGGGGATGTGCTCTCCACTTTTTTCCAGACTCTCCTCTTTTTCCAGACATACTAAGAAAAAGGTTGTTCTCCCTCCCTCTCCCTGTACAAACACTTCTTCCAAACTTCGAAATCATCAAAAAAGTAAACATCCAGACAACATACAGATTGTTCATCAATAAAAAGAATATAGGTTATGTATCCATCAATAAAAAGAATATAGGTTATGTATCCACATTAATGCAATTATACCGCGATACAATGAAACCTGAGATATAATGAGGATCGAGTATATATTTTAGAATAACTTTTGTCGCCCGCTTGGCGCAGTGGTTAGGGCGTCTGTTCTATCCCACTGTAAGACGTGCAGACTGGTCCCTCAGATAAGATCGTATAATCCGAGTTCCTGTGTCGCAGCAGGTGCTGGCACGAAAAAAGATCTCTCACTTTTCAATGGCCGTAAGTCCCGAGTATTTATAGAGCAAAAATTGTAGCTTTCCTCCGTGGCGTCTCCATATGAGTGAAAATTTCTCGAAAGAGACGTTAAACATCATTGAAAAATTTCGATGCCAATATTAAAGGATTTGCGGTCAATTATAATCCCCCTCTCTGAAGCGAAAAGTAAATTTTTCTTAAGTGGTTTGTCCATGAGAAAAAAAACCAACTCTTTCCTAAGAAAATTGGGTGAAATGAATTTTTTTTTTTTACTGACTTGCTTCGTTTACGGGTCACCCCTACTTATTTTACCACTTGGTATCTAACTCCATTTCAGGCACCCCGCTTCTTCTCGTACTTTGTTCATGTTGTTAATATATAAATAATTAGGGCCCGCTCGGCGGATGCCCTATAGTTAGCAATGCCCAAGCAAGGGGGAGATAACTTTCCAGATTTCCTCAGCCTCGTTTTGATTCCGTATCAGAAAAGAGCTCGAAAAGTACGGCTTAATAAACTACTTTCCCTCGTGTTTTCAAACGTTTTGATGACCTTTCTATGAAGTTTGAGATGCCCCCTAGTGTTACCAACCCTGAATGTTCGAAGTATGGCGCGATTAGTCGTTTTAAAAATAGATGGAAAAATTAAAAAATCTCTAATTTTCACATACGGACGAGTAATGTGTCAAAACATGCATAAGTAGCTTCCTCTGTTGTACCACTACAAATGCATATCACATGCAGGCAAGTATTCAACCGTTCTTGTTCGCCACACGAATTTTCTAAGGCCTACTGGAGCAAATTCGGATCGTTCATATCCAGTATGACAGCCAACAAATGTGTAGAAAAAAAATGTAAATAATGTGAATTGAACGTCTGACGGTCTGTTTACTTCATTTACAAGGTGATACAATGTTACAATCTTGTTTTTGAACTATGCTGAAGCATTTTGATAATGAAATTTCATTCAAAGGCTCCATTTCGTGCGCGAAAACGAAAGTAGGGTTCATCTCAAAGTGAACAAGAATAAATTTCAAGATTGTCTTACTTTGGTGAAAAAAACAGTGAAAGACAAAAAAAACTTCATTTATAATCATACTTTGATTTTTATTGATAAGTGTATTACTTTAAATGACAACACAGCATACGAATAATGAGACATAAGCTATTCTGTATAAATAAGGAAAACAAAGGAAGACAACTCTCTTGCATTTTACATTTTGTGTCATATTTTCTTCTGTGTCTCAACAGTGGCACGAGAATTTTATGAAATTTCAGATAAAATTAACTAACTGATACCTTAGTTATATTTTAAAATTGTTTTGATCTAGCATTCCTGTTTTATTTGCTTTTAATTTACTGAAGATGGATAACTCTGTAAGAATTCTGCATTTTTTAAACATCCATAAAAAGCTCAATTTTCACCCGATTTAAGAAATGATTGCTTATATGGAATCAGTGGGTCATACTTTACACAATGGACATAAAAAACTGACAATTTTTTTACTCCTTGAAAATTATTGGGCATTGCTACTATAGTGATCAGTCTGTCCGTACGTCCGTCTAGCTGTCCTTCTGTCCGTCTGTCCGTCCGAGATCTCTTGGCCGGGGCATATCTTCTCTCTCCTTTGCCCAATCTGGCTCATACTTTACCCACAGAGTGCCTTTGGGTAACTGGTGTGCAGTGACCTTGATCCAGGTTTCTAGGTCAAAGGTCAAGGTCATAGCAGGATTATATAAAAAATCCTTGTCCGGAGCATATCTTCTCTCTCCTTGGCCCAATCTGGCTCATACTTCACCCACAGAGTACATTTGGGTAACCGGTGTGCAGTGACCTTGAACCAGGTTTCTAGGTCAAAGATCAAGGTAATAGCAGAATTATATGAAAAATCCTTGTCTGGAGCATATCTTCTCTCTCCTTGGCCCAAACTGCCTCATACTTTACCCACAGAGTGCCTATGGGTAACCGGTGTGCAGTGACCTTGAACCAGATTTCTAGGTCAAAGGTCAAGGTCATAGCAGAATTATATGAAAAATCCTAGTCCGGAGTATATCTTCTCTCTCGTTGGCCCAATCTGGCTATTACTTCACTCATAAAGATCCACTGGTCAATGGATGTGCAGTGACCTTGGTCGAAGTTTCTAGGTCATGGTCAGAATTACCCTTTCTGTTTAAAATCTTTGTTTGGTGCATAATTCTTTGCCTTTAATTCCAGTAAATTTATATAACTCGGGATACAAGATAACTTCAATAAATATTAGTAAATTTGCAGTATCCATGAAGTCGTACTAAATGACTTTTACTGTATAACACAAATGTTCCTCTTCAAAATAATCCCTTTTAAACGACCTTACATTTTCATGTTCATTGTTGAATGCGGGGCCCTTTGAGATGGCCACCATCTCAATGAGATCTAGTTTGTATCTGAGAACGGTTAAAATAATAAAATGGAGCATATATACTTTGAAAGCTTCACAGAAATAACAGAGGTACTGCAAATCGGAGCACCACATCGCATAGAGCTTATCTATCAATCAAAATAGCATTCGACATCAATCTCTATGCAAATCACGTCACTTCCGTTTTGCACAAAAACAAACTACATGTAACACACTTTAAAGACCGAGGTTTTCAACCTGATAAGAATTTTATGTATCGATAGATCGCCTGTATCACAATGCATTGATGTATTGTTTCATCCATGTGATTATGGTTATATTGAAATTTAAAGAATTTGCAAGAGTGTTTATAGGTGCTTGGAAACAAATTTGAAGTTATATTTTCTCAATTTATTTGCAGAATTTCATAACTTATATGTTGCTTTAGGAGTTCATACTAAAATATAATAAAAATCTCACTTAAGTTATTAATACTTCGAATTTCTGGACGCGTTTAACTGGTCGACACATCCTTGCACTTTCTCAAATTTACCAGTAATTTTATGCCTAATACTTAAGAAAAGTGGACATTTTGTAAATATTACAACTTTAATCCAGAAAAATTCAGAGTAGAAATGTCATTGTGAGAAAGCAAATCCCATTCACAGTATTGCCAGTCTCTGCTCAGTGGTGTGCTCCGAGTTTAACAATTGAACACGCACGGTGAATTGTAAACTTTAACGACCCTTTTTACAAAAATACAAGTAGTTAACCTTTCACTTATTTCACGGTTGCATTTGAACACTTCTACTCTGAATTTTCTGGATTATAAATGTAAATTTTTTCATTAATACACAACAAACTTCCTACTTTTCTCAAATATTAAGGACAAAGACTGAAAGATTGTCAAAGTGTAAGGATATGTTAATCAAACGCGTCCCGGAATTCGTAATTCCAATAATATGAATTAATTCCTAATAAAATATGTTTTATATTTTATTTTCGTGTGAAATGATATTATACAGAAAATATTGAGTTGAATCTGTGTTTAAGCACCTTTAAGGAGAAGTCCTCAAGGTGAGGAACTCGTAAGTTGAAAGAACTTGTTTCCAATCCTTTTGATTTATTCAATAAAATATGTTCAAAACAAGGAGAACACATTTTTTTCACCGACTTTCGGACCGAGGATCCGACTGTACCATGACTGCTAAAAGTCTCATGCAGTTTATTGGTGTACACAAGGGAAAAAATTATAATATATTTTGTTCATTTTTTTATTAATAACCACAAACAGGTCATTATAACAAGAAAAGGTTAAACAACTAAACCATATGTACATGTACATCATAGTTATAGTCGACCAGGCAGGACGTGCCTGAAAGTAGTAGGAAAATAATGTTTGCTTTAATTACACAGTAGATGTTGCACAACAACAAAAAATAATCAATTGAGTAACAAAAAATTCGTGTGATGAATTGTGAAATAGTAACGCTGCTCCTATACCAAATAAAAGATTTATTGAAATACCCAGATCAATTGGCAATTTACACCTAAAAAGACGTCTGTTAAGCCTGAATTACAGCACCTTCCTGAAATTAGTATTTGCCGACTTTTAAAATGCAATGAACCCCAGACAACTACCCGAACTAGTAATTAATCTCTCTTGTTTTATTTTTCTCTTCAAATGAAATCTATTGATTAAAATCTGGTACTAGCCTACGTGGATCAAATACCTAGCGATTCAAAAAGAGTGATGAAATTGATTTTCTAATATATTTTTCTGAAAATTATATATTTTTTTTGTTGCTATCTTTAAGATTGCCTTCTAATCAATATGAAGCCATGCTATTTCTATTAAAATATTGATTCTGATAAATGATGTATAATTAAAGGCTTATTACTGATCCAAAATTGGAAATTTCAATTTACAATATTCTTTTCCTTTTAGCGATCTTGGATTTCCCGCGATGCTGGCGGGCCCTCCCGTAACTGCCAAATATCGGCGTTATTTGCTTTCCCCGATTTTCCCCGAACTCTAACGTTTTCTCCCCCCGGGGCTGCATTGAGGGGAGGCAAATACAGTGAACTTTTGGAATTTGGTGAGTTGTTTATTCCGGGGAGTGGGTTGCCGAATGTGGACCATGGGTCCCTGAAAGCTGACTCCAAAACCGCCGGGCTAGTGGCCGATCGATTGGCACCGCTTAATTCACGATCATGTAAATGCACTGATTCCCCTTTAGAAAACATAGTGTCCACTGAAAGTTCTCGAAATTTAGCACTATGTCTTGCAGAGGATTGGCTTCTCTTACTCTTTGAAACCATGGCACTGTCTTGTAATACTGACGTTTCGCAGGGTGTTTCTTCTCCGGGAAGTTCTAAATTTGGAACTTTTGGAGAAAGTGTTTGGTTTAAACTTCTAGCTTTCCTGTTTCCCTTTTTCGCTGATTGAGAACTTTGAGAAGAGTTAGCTGATTTAACAGATTGTTTTTGCTCGTTTGTTGAACCATCAGAATCGGGATGAATCTCTATGCGTGGGGTACTCAGGGTTTTGTTTTCAACTTTTGGTCTGTTCGTTTTGTTAGTCTTTCGAAATTTTGGGGTCTTTGGATTTCCTTTATCATACGAAATATTCTGGTCGTTGCATAATTGTTTAACTTCCGCTGCGCATTCACGCATAGTGCGGACAAGTTTACCAAAGTCTTCTAACTCATCCTCAGTGTCGGAGCTCGCCAAAACTGACGACACGCTTGACTTCTTTGACCTTCCTCCTGCGTCTTTTTTCTTGGTCCTTGATAACGGTTCCCTCTTGGATTTAAAAATTGTCGGTTTAAATCTACTGTCAATCGAAATTGAAAATTTTGAAAATACATTCAATATTTTTTCGCGGTGCATGGATTGCGCACGGTCCAAGGCTGTCTGACCTCTGGAGTTCATAAGGTCAAAAAGAATATTAATTTTCTTCTGGTGGTGAGCTTCCAGCAAAACTTCTACAACTTGTTCGTTCCCGATCGAGCATGCGTACATCAAGCCTGTGTTCCCATCCCGTTCTTGGATATTCACATTTAAATCTTTCTACAATACAATAGTTTGTTTTTGGTTATTTTCATTTTTCTGTATCTAGAAAAAAAATACGAAGAAATTTTTAAAAAATAAATGCACATTTTTAAAGACGGCAAAACCAATTAATTCTATTTGCTAGTATGGTTCAAGATAACGCCAAAAGCCTCTCCATTATTTAGTTCAGAAGCAGTAAAGCCTTTTTGTGTACAAATTGATGCATGAACAATGTTGAAAAAAGAATGGAAAATCTATCTAAAACTATTGATCGATCATAATAATCATATTTCGTTAATAATTGCAATGAATTGTTCAAAGTACATAGAGTTTGAAAGCGTTCTCTCTAGTCGTAACCATATAAGCCCCTAAGCATTTCAACTTAAATTCAAGTATACTAGTATCTAAGTGATTTTAGAAATCCGAAACGATTTTTAATAAGTAAGCCTATATGATAGTTAATTCTTTTTGTAGCAAATCCATCAAGCGCAGTAAGACTTGTTTAATTTCCAAACGAGTGCCAAAGTATGGTATTAGCCAGGGGGAAATTTCACTTCTTTTCAAGTTTCACGAGAGCTCGCATCATTTCATGTAGATCTTACAGAATATAGTTTACTCAATCAATTTTACGTATCATCAATACATTTGGGTTTCTAAATTAACATCGCCTACATTGGCATAGACACAATGCACATTATTAGACAGATATACCGGTATCACGTACTGTGCGTCGTAAATATGGACTCATCAATAAAACATGGCTTTGTATTTTAAAAATAGCAAAGAACAACCAAAAAGGGATATGACAGATATATCGACCAAATTCAAACAATGTCGAATCCACATTAAAACTTGAGTTTAAAAATTGGCAGTTAGTATCCGATAAGAACAGGAAGAAGCCCAAAAAGGTAATTTATAACATTAAAAAAGAAGAAGAAAAGCTTTGTCTTAACAATGAATGAACCACTAACCTCTAACCATCCGTGAACCGTTAACATCTAACAATCAGTGAATTCCAATACCTCTTACAATCAGTAAACACCTTACTTCTAACAATCAATGAACCCTTAACCTCGAACAATCAGTAAACAGCTAACCACTAACAATCAGTGAACACCTAACCCCTAACAATCAGTAAACGCTGACCTCTAACCATCAGTGGACCCCCTCATATCTTATAATTAGTGAAATCCACAGGTATACTTGTTACTGTAAGAAATTTTTTTGACCCATAGTTAAAAATTTATTACCGAAACAAGTGCCTGTGGTAAAACCCAAATCTTTTACACTCAGTGAACCCCTAATCTCTTACATTCAGTGAACCCCTAACCTCTAACAATCCGCAAACCCTTAACCTCTAACAATCAGTGAACCCCTAACCTCTTGCAAACAGTAAACCCCTAAACTCTAACAATCAGTAAACCCACTAACCTTTAATAATCAGAAAACCCTAACCTCTAACAATCAGTGAACCCATAACCTCCAACAATCAACTTGAACCCATAACTTACAACAATCAGTGAACCCATAACTTCCAACAATCGGTGAACCCACAACTTCCAACAATCAGTGAACCCATAACTTCCAACAATCAGTGAACCCATAACTTCCAACAATCAGTGAACCTATAACTTCCAACAATCAGGGAACCCCTATCAAGCTGGATTACCTTTCTTGTTCTGACTGCAAAACTGCAAGTGTTTAATAACTTCAAAGAGGCATGACTTAGTTCTGGGGATGATGCATCTAGCATGTTGTAAACTTTTAATTAACATATACTGAGTAGAGTTAAGAGAAAATTCACAATACTAAGGTTAGCTTGCTATGATGTCCTAAACGTATGCAATAAAGTATTTTTTTTCTATAAACAAGGATTTTCTCGTCTTCAGTAGGAGGAACTAACCAAGATAACTATGGAATTGTAGATTGTAAAATTAACATTATAGAGCTAGTACCTGTTCTAAGAGAACTTTGAGTGGTTTAACCTGGTTCATGATACAAGCATACATAAACGTCGTCTGTCCTTTTGCATTTCTGGCGTTGACGTCAGCACCCCGCTGGAGAAGTGCTCGGATGAGCTCCGCCTTCCTCTCTCCAGGGGCTCGGGAGTTCGCCATTGTAAACATGAGCAGGGATTCTTTGTCCTCGTTAGAAATGTTGACGTCAGAACCATTTTCTGTAACCAGCGTTAACTGGAAAAGTCAATAGGAATATAAATAATTAAATACATATATGTAAATATATTCTTCGAAATCTGTCTGAAATATGTTTAACTTAAATTTGTATTGAACATTTAGCAGTGGAGAGAGTGGAATATTTCTTTCAGGTTGTTGTCGAGTTCCCAATTTTCTTTCTCCATTATAGATTCGCTAAGTAAAAACAGGTGGCCGGCCCTTTTGCATGTATGTGTGTAATATGGACATCATCAAGTTCATTCAAATACTAAGTACTGTAATACATATCAGGAGCACAGCAAAACATCAGAGGTGGGATTAGGTGCCATGGAGAAGTAAGCATCCCCTGCCGACTGTTCAAATCAGCCATGCGCTCCTTGTCATGATCGGGAAAAAATGAAAGAACAAACACAGGCAATTAAAGGTGTAAATAATAGTCTTAGATTAACAATTACTATGAAAAACGTTAGTGTCCTTTTTAAGTCAATGATAGAAGGTTGTACGTACTGACAAGGTCATTGTATCGACAAAAACTTGCGAAATGATGACTTCAAACAAGACTGGGGATATCCTTGTTTTATCAATTTGTTCGTTAACAGCTTGCCTCTTTTAAAAATTGTTCCAGCATAGAACATGCTCTTGTGTATCGAATTAATGGAGAGAATAAACCTCATTGCAATACAAGAGAGAGAAGTTGACAATTGAAAAGTTGAAGTCATCCCGTTTACCATTTAACTTGATTGTTGTGTTACCATTTTACATTTTAAAGAATGAAAACACTTGCTGTGGCTTTCAACTAGACAATTACAAACATCGACGACATATCATATTATCTTTGCATGTAGAAGATTTTGATTAAATTATGCTTTATATCAATACAAAAACAGGTCTGCTCACATTGGGGCGCAGTTAATTAGTAGCCACGGGAATTCCAAAAGATTGTTGATAGATTTGATTTCCCAAAACACAGATGTTGTCAAACAAAAACTCAAGCATCTTTTTAATATCAAATTCATATTGTTTGACAAAATACTTTTGCAAATGACCTATGACGAGGGAAGTATATTTATGAATTTCATTTTTATTGAAAAAGAAGCTGTTTTGTGGTTCAAAAATGAACACTAGCTGTTCGAAGTGTTTGCAAAAATAGAATTTGTCCCCTTTCATAGTTTTTCGTTGATAATGAAGTTATTTTATTATATTTTTTTTCCATAAAAGGTGCTTTCTTCTCACACACATATGGTGTACTTTGATGCTATTGTGGAAAATTTTTCTGTAACTCTCCCAAACAAAATAGGTTGTGTTTCTCTAGAATTCTAAAATGGATATACTTATCCCGAACACTGAAGGCTATTTGTAAAAGAGAAAAAAAATCTTCAAGCATCCACTCCACAGCAAAATGGCCCTTCCTCTATGCAAATTTTGGGGGTGGGTGGGTTATTTTTTGTCAAAATATTCGGTATCGAAAAATATACCGGTATTTCTATAGATGCACCAAACAGAAACATTAAATAAATGATTTGTGTCTTTGCGTGTAGAATTGTGGGCTACCAAATGTCTAGAACGAATAATCTATATGGCCGCAGTAATTAGCAAAAAGTCTTATATTAGCATATTTAGAAATAGTATATAGCTATTTAATTGATTGAAATCCCAATGTCTAATTCATTTACATACATCCCTGATTGGTTTGAATTTTTGTGTGAATAAATGAATACTCAGGGGAAATAACTGTCTCAGTTTCTGCACATGAATATACAAAGCTTTATTCTAAACATTTGTTACTTTATGTACTAGATCAAATATTGAATATAGTAATTGTTATTGATAATAAGATAATGAAACAACTGTACAAATAAGAGATCAGAGAACATACAGAATGATGGTTTAATTGACACATAGTAATGATCATCACTTAATGGTACGATTGATTTTTGTACGTAGATCAGATGTATTGTTTGTAATGACCATTATTATTTCGTTTCCGCTGTTTCTGTATTTCAAATTCTGTCCATTGTCATAATAAAGAATTAACAAAATTTGGATTTTTATGAATGCAGCATGTGGTAAAATTTTCCCAGTATTAAAGTAGTCCAATGTATCTAACACGTTTTCCTGGCTTTATTTAATGATTTTGATATTTGACGTGCCAGGTTGTCCAGGCAGGCCAAATATCAAAATCGTTAAAATAAAAAAGCAACAAAAAAATGGAAACTGGAAAACGTGATATTTCGGACTTTCCAGTAAGATATTACTGAACACAGCCTAAGTATACTCCTTTTCCCAAACCCAACATCATGTTTTTGGAAAACATTACAAACTAAAACCGGTCTGAATTTCACTTATTTTGATACGCTGCAAAGTTGCTGTTTTCTTTTTATTTTATAAAAAAGATAAATTCAATACCCAATGAATTAATTTTTGAGAAAAGGGAAAAAATATTTCACGTGTCTGTGTGTTGTATAGGCGGTTCTATCTTTGTGATATATTCTCCAAATTTTCTAATATTCTGGCTAGTGTTCGATTTATTGAATTGAATGCTCCTCAAACTCATTGAAATGTTTTCAATTTATGCATAAAAACTTCACATAATAACAAACAAACGAAATGTATAACTACTACACTTTAATTATCAAAAACTTTCAAAAATAATTACATGTACTAAGATTTTGTTTGAATCATTGTAGTTTAAACTAATACATGTATTTATTTGGTTTTTGGTCACTTTGTCTTGAATAGGTTGTTTATGTTTCAGAATGAGGTCTGAATGAGATCATCGAATGATGAAACAATCCGTAATGCTCAATGTAAGAAATAATGTGAATTTGATGCAAATGATTTATTGAAATGGTGTTAAACTCAACATGAGATCTTTAGGTTACAAAGTTCAGTATTTGAAATGTGTACATTGATTAAATACTAATCCAAGAATATTTATATTGATTTATATTTATTTAGTATATAATCTGGTTTGTTCACAGTGGCTTTGTTTGTTCTCAGTGGTTATAAAGCTATTAAAAATGTCTGGTATAATTCTATACATTGGATTTTAGAATATATTTATGTCGACCAAAACCTTTTTTTTAGACTGGATAGAATTTAAAAGTTCTATTTATTGAAAAACATCATGCATCAAGGAAAACATATCTATTGTTGCAATTACTGTAAACCAACTTTTATTCGCGTACAAGAAATTTTTGCGAAGTTCGCGAGAGCGTTTTCATCGCGAATATTTCTTGCCGCGAACCGGTCCTGTAAGTCTCTGTGCCTATTGACTTCAAATCCAAAAAGGCTTGATCGCGAAAATTAATCGTCGTGAACTAGTTAATCCTCGATAATTCGCGAAATAAAGTGAACGCGAAAAAAAGTTGGTTTACACTATGTTCTAATTTTAATAGTAATTTTAACGGTTTATAGTAAACAATTGATGCTAGAATAGAATGTTGCCACTAAATTTATTTAAATGCTATGAAATTCATTTCATGGCCTTAAGTTTTTCAAACTTCGTTTTGACGAATTTTATTTCTTCGCCACGTATTTTTATTGTTTACCCATAAATTAATATTTTTAGAAAAATTCTAACAATGCATAATCCTATAGGCCTACCACTCACTTTACTCATTCAAGTGAGGTGAATATTTGTGTTGTCCTTTTAAAGAGTTTAGGAGTTTTCAAATATTAGTACTATAGTACATGTAAATGAAGTACGGGAAAAATATCCTTAAATAAATAAATTCGTAATATCTTGGGGTGTTAACTTCGGCGTATCATGTATCAGCAATTTGATTTTTCCTTTTCGCAAAAATCCGAAAGTTTTGCGGAAACGAAAATTTATTTATTTTTTCTTAAGATTTGCGGAAATGTAAAAGCCCTTTATTTTGCACTTTATAGCACTACGTGTGAAAGTTTTTCGGAGTCGAAAAACGCTTTATCTTTAAAATTTGCGGATATGTAAAGCTCATTATTTTCTTTATAGTCATACTGGTGAACACGATTGTTGTATCTAACTTATTGTTTTGACTTATTCAAAGAAAACTTGCGGTAAAACAGTCAAAACTTTTTTGTTAATCGCCTTTTGGGGCGAGTGAAAATAATTTGTCTGAATGACAATTTTATTTATTACACTAAAGTAAAAATAAGTAAAATTTTCTTCTATTACCATTTCGATGGAGTTACTGTAAATGCATTGAAGAATTAATAGACAGCATCTGCTTTGCTCCTTCTTCTGATATTTCTTTTACTAATTTTATGAATTCCGAAGGTTCATCCATTTTACATTAAGAGAGAGTAGAACAATGAAACGCACCATGTTTTTATAGATCTTTTCTCGTAATTACGAGATAATTATCTCGTAATAACGAGATCTTTTCTCGTTATAACGATATAATTAACTCGTAATAACGAGATCTTTTCTCGTTATTACGAGATCTTTTCTCGTTATAACGAGATAATTAACTCGTAATTACGAGAAAATTAACTCGTAATAACGAGATCTTTTCTCGCAATTACGAGATTTTTTCTCGTTATAACGAGATAATTAACTCGTAATTACGAGAAAATTAACTCGTAATAACGAGATCTTTTCTCGTAATTACGAGATCTTTTCTCGTTATAACGAGATAATTTACTCGTTATAACGAGATCTTTTCTCGTAATTACGAGATGATTAACTCGTAATAACGAGATCTTTTCTCGTTATTACGAGATCTTTTCTCGTAATTACGAGATCATTAACTCCTAATAACGAGATCTTTTCTCGTTATTACGAGATAATTAACTCGTAATAACGAGATCTTTTCTCGTTATAACGAGATCTTTTCTCGTAATAACGAGATAATTAACTCGTAATAACGAGATCTTTTCTCGTAATTACGAGATAAAAATATTTTTTAATGTGGCCCTATTCGTCTTTCGTAGCAAAGTCCTGATCTATATTTTAATTTAAAAAGCCTAGCTGATGTAGATTTATTTTGAGTGACAAATTGTGTGGAAGTTTTAAGACCTACCTGTCTTGCAGTACATCCATTCTGAACCAGTCTAAATAAATCCACTGCCATTTTAACACTACTGCATCACATCATCTAGTGGTCAGCGACAACCCTATCGCTCTTCTGGGCTCCCGCGCAATTGACGTCACCTATCCAAACACAGCAGCCGATCCATACCCGACAGGCGATATGCCGCTCTGCTTCAATGTCTATAGATTTTTAGAAGTGAATTAATCGCAGATACGTGAAATTTGGTTCCTTTTTCTTTAAGCGCTGATTGATCTATTGATTTTGATTACGTTTGAGGGGAGGTGTAAGCCTCCTTGCTTTATAGTCGTTGCTCCTGGGCCATTTTTAATGATTCTGAATTACTTTGAACTTTAAAATGACAGTTGAACTATTTTATTGCTATTTCGATGCTTAGAAGAATGCATAATTTATTGTGGTGTCTTTCTTAAATGACACAAGAATATGATACTCCAGAAAGATCGTTCTATATATCTAAGTTGCGTGTGTAAGAATTACAGTTTAGAATTCCATGGTAGGTGCTGGTATTGTAGATCATATTAGGAAATGTGATATACCATTTTCAAAGCCCCAGTTTTTCATAGTCATTCCATTTAGTCTACCCTGATGTGATGACAGAGATGGTGAAAACATTTAATGACGTGACACTCTTCCATGACGCTGATATTTAAAGCCGTTTTATTGTCTCCCAAAGGGTGTGCGAAATATTTGATCACATTAAGGTTGCAATATATGAGAGAATAATATAGTGATAAATCACATTGAATAACTGGAAGCATTTCATAGATTTTACCCAGAATGTTGTTAATATCAATAAATTTCAAATATCTCAGCTCTGGTTCCAGCAATTAAAAAACTGTTCTTAAAGCATTCAATTGGTCCAAAATGATTTAAATGACATTATATTTTGGAAAATCTACAATTTATTTTTAATATAGAGTAATCAGTAATTAAAATTTGTAATAATAACAAATTCCTAAGGGTCAATCAAATAAAAAGCCTTTCGGTCAAATGTTGCGCACATGACGTCGTTTTTATAACTGCACTCACATACCGGTATCCAATCACCTGAGCCTACACCTGGAATTTCCTCCAGTCTGTGTTTATACCCGCTTAAAAATTGCTTCTAAAAAGATTAAATTATATCGACCACTGTTCATTTCTTCACCCTTTTCGTGTATTCATGAAAATGAACTCAAAAGCAGTGATTTTCATCACTATTTTTTTTTATTTGAATTCATCAACCAGCATACCGTATTGTTAATCAGTTACAGCCTCGGATAAATCTTTTTTTTTTTAACTTTAGTTTAATGACAAATGATACAAACAAATGGATGCTTGGATTGGTAGATATTTATTAATCTGTTTTGGTTACAAATAATGCGAATATTATCTTTTTTTTCCTTAGAATTATAAAATTGACGAGACCTGAAGCCAATGTAAATTCACTTAGACTCAGATGTAAGCATTTTCAAATACTACACACGACTAAGCATTTAAAGCTTTTTATTAGTTCAAACTGATGGATCAAATCGATATTATCAAAAATATTATATACAAGATCCACACACATTTCTCATATTTTCTATCATATAAATGAACTTTTCTACACACACAAAGAAATATAAAAATTTATTTATCACATCAATAAAAGAACATATTTACAATATAAAAGTGTTTCATTTGCAAAGTTAAAAATATTTGGTTAAAATGAATAGCACCTCTTTCTGTGAAAAAAAAAGTTTTGAAAACCGATCGACAGTCATGAAACCAACTTATTCACGTTCATATCGAAGACCACTGAGCGGTATCGGGTACATTTTGACACGAGTTGAAGAACTTGGGATACATCGATGGAGGACAGACCGGGTTGACATTCATCGGATAAGCGGGGTTTTCGTTTACAGCCTGTGGAAATGTGAAGGCAGGAAACGCACAAGCTGCAGAGAAGTTCTGGCCATGGGTCCATAGCCCGGGAAATCCATTGTGTTGGTTGTAGCCCGGGGGAGGGAATCGCGGGGTGTCCGGAGAGGCGCTGTTACCGGAGGAGTTGAGGTGTCCGTCCGTATTTGACACCGGGGAGTTGGACTCCATGCTTGTGTTAGCGTAAGAAGGTGGACTTTTGAGGTCTGGATAGGGCGGGGGTGGCGATCTCTCCACAAAGGGGTTCCAGAGAGGGGTGACTGCAGGCATTTGTTTGACCTCCATAAGTTGATGGAATGGCTTGGATTGGTGAAACTGTTTGATCATTCCTGAACGGTTAGAGACATTTTCATTGTTCATGTAATCTAAGTGAGGAAGGGGGGTAGTCAGATTCCCGGGAGCCGTGGCGAGACGCGATTTCTTTCGGGATCCATCTTTGAATCTGTAGCGTCGTCGGAGAAAACTGCCATGGTCAAACATATCTTCATAGTCGGGATTGATAGCCCAGTCATGGCCCTTCATTCCACTGCGACGGGACAGTTTGACGAAACACTCGTTGAGAGCCAGATTGTGGCGAATGGACCCCTTCCAGCCTTTGGCGTTGGGATGATCCCTGTAGTACGGAAACTTATCCATAATGAACTTGTATATGTCATGTAGAGTCATCTTCCTGTCCTCTGCATTACATATCGCCATGCTGATCAGGGCAATGTAACTGTATGGGGGCTTTCCTTTGGGAATGGGGCGTTTTCTCCTCCTAGATCCGGACTTTTTACCGTTATCACTGACAGTATTCTGTTCTTGTAAAGCGGTGGAATGCATGTCCTCTGGACTGTTGCATTCAAGGTCTTCTTCGAGTGGCATTACTGGTTCATTTATATCAGGCAATTCTTCCTTCATATCCTTGGGTAATAAATACATATGTCCTCCTTGGATTTCTGTATGAATATTAACTGTGTCGCCATCTTGTGGATGACTGTAGTTTTCACTATACTCGGAAAACGTGTTCGAGTAAAGTTCTCGTGAATAGTTTCCTTCCATGACTTGGTACGTCTGTACACTATAATTTCTCAGAGAAGAATGGTTTAGATAGCACTAAGTATTTTGAAGCACTTTTTCCTAAAAATCCGGCATGAGTAACTCAGCTACCGTCAGACCAAAAAATGGCTTTTGTCTGATACGGAACATTCAAAAGACAAAACGAGAGGTTCCGAAGGAAGGTCTATTATAAGGCACTTCTCGCTCCATTAACTTTTGATGTTTGAGCGAAGGTGTGAAAATGACCACCGTTAAGAAAACCTCTGTCAATTAAGGAATAACAATACCGTTATCAAAACAACCAGATAATTTGTTTCGTCTCTTAAATCTTTCAAAGGGAAATATTGACTCTATCCAATAAACAGATTAAGTATTTTAGAAAAAAAAGATTCGTAGTCATTCACTATATACGTACTTCTGTTTATTTTAAACTTTTAAAAACATTTTTTAATGTTTTTTATGATACTAGGGTCATAGGCGTGATCCGGCATGCGTGATATGAACAGATTTTTTGAAACCCATGTATGTAAATATATTTTGTATATCGGGAAAGGGCTTATTAGGGCCTTACTTGAGTTTTTAGAACTGTTGCCTAATCCCAATTGTAAAGTATACACAATAAAATATGTTCAAATCAACAGATTTCAGTTTGGAATAACAGAAGAGAGAGAAAATAAAATATTCTAGTATATTGATAAAATCACAAGGAAAACAATCGTTTATTTTTTTTAACATTATGCACAAGTATTCACCAGCATAACACATGTAAAATAGTATATTCCAGTAAACCAATGGCAAAATGGGGGGGGGGGGGGGGGGGGGGGGG
>PRKT01000138.1:114107-165543 GCA_003671525.1 Saccostrea glomerata | reverse complement strand
GGGGCAGATACAGGTAAAACAGAAATCTGGAGGGGAGGGGGGGACAGATACATGTAAAACAGTGGAAATTTGGGTAGGAGCTACAGTCACTGTGGGAAAAAGTAAGTAGAAGTGTGAGCTCGCTCTATGAGTACAGGTAAAACAGTGGAAATCTGGAGGGGGGGGCAAAGAAATAGAGGTAAACAGTGGAAATTTGGAGGGAGTGAACATGTACAGGTAAAACAATGGAAATCTGGAGGGGGGTTAATAATTACAGGTAAAACAATGGAAATCTGGTAAAACAGCGGAAATCTGAAGGGGGAGGCCTAAGGGGGTAAACAAGTACAGGTAAAACAACGGAAATATGGGGAGGAGCTACAGTCACTGTGGGACAAAGTAAGTAGAATTGTGACAGCTGGCTCAATGAGTACAAGTTAAACTTGGAAATTTTTGGGGAGGAATGAGGGATGTGCAGTAATTTACTCATTTAGGTGGAAGGGGGTGAACAAACATTTAGAAGTGATTGAGAATTCAGAGGTAGGATAAGGGGATGGGAGTTGCACATGTTTGGAAAGTTGAATGTAAATAAAAAATTATTAAAAGTGTTCAATAGTATTGATACTTTTATATATTTTTTTCAGAAGTGCATCATTAAGATGTCTTGTTTGCGCTTCTATGACATAGGTACACATGTAAATATACAAAGTTGATGAAAAGTTTTTGAAGAAATGATGTATGATGCATTGTTATTTTTTTTCTCATTATTTCAGTATTTTGCCGAGTCTCATGGTGTGATTTATATTGTCGATTCTTCAGACACAGACAGAATAGAGGAGTCTAAAGAGGCCTTTGGTTTGTCACTTCTGTAAAACTTTAAAACCTGTCGATTTGATTTTAATTTTCCTCTGAAAATGGTCCACAACTTGCACAATTTTTTTTTCTTACAGAAAAAATGGTGTCCAATGCTCAGTTACAGGGTGTGCCCTTACTGGTTCTGGCTAATAAACAAGACCTGCAGGTTCACATTCTTTACATTTTGATATTGCTGGATTTTTTTAAGGGGGGGGGCATCAAAACCTATATTTCAGATTTCATTTCTCTTTCTTCAAGATACCTGATATTTTAAATTATGTAATTGTAAGAATCACGCTATATTTGTGGCTGAGAAGAAAAACAACATCTGTATGCAAAGTAACTTCCTTGGTAAAACTATACACTGAACATGTGATCACTTCAATGTGATAGGGAATGTGACAGAAATTTGTGTATAGGGTCGAGAAAGTCTATGTCCCTTATTGTAGTTACTGTAAATCACTTTATTCGCGAGAACTTTATTATCGCATAACTACGCGAGACAGTTTGCTCGCGAAAATTTAGTTCTCGCGTTTAATAGTATTCCTTAAGATTATATAGAGCAATAACCACAATTCGTGAAAAATATGTCTCTTTAATCAAGAGTCAATGACTATCTCGCCAAAATAAGGTGTCGCGAAAATTTAGTGATCTACAGTACATATTGTATTGGTTGTACATGTATTGTAAATATTTCTGAAGCCTAGTAGTCATTATTGGAGATGTTTTTCTCTGACTTCAGGACTGTATGACTGTGCCCAGTGTAAAGCAGGTCTTCTTTGAGAGTAGTGAGAAGTATGGTGGTAGAGACTGTAATATAATGGGCATCTCAGCATTAAAAGGGTAGGTAGCTTCAAATGTATGACTGTAGTTTATGTCTTCCTGCATTTTTAAAAAAGTAAATCAGATAATATATTACATGTATATATATATATATTCATCAGACTGTAATTTTTCAATATGAATTTGTGAAGAGCCTATTCATTAAAAGTATTGCAGTAAAAATAAGGGATTTGTACATTTCTGTTCATTTGAATATTTATTTGGACATCTGTAAATTGCATCTATTTTTTAACTAAAGATTTTTTTTAAATTTAAAACAGGGAGGGAATTAAGGATGGGATATTCTGGCTCGTAGAAAGCATTAAAAACAATAGTGACGTTAGACCACCAGTTCAGAAAGAAATCACATGACCCAAACATCACCGTGGAGACCAGAAGAGATAGGTGCTATCTTACACAAAAATTGATGCCTCGTATTTTCATGAATTTCTTACACAAATAAGGCATTGTAAAATGCCTTTGGGTAATAAATAAGGATGGGGAAGTCTTAAACATGAGATCTATTTATATCAAACTAATATGTTTGTTGTATACAGTTATCTTTATTTATTGTTTTGAAATGTTCACTGTCTATTTTCAGGTAGTGATTATATTTTGTTGTTATTATTTTACTGGATTTATATATTCTTTGTCCAATGTAACATGTTTAATAATGATAAAAGATGCATGTATGAAATTTTTAAATCAACTTTTTTCTAAAAATTGTATTATTTTGTTATCAGGTATTATTTTCACAAAAAGAGACATTTATTTTTAAAAACAAATCACTGTTTTCTATATATTAGTATTAAGCAATTATTTTGTTAAAAAAAAAAAATTGCTGGGCAATTTTAAAATTGCTTTCAAAAGTATACTAAAAATAACTTGATTTTTGCACCTGTGAAATTTGTGTGAATGAAGAGAGCACATGGAGGAAAAAATGAATATATCATGTACATCAGGGTACCGGGTATATTAAATCAGTCACTGTCTAGTTAGTAGAGAATGCCAGGGAATCAACAATAGTTTGAAACTTAGGATAATTTGCATAATGGGCAAAGCTCGTTGTGCATAAATTATCCCACATTTCCAACTATTGTTGATGTCTCTGACATACTTACTAGACAGTGATATCTTATATTTCCATTTCATAGTAAAACAAAATTGTAAATTTAAATTTTTTAAAAATGTACACCAATAGATTTAAATTCTACTGTACAAGAGGTCTCACATGTCAATTTCAATAATCCCTGCCCATTGACATCAAACTCAAGGACAGCAAACAAGATTTAGATATTAGGACTCCTGAGCGTTCAGACAAAAACACAGACACATGAGATTTACATGCGTATTGGGCCTCCTTAGCCCCTTACCTATGGCTTGGCAAAATTTACATTCCGGTAGAATGATCAACGAATCATCTCTAGTAACTTTCAAGAGATATCACAGAGAAAACAAATAGAAAAGGAAATATTTATGTATAGATGTACTCTTGTGGTATATTGCTGAAATGTTTTTTTATCATGATTAGTTGTTATAAAATGTTCACAATCGGTGAGACTTAATATTTTCATGAATCATTAGGATTTACATGTATTACATTGTTTTAAATGGTAATGGTAAAAATGATCTCTTGAAATACATTGTATGCCTGAATTTAATATATTTTTGTACCTTACTAAAAGGTTATTCCATTGAAAAAATGTTAATTACAATTTTAACATTCTGTTTAATTGAAATTCAAGCAAGCAAGGTTCACATATCCTTAATGAGCTAAGGAAGAAAAGATGCATGTGCACTTTAGATGTGAATTAAATCTGTTATAATTTTAAGCCTTTTGTAAAATTATTATTAGTTCACCTGAGCTGTAGGCTCAAGTGAGCTTTTCTGATCACATTTTGTCCTTCGTCCGTCCGTCCCTCCTTCTGTCTGTCTGAAAACAATTTTTCAAAATGCTACTCCTCCTACAGTTTTGGTCTGATTTCAATATAACTTTGCTCACAAGTAGACTTTACTAAGATACATAATTCTGTGCATCGATTTTTGATTTCAATGAACATTGTTGCTGTGGTTAATAAAAATAGAAATTTCTGTGAAATGCTTTCAAAATGCTACTCCTCCTACATTTTTTGTCTGATTTCAATAAAATTTGGCACACAAGAAGAATATACAAAGATACATTTTTCTTTGCATGAGTTTTTGATTTCTATGAACGTTGTTGCCGTGGTTACTTAAAATAAAATTTTCTGTGAAATGCTTTCAAAATGCTTCTCCTACAGTTTTGGTCTGATTTCAATAAAATTTGGCACACAAGAAGACTATACAAAGATACATAATTCTGTTCATCGATTTTTGATTTCAATGAACGGTGTTGCCGTGGTAACTAAAAATAGAAATTTCTGTAAAAGAAATTTAAAAATGCTATTACAGTTTTAGTTTGATTATTATATAATGTGGCATGCAGATACATGTATACTGCACTAAGCTTTATTGTTTTTTTAAATTTATTTTGATGATAGATGTTGCCATGGTAGTTAAAATTAAATTTTATTAAGCTTCTTCTACAGTTGCGGTCTTATTGCAATATTGCCACAAAAAGTGACTTAATCAAGTATCATTATTCTATTTATTGTTTTAAAGTTTCAAGTCCCAACTGCTACTTTTTTCTTCCTTTGTTATAAGTATAAACCAGTAGAGCAATAGTCTCGACAGAGACTTCTGGTTTATAAAACTATTACCACTACATATATAGAAAAGAAAGTATACATTGTATCAAAATTATTTATTGCAAAGATTCTTTTTTAAAAAGTTGAAAATCATTTAAAAATGGAACTAACTTATGTAAAATCTAGACATAATATTGGGGGAACCAAATATTACACCAGGCCCTGAAATGGGCTGAAGTTTGTATACAACTTCATCAATATTAAGATATTTTAAATGAAACAGAATGCCAACATGTAGATGTCATTACTGAGGATAAACAAGATGTGTTTGTGAAACACTGATGCCCCCTTATGGCAACAAATTAGCAAACATTAAACTTTTCTTAAATGCAAACTCACTGGAAATACAGCTCTGAAATATGACATCAGGCCAGGGTAAAAAATTTTCACGAGTTTGGAAATCTTGGTATCCAATGATGTGTCTTTTTACAAGGATTACATATGTATAGTATGAGATCACTAGCCCTAGCATTCAAAAGTTATGGCAAAGGTTAAAGTTTTTTCATACGAAAGTACGAAAATCTCCAAGGTCAAGGTCAAAAGTCAAGGTAATTGGTATCTAATGAAAAGTCTTGCCACAAGGATGACGTATGTAAAGTATGGAAGCCCAAGTCCTAAACTTTCAGAAGTTATGGCCAAGGTTAAAAAAAATTAATAATTAGGTCAAACTCCAAGGTCAAGGTCATAGGGTCAAAGGTTTTGCTATCAAATGAAAGGTCTTGTCACAAGGACTAAATATTTAAAGTATGAAAGCACTAGCCCTAAACCTTTAAAAGTTCTCGTCGAGCTCTGCTTTTTAAAAGTAGGTCAAACTCCAAGGTCAAGGACAAAGGGTCAAAGTTCTGGGTATCCAATGAAGGGTCTTCTCACAAGTATTACATATGTGAAGTTTGAAAGCTGTAACCCTTACCATTCAAAAGTTATGGCCAAGGTTAAAGTTTTTTCACAAGTATAGAAACCTAAAAGGTCAAGGTTGTTGGTATCCAATGAAAGGTCTTTCAACAAAGCATACATATGTGAAGTATAAATGTCCTGGTATCTACTGTTCAAAAGATAAAGCCAAAGTTAAAGTTTAAAATTTTCATGTAAAAGTGGGTCAAACTCCAAGGTCAAGGTCAAAAGGTCAAATTTGGTGGTACCCAAAGAAAGGTCTTGTCTCAAGGAATACACTTGTGAAATATGAAAGTCATAGCTCCACTTAATCAAAAGTTATGAGCAAGGTTAAAGTTTTTCTGGACAAACAGAGAGACAGCAGACAGACGGACAGACACAACAAAAACTAAATACCCCCGAAACTTCATTTACGGGGGAATTTTTGAACTTTTACTTTGGCCATATCTATTGAGCAGTAGATAACAGGACATTTAAACTTAAGATATATATTTTTAGCTCGCCTGAGCTGCAAGTTCACGTGAGCTTTTCTGATCACCCGTTGTCCGTCGTCCGTCTGTCCATCCGTCTGTCTGTCTGTCCGTCCGTCTGTAAATTTTTCACATTTTCAACTTCTTCTCAAGAACCACTGGGCCAATTTTGACCAAACTTGGTACAAAGCATCCTTGGGTGAAGGGGAATTTAAATTGTAAAAATGAAGGGCCAAGTCTCCTCACAAGGGGAGATAATCAAGAAAAGACAAAAATAGGGTGGGGTCATTAAAAAATCTTCTTCTCAAGAACCACTGGGCCAGAAAAACTGAAACTTATGTGGAAGCATCCTGGGGTAGTGTAGATACTAAATTGTAAAAATCATGACCCCCAGGGGTAGGGCGGGGCCATAATAGGAAATCCAAGTTTTACATAGAAATATATAGGAAAAAACTTTAAAAATCTTCTTCTCAAGAACCATTCGGCCAGAAAACGGAAACTTATGTGGAAGCATTCTGGGGTAATGTAGATTCTAAATTGTAAAAATCATGACCCCTGGGGGTAGGGCTGGGCCACAATAGGGAAACCACGTTTAACATAGAAATATATAGGAAAAAACTTTAAAAATCTTCTTCTCAAAAACCACTGGGCCAGAAAAGTTGAAACTTATATGGATGCATCCTGGGGTAGTGTGGATTCTAAATTATAAAAATCATGAACCCAGGGGGTAGGGTGGGGCCACAATAGGGAATCCAAGTTTTACATAGAAATATATAGGAATTTTTTTTTTAAATCTTCTTCTCAAGAACCACTGAGCCAGAAAAGCTCAAACTTATGTGGAAGCATTCTGGGATAGTGTCTAGATTTTAAAATGTAAAAATCCTGACTCGGGGGGTAGGACGGGGCCACAATAGGGAATACAAGTTTTACATAGAAATATATAGGAAAAATCTATAAAATCTTCTTCTTAAGAACCAGTGGGCCAGAAAAGCTAAAACTTATGTGGAAGCATTCTTTGGTAGTGTAGATTCTAAATTTTCCAAATTATGACCCTTGGGGGCGGGGCGGGGCCACAATAGGGAATCCAAGTTTTACATTGAAATATATATGGAAAAATCTTTGAAAATCTTTTTAAGAACCATTGGGTCAGAAAAGCTGAAACTTATGTGAATCTTGGGGTACATTGTAGTGAAGATTCTAAATTGTCCAAATCATAACCCCTGGGGATAGGGTTTGGTCACAGTTGGTATTACGAAGGGGGAAATCTGTTAAAGAACAGCATGGCCAAAGTTTCTCAGGTGAGCGATGTGGCCCATGGGCCTCTTGTTTGTATAAAGACCTTTCATTGGATACCAACAACTTTGACCTTTTGTTGTGAGGGCTAGGGCTTTCATACTTTAAATATGTTATCCTTGTGGGAAGGCCTTTCATTGGATATCAACAATTTTGACCTTGACCTTGGAGTTTGACCTACTTTTTACAAATTTTAACCTTGGCCATAACTTTTGAACAGTAGAACCTAGAGCTTTCATGTTTCACATATGTAATCCTTTCGACTAGACCTTTCCTTGGATATCAAAAACCCTGACCCTTTAACCCTGACCTTAGAATTTGACCTACAGTTTACAAACTTTAACATGGGCCATAACTTTTGAACGATAAGGGCCAGCACTTTCATACTTCCCACATTTAATCTTTGAGACAAGGCTTTTCTTTAGAAACAGCAACCTTGACCCTTTGACCTTGACCCCAGAGTTTGCCCTACCTTTTAAAATGTTAACCTTAGTCATAACCCTTGAACAGGTGGTGCTAGGGTTTTATATTTAACATTTGTATTTCTTGTGAAAAGGCCTTACTTTAGGTACCAACATATTTGATCTACATTTGAGAAAGCTTAACCTTTGCTATGTTATTATACGGGGGCATCAGTGTTTCACAAACACATCTTGTTTAAACAATTATGTTTTTTGCATTTTTTTAAGAGTACAATCCAATGTTTTAAACTGGGGACTTTTTTTCTTGTCAGAAACAAAATTTACTGTTGAAAATGTTGTTAAAATTGATGATGCAAGGTGACAGTAAGGTAGTAAGGGTGTGTTCAGAACAATACTGAAGTGTTGTAAATACAGATGACTATTTATTGACAGGAACCAGGCTTCGGGTCTGGAGTGATGTATACTTTGTTGTCTGTTGATCATATGTTCATAGTCATTGAGTTGATTCAAGTGGCATTGTCATTGGGCTGTACATATTTGCATACAATTTTTTGTAGCTTGGTCTACTCAGGTTAGCAATGTGGCCCATGGGCCTCTTGTTGTATAATAATGTGGAAGGTGCTCAATAAACACCTGGTTCATGAAAGGAGCAGTGCTTAGTATATTCTTGATAGTAGTAATATCAGGAGCAGTGCCCAGTATATACTTGATAGTAGTAATATTTTGAGCAGTGCCCAGAAAATTTATACTTGATACTAGTTATATTGGATGAATATAATAAAATACATGTGCAGAATCTTTTGTCTCATTCAACAGGCTACAAAACAAAACATGCCAATACACCAGAGAAAAAAAATATTATAATGGAAAAAATTGTGCTGAATAAAAAAAATCACATAATTCAAATAGAGGCTCATGGGCCACATTGCTAATCTGTGCACTACTACTGGAAAAAAGCAGAATTCCAGGTATTAGATATTTTAAGTATACTTTGATGGTCATACACTAACTGTTGGGGTATTGATTGAACAAACTTGAATCTACACTATCATTGAACGTATGCTTCAATATTTATAAGACTAATACATGATCTGAGCTATTCCTGAGATGAGATTTTTTTAATGTCTGTCTTCAGATCGGACACATCATTGTTCATGTCCATCCTGTCTGTTAGCCTCAACTACTTTGAGGCTTAGATCAATCAAATTTTGTCAGCTGATACATTTTGGTTAGAAAGTGTTTAGCGAAAATTTCTCGCATGCAAATAAAAGTTGGTTTACAGTAGAGACAGAAGGGGGTCTCGTAGCATGTGAATCTGCGGAATCAAGAGCATGTAAAAATAAGGAATGACTGTCTGATATTTTGGTTTCATAACAATGATCAGTTGATTGGCTTGCATAATTTAATGCATAAATGGCATTTATGCAAATTATCATGCAAGCCACTTGATTGATTACACCATGAAACCAAATTATTAGACAGTTATTCCTTAAGTACATCCCAAGTTTGGGGGCAATCCACCATCCAAGTAATTTTAAGGAACCATCTCAAAATTGAGTTCATTTTATAATTTTGCTATAGGGTTATACAGGAGTAAAATATTTTTAGTGAGAGGTAATTTTAGTGCTTTTGAAATGCTCACTGAAGAAGCTATTACAACTACAATGTAAAATGTAATTAAATTTTAGCGATATTTAATTATTGCGATCTCGGTACCCTTGCTAATAATGCCAAAATTAAGTTGTTGCTAAGAAATTTGTACATTGTATGTTAGAAACGAAAAATTTCCTATTTTGTTTCTAGAGGGAACATCTTGAAATGCAAAAATCCCTGAATTTTCATGAAGTACTTCAAAATATAAATAATTATACAAAAGTGATTGACAGAATCTCAAATTTTTATATTTTAAACTATAAGAGCATATATTTAATATTCTTTCTTTTATAACATTTTTTATTACCCCATCTTTAAGAGCTTCAGTGTATCACAACGTCAAAAACACACTCTTTTGCCACCAATCTACCTATCAGTTGAAAATTGATTTAAAAATCAGTTATATAAAATTGTAATTTTATTTTTTAACTTGAAATTTCTTAATTTTGCCACATTTTATTTATTAAGTCATCCGTTTAAAGTAATATCTGCTTATATGAAAGATTATCTTTGCTTAAAAAATTAGTAACCAAGATTTCTTAACCCCCACATGTCCGAGTTTATATGTGCTCCTCAAGTATCAGATATGATCCATGCTCATAAAAAATGGCTATGCTTGTAAAACAAAGAATACTTTGATTGAATTAGTTTTCATGCTTATATGGCCACAATTTAAATATGTTAAAATATTAAAAGAAATCAATATTTAAGCCTATAACACCCTTTCACCTACTGGTACATGGGGCAATATAAATTGTTCAAAACATACTTGGCAGCTACAGTTTATTATGATAACACTCAAAAATATAAACTACAGTAAAGTGGCCCCACTCCTGGGGAGTGGGGATTGGGGTGTCGTCATAATTAGAAGGTATTTGAATGATCTATCGTATGTCAGGGAGATTTCAATTAAGTTTCATCTTAAGATGAAAAAAGATAATTTTCATAGAATGCCACAATGTTAACTTTCATTAATTCTTAATTATCTAACCTAGAAAGAGGAAAAGGTGCTTTAAATCCCTTTCATTATAGGATGCTTTAAACCAAGCTTAGACAGATAGACATTGGACAAAATGAGTTAAAAAAAGCAGCTCAGGTGAGCAAAAAACAAAAACAAAACACACAACCTTAAACAATTACTCATTATAAAGGCTCAGTGATGCATTATTAGATTATTTCTTCAAAAGTAAGAAAAAAAACAAAGCAGGATAAATACAAATAAATGGTTCATACATATATCATCAAGATGAATTTAATAGGGGGATAGAGTTGTTTTCTCTGTTGCTTTTGATTTCTAAATGTAATGGGGATATGTGTTTTCAAAAACAAAGCATATAAAAACTCATAATAAAAAGACAATCAAATAATGCAAAGGATAATCATTGAATCGTAAGCTAAAATCAGATGTAACCTAATAAATCGGTACATAATACACAACCTTACAATATGAAGGAAACACAGAGTGGATTTCGCTAGGCAAAAAAAGAAAAAAAATTACCCGAAATAAAAAGTGGTATTTTAATACTGTGTGTGTTAGTTACTAATGAGGGACAATCAGTGGAATGTACATGTATAATATTGTATAACAGAGGGCACAGTGCACTAAAATACAGAACACAAGTACAATAACGGCAAAAAAAGAAAAAAAATTACCCGAAATAAAAAGTGGTATTTTAATACTGTGTGTGTTAGTTACTAATGAGGGACAATCAGTGGAATGTACATGTATAATATTGTATAACAGAGGGCACAGTGCACTAAAATACAGAACACAAGTACAATAAACAAACATACTCCAAAATAATACAATCAATACTCCGTATCATAATAACAACATCAGTAAAGCAGTACAATGAAGGGAAAAAAGAATTTACAGAGAAGATCAAGAGGGGATCATGGAAGCATTTTAACTATAACAATTCCTTTTTCTTTTTCCATAGGAAACTAAATAATAATATTTTTTATATTTCAAAAAAACTACACAATGTTTTTTGTTTATTTTTTACATGTGAAATATGATTTTATTACAAAATAGGAAGCCTTTCCTTGAGCATATATAGAATAACTGTGTTTACAGACTAGGATGTTTAATAAAATGACTACAATTAACTGTTAACTGTGTACACCAGTCCAACTAATTACTAGTTATAGCAATAATAACAAGGAGTCCACACATTTCTAATACACGTCTTGCAAAAAAAAAAAGTTTACATTCCCTGTAACAAAATTTGGAATCCAGTGTTTTTCCCCTACAGCACTTGTTTTGTATTTCCTAGCACTACTCCATTTTTCTGTTCCCTTTGGGCTACTGTAGTTTGATCACAGACCAGCTAATAACTCTCACACACTTCAATTTTCTGTATAAAGCAAACCTCTAGAAAACCCCTAGAGAGCGACTACTTTTATTGTTTCAGAGAAGTAATTTCTTTAAATTATTTATTCATCATTTTTCTTTCTCATTCACCACAAATCAAGGAAGAGTTCCATTACGTTTTCTAGAGGAGTCAACAGTCAATAATTTAGCAATTTTAGCACTTGACTTGATGTTTAATTAATTCCCAAACAATAAATACCAATTGTTAAAGGCATTTACAATTCAATTGTCTATCAAAGAATGCTTAAAAAATCTGACATTTAAAAACAGTAAACTTCTTCAGACATGATTAATTATAAATCACTTTTCAGACTTCAAATTGATATTAACGTACTACAATAAGTATTCTTCTGTAGTACATGTCAAGAAAATGAAATATTTTCATCCCAGGAACCAGAAATAATTTGATTAAGAACACTAATTCTAATAAACCGTACATGCATTTTCATGTACTGATCAATAATGGCCTCAGATGATAACTCGGCGTCGATCTCTCCAACAGTACCTCACAGTCATCAGTATGGTGATGGAATAAAACAGATCTATACTCTCCTGAGAGTGGTAACATGACTGTCATGAGACCATTTCTCCCTCCTTCTTTAGGAGATCTAAGTAGCTAACTTGTACTGGTTTGTGAGACAGCCACTCCGGTGCTTCCTCAACAGTGAACCACTTTCTGATGCGACCTGTAAAAGAACATAAAAATAAATTTCGGAACTTTTAATCTTTAAAAGTTGCATAGAATAAAAAAAAATATCATGAATGTTTAAGACAATAGTGACAGCTACTGAAAATTTAAAGTAATTTACAAGAAAACTTTCAATTATTATTTATATTTTTTTTTCTGAATCTTGGCTATGACCTTTGAAAGTTGGGACAGTTACATTTAATATCCAGATAAGTTTTTACCATGACAGGGTAGATAATTGTAAATATTGTAAGGTATTTTTCCCCCTCATTATACAAAATTTACCAGCTTTCTCAATTCAATTCTGCAATCTCAAATGTTAACACACGATGGACGACGGACGACGCACGACGATGGACGAAAACGGATAGCAATAGGTCACCTGAGTTTACTCAGGTGACCTAAAAATAGATGTCCTTAGGATTAAGAAGAAGTCTCCATTGTAACTGATTCACTGTACATCTATATTTAAAAAAGGGATTCAGTGTCTTTGTATAGTGTACTTGAGTACCACATATTGAATTGGGACCAAAACTGTAGAAGGAGGAGAAACTGTTTGAGCAAGAAGTCCCGCTCTGATTTAAATATACACTATGGTTATGTTAATAAATGCAAGTTCAGTTATGGACAGAAGTACAGATAAACAGGAAGTTGACAAATGATTTCATTAAAACAAAATGAATTCCACCATATGTCATGCCTCAGCAAAGAATATGTGATAAAATTTCAAGCCTCTGTGATGAGTAGTTGCTGAGAAAACTGCGACCAAAAATTAGTTACGGACAGACAGACACACAGGGGTTAAATAGTAGAGCCCCCTCTCCTTCAGAACGGGGTATAAAAAATTATGCACAGGCAAGCATACACACAGAAGGCCAACAACTACCTTTCACATAAGTTCTCTGTCTCTAAAAATTACCACTTCAACCATGACCTAGGTTACTTCAAGATTTAAAGTTTGCTTCAAGGTCACTCACCCATTGACTTTTTATCTTCCCAATCATCAAGCAGCTCATTGACATAAAACACGTACAACCAGGTCCTGTGCTTCTTCTCTTTGTTCTGAAACAAAAACAATTGGACATTCATCTCCATTTTTTCAAACAAAGATTTTTCCACATTTACTCATGCAGTCATATTAGTTTTTAAAAATCATTTCCATGAAATAGTTTTATACAACCTTGTGTTTATCTTAGTATTGTTATTTTAATGTTTTTAGGGATAAGATAACTGAAGGGTGAGTGTTTCTTATAACCTTAGATAAGAAAAAAATCAGCAACATTAAAGCTTTAAGGACAAAAGTGCATTTTTCTAAAGGGAAGCTGGAAGATTTTTTATTTATTTTCAATAATAGAAAGAATGTGATAAAAACTTCTGAACATTGAACAATGACAACTTTTGTAAGATGAACAGCTTTTTTAAAGACATCAGTAAGTTTGAAACACCTGGGGTCAAATTCAGTGGTTCAAAATAACAGACAATTTGAAAAATGTCTACATGCAGACTGGAAAGTTGAGTGTCTGTAAGGGCAGAAACCATAAGTTCAAGATCATTTTGATAAAGTTTTCTAAAAATATATAAGAAAAGAGATATCACTTTTAACCTTTTTTTAAACTTAGCAATTTTAGATTTGATTTCATTACAAATTTATTTCCTGATTGATGTTTTATTATAATACCTTAATATTTAATTTTTATATTTACATTTTCCAAAGATTCCATATCAACTGTAACAAATCAAGACAATTAGTCAGGCTAATTTTTTTTTTTTGATTGACAACCCCTCAACTTTTATTTTAGGGATGGGATAGGGTAGGTGGGATGGGATGAGGAAGACACTTTCCTAAGTCAATTGACTCTTTCCTGGAAGAACTAGGGTCCATGGTAAATTTTTCATTACTTTTACATAAAATTTTAATTATCGCTACTCAGAAAATTTCAGGGAAGGATCACCTGAACCCCCCATCAAGGGGCTACAGAATTCACAAATATGGAAGTGGCAACCATGTACTTTTTACTAGTCTTTATGATCAGTAAAACCTAATCCTGACCCCTGACCGAGGGGCTTTGAATTTTTATAAATAATTTTGGAAGAGGTCTTCTCAGTCATTATAACCAAAACAATAAATAAGTTTACTGGCTAAATTCTAAGTGCTAAATAAACCCAGGTTTCAGTGATCACATACGTAGGATTAAAATAAACTTGACCCTTGCTTTAATTACCAAAATTTTCTACAAATCGTCAACATTTCTGAAACAATATGCTCTTGAAAAGAAATAAATTCTTTCAGAAAATCAAGTAAAAAGATTAGTTTTTTTAAATTTACAAAAAACTATCTGATGCAGATTTAGTAATCAACACATTGGATGCAACATTACTCGTCATGACCAGATGTGTAATGAAAACAATGTGTAGATACTGACAGATTCCTAGGGGAAACCAACAGATTGAATGTTGGCAAGCACTCACTCTTCAATTGAAATTCATTTATTTCTGCTGACATAGATGTATTTGACAAACTCAGCAGATACCAAGGCTTTTTATATGGGTACAAACAACAGTAGTTTTAACCAGTTGGCAACCCACATTTTGCTGTCTCTATCTGCCTGGAATGCTAAAACTAACTTTATAATACTGCTGCAGTCTTATAATTTGGGATACCATTCCTGTTCCACTGGATACATGTAATCTTCTGGTGATAAAATGGTCTCAGTAAGTGATAGAATACTGTGTTTTAAGATTCTCTGAGAAAGGAAATCAATAAAGTAATTATCAGTTCAATAACTCCTTCAGTCTGTTTACACAAATATGGTGTCTTTATTAGTGACACTATCAGCTTCAGAGATAATCTAATAAAGTATGGTTCAATGGATTCTGTTATTGCCAAGATTACAAAAAATATATCAGATATTAATGATATACTTAGTACCCAAAATTGTGGCTTAAATCAGATATGTTTGTTAAAAAAAAACAATACCCCCCCATCAAAAAAAAATTACATGAGGCCCATGGACCAGATCTTTCACCTGAGCACATATTGACCAGGTAAGGCAGATATTCATTCTATACCTTAAGACAAAGACAATAGACAAGAAAACAACTGGGTGCAGAGATGGGCTGCACAACAATATAAATATTCTGGTATATCGCAATTTGTTGACAAAAAATATGTTTTCTAAGTACCAATTCACTGGCAGAATTCTTGGGATTTTAGTCAAAGATGAAAGTTTTAACTATTAGAAACGTTTTCAATCGTGCCAAACAGTAAGGTTGCTGTTGTATGATTGCAATCTGTTGCAAAAATGTAGAAGAGAAATCAACAAGAACATTCTTGTTACTATCTATTTATTATAGTTAATACTCTTTGCTTATGAGTGGAGGTTTATAAAAAATTAAAAATTTAAAAAGGTAGTTTTAATTGTTACTGTAAAAGTTGTGATACAAATCTCAATACAGTTAAAAATATTGCAGTACATGTATATTGCAATAGAAAATTCACAGCCATTACCGGTACTTACTTTAGGGACTTTTATGAACTTGATTGAATTCAAGGCCTAATTTTGTAAATTAAGAAAGGATTTTTAAATGGTTAAACTGTTATTACATCTTTAAATTATTTTTATCAATATTTCTCATTGCACCATTCCCTCTTGTCATTAGCTATATACACATTACATTGTACAGTACATTATTTAAAATTGAAATAACAAGCTTACATTGTATTCATGAATAAATATTGAATTTAACTTAATTTAATTTTCATTTTAATTTTTATTTCTTTTGCAAATCATCATCACCTAAGTATACAGTTGATTTATAAACTGAATAAAACATCTTCGGTGATAAAGATGCAGTGTGATTCAAGTATCTTGATTATGAACAATAGCACTTTTAGTTTAGGTCCGATTTTAAATAGGTATCAGTGGCATGCAGCTTTGTTATTATAACTCAGAAAAAAAAGTAATTAACTCTAAAGAGAAAAATTTGTAAAGATACATGTATCGATGTTCCTTTTTCCATATAATGTTGATGATAATATCAAAGCCCTACTGAGAGATTGTTTAACAGAAGCATCTGCTCTTGTGAATACAGGGGAGATAACCGCGGTACTAAGGGATATAACTGCTGTCAATCAGTGCAACATGTGGCCCCATCAGGACATCAAGTAGATAGTGCGACATTCTTCTTTTCTTATCATGCACTTTCTGCATTATAAGTCTTGTACATAATATGTCAAGCGTACATCAGTATCATTTTGTATGGTTATATAAAACCTACAGTTATATAAAACCTACACTATGTAAAATTGTCATGGCACACACATGCCCTATTATACCCCCAGTGCCCCTACTACCACATTACCTCAAACATGCCCAGGTATCTCCCCAATGTCCCCCTGACCCCTGCTTCCTCTAGGGCCTCTCTTTCAGCGGTGGTGTGCGACTCTTCGGTGGGCTCCATTCCACCACCAGGCACCACCCATTTTTCCCTGTCTTTGCTGCTTGTCACAAGAAGAAGCTGTAAAAACAATCAAAGAACAATTACATACAACATGTACAATGGCATAGAAAAAGATTGAAAGTTGTAAAAAGAATGAATTGTAAAACCATGATATAAAAGAATGGTGTGTAAGGCAAAAAATTCAAAAGGGTTTGAAAATCAAAGTTAAAAGGTTGGTAAGCCAGACAATGAAAATTTCAGTAAAACTTTTTAAACAATCAGAGTAATTGAAATTAAGTGTAATATTTCAAATAAATAATTCGTATATCACCAAGATATGTTGTATTTTCAGTGGCGGATTTAAGGGGGGGCGCACCCGGCGCACGCCCCCCCTAAAATTGTCAAAGTTAGCGTAAATCAAATATGTCTACTTGGTAGACCTCATTTTCACCCTTCAAAATCTCTAGAATCCAGGAGCTTCCGGGGGCTTCGCCCCCTGGGCCCCCACCAGGGCTTTGGTAGACCTCATTTTAACCCTTCAAAATCTCTAGAATCCAGGAGCTTCCGGGGGCTTCGCCCCCTGGGCCCCCACCAGGGCTTTGGTAGACCTCATTTTAACCCTTCAAAATCTCTAGAATCCAGGAGCTTCCGGGGGCTTCGCCCCCTGGGCCCCCACCAGGGCTTTGCCCTGGACCCACTGGGGGCCTCAAGGCGGCCCCCAGACCCCTTGCCTAATTTTGGCGCCCCCCCTAACTCCAAATCCTGGATCCGCGCCTGATTTTGTATAAGGAAAAGATCTGCCACATAACTTCTTTTTGGCACTTGGTTATGACTAGTCTAGCAAATTTATAGCAATGTCTACAAATTGCTATAAGATGTTTTTCTTTCGCAATTAAGAAATTGAATTGATAAAATGAAAGAAATCAATGCAAATAAATACAGAATGAGAACAATAAATTGATTCAATTCTAATTGAATGGATTATTTGATAACCATAGTGAATTGTTATTTGTTATCCAAGTTCAGTTGGTTAAGTTTAATTTGTTTTATACAAGGTATTCTGTTAAAGAGAGATCCAGGATCTTGATCGTCACATGCCAACTTTTCCCATTCTGGAACTCTGGACTCATGTCACATGCCAGTTCTATGGATTTCTATCTGATAATAGATTATATGTCTTAGTGACTATGGTACATGTATTTGTGAAGCTTGCTCCTCAATGGCATGAAGAATTTCAACTTTGATTTTTAAAATTTTTATAGAAAATGGAGAATAAGCCCTATCTTTATAAGTGCTCTTTTGGACTGAGCTATGGTACGTGAAAGATATTTTAAATTTGTTATGTATGGCAAATAGCCTACTGCAAAGCATAAAGCTTGCTTGCTAAGTCTAACTGTCTATGAAACTTACATGTACCTACCTATTTGCAAAAAAACACACAAGTCAAAAAAAGTCTTTAAAGTCATAAAAATGACATCATTCAAAGAATTTGATTTCATTCATTTTATTTTCTTATGGAAAGATATATTCTTTTAATTAGAGCTTGAAAATAAACCTAGAACAATATATTATCTACAAAAATTTACAGAAATTGACAGAATTTATAGATTTTAAACTGTATAATCAATTTCAAGGTTCATGATTTTGTTATTGTAGAATGAAAAAAAAAGGAATAGCCATACTTCTATATTTTATTATGGCACACAATCATACTTTCATCTATTAAGGTATATTTATATTTGTTTCCACGACAACATAAAAAGCATGCTTAAAAAAAACTTTTATAAACCTTAAAAAAGAGGGAACTTGCTTCACATATGCCAATTTTCAAGCAAATTGGTTGTCAGAAAAAAATTTCATTTTAAATATGATAATTTTGTTGATTTTCCAAAACAATTTGGTACTTTGGTTACGTTCCACTTAAAATCATGTCTGAGCTTATAAATGGTTCATTTAATTTATAAATAATGTGACCGTGAGTAAATCTAAATCTACATCCTTAACTAGGATATTACTTGTGACCCACATTTTATGTTGTCAGACATTAATCATGTCAATGTTCTGCATTCTCTCTGACATTAATTAATATATTCTGCACTGCAAATTGTACACATGCACTCATAATTTATCATAGCCCCATCATGTGGTCACAGGAAAAATAACACAAAGGTACCTGTATTACACTGTTTATAATATGATGATTATTTCTTTGTGTTTACTATTAAGTCCCTACTTGACATTTGATATCTTGAACTTTCTTTTTGCATTAATAAATTTATTTAAAAGTATAATATATGAACAAAAACTGTCAGTTCTGTTTATTATTCCATCAACTTTATTATCATTTGGTAAAGGTTATGTTGAATGGCAATATTTACATTGCAATAAAGGTGCTTATATAAACACATGTGCTTTTCTATAATTAGCATTTGAGAGCTAAAACTAAGTGGTGATTGGTCGGAAACAAATCAGCACATAATATAAACTAAGTGATCATGAGTGAAGAAATTGCTGGTATTCTAATATTGTTGACATTTTAGCTGAAGAGAAATAGATAAGCAAACTAGAATGAGTGTGTTGTCGAACCCATGATCAGTTATTCTCCACAAAATGGAAACGAGTTCATCGAATGTTTTGTAGAGAATTCCCAAATCGGTCGTCTAAATCATGTTTTCAATGTCAAAACAAAACATTACAATCAATCATACGAAACACACCGGGATCTAAGGATTCCATTGACTCTGTATTAAAAATAGATATTTGTAACAAATGACCATACAACAAATGTGTGTTGTTTATATTTTTACACGTCAAGCATATAGATAAATGCTTGAATCTTTTTTTAATTAAAAAAAAAACTTATCAGTAACTCATAAATTTCAAGACAAACAACCTTAGTTTGAGTTTTTTTTAATTTAAATTTAAACTTGGTTAGACAAAAATAAGTAAAATTATTTTCAAAAATTAAAATTTAAAGAAAAAAAACCTCACCTCCTCCTCTTTATGATCTTTGAAGCACAAGCATGCTGCTCGCCGTCTGAATCCATCCTTGTCATAAGTTCTTATCGAATTTGGTTTTTCTTTCACCATGTCAAAAGTTTCCAATAAAAGAACCCCCCAAAAATTATGTCTTAATTATATACTATCCAAGTTCATATTAACATCGCTTATGTTGAATGTTGCAACCAACGACAAGCATATGAAAACGTTTCCCAGAGATCACACTGTATACATCCGGTTCCAAATTGACGTCTGCTCAGAGGGAACATTTAAAAATACGAAAAACAAGGAAGTGGTTAAAATAATAATTTAAGCCCTATCCGATGTTTTGGGAGAAATCATATAATAGGGACATTTTTTTCATCTTCAGTCTAACATTGCCTTCGAACGACTTATATGAAAGAAGAGCGGATTGCAAGTAAAAAAAAAATCCGCTCTTTGATTTTATCTTTTTTCCATAATGTCTAAAGTTAATGCTACCATGATCATCAGAGTTATAAAGGATGATGTGGTTGCCAAGGTAACCAAACCAAAGTTTTCTTTTCAGTATTTCAAAAAATCTTCATTTGATGGTGTTAAAATAAATGTGCATATTATCTGTTAAATTACTATAATAAAAGTGTATAGATCTAGATAAATAAATACCTTTTTTCTGAAACCTTGCGATTGTTGCTCATTTTAAGGCAGAGCAGGATAAAAAGTATCAATTCAAAGAAAAAAAACGTACATTTGTTGATTTTTTCATCCCTAAAACATCTATTCCATTATTAGGCCTATATCAAACGAAAGATGACTAACAACTTTTTCTATCGATAACTTTCCTTATTCATGTAGTCATATCCCTCTTTCACCTGCATATAGTACATTTGTATTTGGATCTCCCATACAACTTATTCGATACTCAAGAGCATGCTAAATTTTTAAACCAAGTCAGATACTGACAAATGAGTTGATGTCACAAGGATTATTTTCAGCTACCTCGTCTAAAGTCGACTTTTCTTAAATGTTTTGGTCGTAGTGATGACCTTGTAAGCAAACATAACCTACTACATGTATATGGTCGTTTTTGGCTGACTTGTTTCATACACAAATTCTTGGGCCTTTGTTTTTATGCAGGGCTTAAATCCCACCTTAAAAAGTTGATATAGCACCACTTTTATCCTAAAAAATGTTTGAATCTGCAATTTTTGTTTGTTTTTAAACTATGTATTGTCTTTCTAGTCATCCCTATAACCTCTATAACTAAAATGTTCACGTACTTTGTCTATCATACAGTTGACCAAAGGACTCGTCTTTCAGATTATTAGAACACATGTAAACAGATTAAACTTTAAAAAATCTTCTCAGGGACAGCAAAGCCATAATTGGTCATAGTTATATTGAAGCATCCTCATGTAGTGTCGATTCAAGTTTGTTCAAATCATGACTATTTCAACAAGTACAATTAAATCAAAGCTTACTTGTTGCAATTAGAGCTATGGTTTTGCCCTGCAAAGTATTTACAAACATAATGGTAAAATTCAACATATTTTGAATACCACTGAGCTGTCCATGGGGGTTCCATTTTCATATACCTGACAATATCTGAGGTTGAAATGCAATGCATTCATTTCATTCTTGAACTTTACAATTGTCAAAGATTTTGACAGTGCATGTGCCAAATGATTCTGCAAAAAGTGTAGGAAAGGCAAGTCATTAATATAATTAGATGGGTACTATACTTGATGTTCTTGTATAAGAAAATTTAAATGGGAATGTAAAATACATGCATACGTTTTTATGTCATCATGTATCATTTACATAATTCAAAATCTAAATAAAGTTCAAAACTGAGGAGCTAAATGTACTCTATAGTATTGTGAATTAATGGGAAAGGAGAACCTAAAAATCAGAATAATAAAGGAAATAAATTGTGCTTATTAAAGTTTTAAATTCATTAATGTCATCAACACAAAGATGAACCTTTTTGCAATAGCAAACCATGCATTGCTTTCAAAAGATATTAAAATTTCTAAACTCATATGCCATTTAAATACCATAAAAATTTTATACACATAAATCAACTTTCTTTTATATCAATTAGGTGTATTAACCCATTCACTTCTAGTAATAAAATTGACAATACACTGGTATATTAATGGCTGGTTTATTTCTGTATTCATTTAAATACTCTATTCACTTAAACACATTTAACCTCTTCAAATGAATAAGATTTAAGACAGCTTTTAACAATAAAATTATTTATTAAATATTTCCTAACACCTTCACATACCCATGTTTACCTGAATATTGACATGAATAAGCAAACAAAACACATGAAGATAATTTGGTGATGCTAAAATGTCATGATGTTGCAGAATATGTTTTGATGATGAATCAATCCTACTTAATCTAATGACAAGACGCAAACACATACAATGTTTTGAATTCCACTCTTTCCAATGCATTCATATACCTTTCACAGATTTTGAATTTCTTGTGAAATGAAAATAAATTTGACATGATTTTGCTAAAAAATAAAGCACAAAGAAATATTTGAAAATCAAGATAATCTTAAAAGTTCATTCTATCATCTGAAATTCAATCTCCATTCTCTGAGCAAAACAATTGTCCAACAAGATTCAGGAAAAGATGTTGTTTATAAATAAACATGGTTTAAGAGACATCAGATCATAAATAAAATGAAATACAACTTGAACTAAAAGATTGCACATAAAATGACAGTTTCAAGAAAATCTAAGATGGTAACAAACTTCCTGTATGGTTTCAACAGTAGTACATATCAAATATTTTTATGTCAACAAGATAATAAATCATCAACAACTTAATTTAAAACATTTATAAAGAATCCATGACTTTTCTGTCAAATTATATTTGATATCTCTTTGATCCATAAAATCTTAGTTATGCTGACAGTCTGTCCACAGTTACTTCTCTTGCTTGTCTTGTCCAGAGTTACTTCTCTTTCTTGTCCTTCTTTTCTTCTGCCTCCTCCCCCTCTGGTTTTTCTGGATGATCCTCAAAGCTGTAAGTTAAGTATAACTTATAAAAAATCCAGAACAGAAATTCAGAATTACAATGGTTTGTAGACAAATGTAAATGAAAGGCCACAAGATGTGTGTTGTACAGCCCAGTTTAACAGCTTTCGCAAAAGTATATAATCTTAAGCTATGTGCTGTTTTACTAATAAATTCAATTAAATACAACTTAATTTCATTAAATATATGATAAATTTACATTTCTAAGTGATTTTTTTGGCTATCCTTCCTAGTGAATAGTATGATGAATATTAAATACTTTAAAATCACATATTCTTGTGGGCTAAACTTTTCGTGGTTAGAGGGTAAAAAGGGATTGGATTTCATGGTACAAGAATTGTAATGTATATGACATTTTTACTGTTCATGGTGGACATGATTTTGTGGGTGTCTCCATACCTCCAAAACGACCAAAATCAAATATCCACAAAAATCTGTGATTTCACAGTAATTAGTGACACTAAACTGACCTCATCATTTCTTTGATGTCTCCCTTGACCAGGGCTGTGATGAGTGGAAAGCTTGTACAGGCCGGCACCAGGTACAGCAATGCTGGCTGAAAATCAAGTCATTAATAAATTAAACAAATACCAAAAAAATGTGGTAAATTTCTATTAATTTTATTTTGCATATGGCAGCATACATGGTGAATTTAAACTATATTGCTATGTGCTGTAATGTATGAAAAAGCCACAGCTTAAAGTACAATAAATGATTATGTTTTGTTGACTTTAAGTGTAGTTTGTAAGGTAGACAATACTTTTTAGCCTGTCACCTACCTGAGCATGTTTGAACACATGCATGACTAGAATGGTGGCCCCAAGGCCTAGACAGTAGGCAAGAAAACTAGCATAAAAGTAAGTTTTGGAGTTCTTCTTTTGGCTGAAAATAAAAGGTCAGACCACAATTAAATTATGCATTTCCAAACAAATTTCTTACATTCCAAAAACACTAATGCATAGAGGAAGGCTTACTAAACTCTTATTTCTGCTACATCAATCAAAATTAATTTTCTTATGTACAATTTACATAATGCATCATCATTTTTAAAGACACAAAAGTTCCTTGACAATTCCCTGAATATCATGGGTTTTTTGGATAATAATGTTAAAATTTCAACATGGACTAGCAACCAGTATTGTGTAAAAAATACAATTGCTCCATGGCTATTTCAGAGAAAAGATCGAAAATGTTCATTAGATAAGGAATAGATGGAGGATAGATGCTCAAGTGAACTAAAATACTAAACTTGTTTAGAAAAAACAAACCATATAAAAAAGGGTACATTTGAACTGAGAAAAAGTACCAGTGTGGTTTGACTGTACAACTCACCTCACATCAAACCTAAGGAGCAGGGCAATGAAGATCCCTGGGATGACTATATCCCCTAGCCCTAGCATAGCAAAGTTGTTAGCAGCTAATCCCTTCTCTAGCAGGTCTTGTGGGAACACCACTGTAAATGTAACGGTCAGATAATAAAATCATATAAGTACATGTAAATCTTAAATACTAAATTCCTAATAATTACCAATTATACTTGAATTAATCCACATTCTAGCTTCTATAATAATTCTTTTAAAACTAATCTGTCCTACTAAATATTTTCTCAAATCTTATATCAAATATACATGTAATAGCTGTTTAGCACTAAATAATATCAGTTGTCTTCTCAATACTTGCAACAAGGTAATGCTTTGTAGTAAGTATAATGAAATAATGCAGCTTAATGACACAAATATCATTAGTGTTGCAATGCAATGCTTAATGTCATAAATCACTGCATTAATAGTTGACATGCTTATCAGCTTTATGATATAATTCTTTCATTAAGCGGTGATTTTTTAGCATTAGCGATTGTAAAGGTCAACTTTTAATGCAATAATTTATGCCATTAAGCTTTACAGTTGCAACGCTTAATGATATATGTATCATTAAGCAGTGTTATATCATTAGAGGTTGCTATAATGCTTACATTTGATAGGTGCATCAAATGATTTGGCAACTGTGACCATCACATTGGTACCAAACACCTGAAAGAAGCAGGCAAAAATATTTCAAATTGCTTATACAAACAGATCATGTAAAACTGATAGAAATTCACAGAGGGTTTAATCATAAAGGGAATCAATGGTAGCTTACCCAGAATATATCGTAGACAAAGAGCCCTCCTAGGAGAATAAGACCAGTGGTGATTCTGTTTAAGGACAGCATTTCTACTCCACTGATGGCAAAGGCCAGCCCAAACATGTTGTTTGCAATCCAGTGCTGAAAACAATGTACCAAAGAAATAAGTACTGTAAATCACTTTTTATTCGCGAGGACTTTATTTTCGCGTAATTACGCGAGACAGTGTTCTCGCGAAAAATTTATTTCTCGCGTATAATAGTAATCCTTAAGATTATATACAGCAATAACCACAATTCGTGAAAATTTTGTCTCGCTAATCAAGAGTCAATGACTATCTCGCGAAAATAAGGTGTCGCGATAATTTAGTGATCTACAGTACTTAAAATGTATTTAGTTAGGAAAGTCTAAGTACAGTACAATAAGAATATTCTGTCATAAAATGATGAATTTTATAAAGTATAAATATTAGAGCAGGTCATTATTTAAACAAACTTGAATCTACACTACCAGAGGAACATAGGAATACATCGGATTTTTTATATCTTCTCAAGAACCACTGGGCCAGAAAAGCTGAAACTCATGTGGAAACATCCTCAGGTAGTGTAGGTTTGGGCCACAATGGGGGATCAAAGTATAACATAGGAATACAAAGGAAAACTCTTCTTCTCAAGAACCAGCCAGGAAAGATGAAACTCATGTAGCAGCATCCTCAGGTAGTGTAGATTCAACTTTGTTCAAATCATGACCCCCTTTTCCATATCTCTATGGAAGCATCCTCAGGTATTGTAGATTCAAGTTTGTTCAAATCATGACCCTCAGGGGTAGGGTGGGGCCAAAATGAAAGATCAAACTTGTAGGTAAAAATTCAAAGTCAAAAAAATATGTAAGCATCAATTGTGTAGATTTAATTTTGGAACCACGTATATACTTGATTAAGCTTTTCAATACTATACTGATTTCTTTGCTTTTTTTCTTAGCAGCAATGCTCAGGTGAGCGATGTGACCCCTTGGCCTCTATTTTTGTTTAACCTGATGTTCTTATCTTTATCTTTGATTGATTGATTGTATGCTGTTTAAAATCCTATTCGAGAATATTTCTCCCATATTGAGACGTCACCATATACCAGGGAAGGCCTTTACTCAACACTTTCGCCAATTGAGCAGCGAGGGATCTTTATCGTGCCAACGTCTACCGTAACACATGGCCTCGGTTTGAAGGTCTCATCCGAAGGAAACCTCAATTCAAGTAGTCCGAAATATCTGACGTTTTCCAGGCTTTTTCACGATTTTGATATTTTACGTGCAAGGAAAATGTCGTAAAATATCAAAATCGAACGTGAAAAAGCCTGGAAAACGTCAGATATTTCGGACTACACTTCAAGGTGCTGAGCGCATGGCGAAGGAACAGTTGCTACCCAATTTTATCGACTTACTTATCGACTTAACGCTCTACCAACTAAGCTACTGTGATCTTGACCTATGACCATTTGACTTTAAAATCAGCAGGGGTCTTTTTTTAGTCACACGGGGAGTTGTGGTTTTAAAATTCTCTTAGAGAAGCTCAAGTAATACTTTTAAATAAGTTATTATCTGCAAATTGTTATTTGCAATATATGAATTACCTTGACCTTGACCTTTGACCTCAGAATCATTAGAAGTCTTTTTTAGATCATTTTGAGTTGTGGTATAAAATTCTACGGCTTCTCTAGATATCGCCTGAAAGTGAAAATGTTACACACAAGCTGTATGAGTAAATTTATTTATATTACCTTGACTTTTAACCCGTTTTTACCTCAAAATCAGTAGGGCTACTCTTTAGACCATATGGCCGGAGTTACGTGAAATTTTATTGCAAAAGATCAAAAACGTTTTAAGATATCTTCTGGAACGAGAATGACAGACTGAAATTACCCCTGTATCTCCCACTCTCGGTGGAAGGGGGCCGGGAACAAAAATATCATGTAGAAACAAGTTTATCTAAATGTTTAAAATTACTGTGTAGAAAAATTTTTTTTATTCAAACGAAAAAACAATTAACTTTTTTTTTTAATTTACAGATTCATCTGCTTAAATGTTATTATAGGCTTGCATGCATAACCATGGTAACATTCGTTAGTATATACATGTATATATTTATATCCTTTTTATATCAAACTTTAAAATACTCATATTTTGTAATGCAAATTTGCTGTTTTGTTGATACTCTGTATAATATCTATTAAGCTATTATTGAACTCTGGAGCATTATGAGATAGAATTTCATTGGTTGGTAATAATATTACCCAATCATGGCCATTCGTGATCACTCGTGAAATCGATGGTTCTGCTAGCTGGTCGCTTCTGATTCTCAATGACAAAGTAAATAGACAAAGTATTTACTATGGGCATTCTCATGTCAGAGATAGATCTAAAGCCGTAGATATCTTGCGATCCAGGCCATTGTCCCTATCAAAAAAAATTGTGCAAATTCAGCCAGCAGATATCAATTTTAGTTACGGTTGTTAGATGTGCAAAATCTAAACCAGAAATTCTTTAATTCGGTCACAAAAAAGGGTCATAAGACATTATTGAGGGGATAGGTGGGTGGTGGTTACAACCACAGGTGCTTGTGACATGAACCCCCACCCCCTCCCCCTCCCCCAACTCCATTCTGACACTAAGGCTACAGACTAGAGTTTTCTATTCTATTCTACCATATTTAATGAATTTACCACACCTAGTATAAACATAAACTCTGCAAGGGACGAAAGTTTTCATGTTGGAAAAATACCCCCCTTTCATTTCAGCACCTGTTTCTGCGTTTCCCAAAACAAAACATGGACACTCCCATTCTATTCATATGGGAGGTGGGGGGTATCATTTAGTGAGCTCATTGCTCACAGTACCTCTAGTTTTAATTACGGGCATATCCAACATCTTTGATGCCTTTACTTTTTTTTTTACCTACCTGGAAAATAAGGTAGATTCCAAAGAGTGTTCCACTGGCGATGATGGGAAACATAGCTGCATCTTTATGAGACATTTTGTCTGGTTTTTCACCAGACTCCTAGATAAAGAAAAATTCAAATTAATGACTGGTTTGCTAAATTTCTGCATAAATTTTTTATAGGAACAATTACTTAATTCACACAGAAAAATTTGTTTCTAATGGCACTAGTTTTTAAAAAAAAAAAAATGCTTTTTATCCCAACTTTATTACATCTGAATAAAATATTTTGTAACTTGTTATTTTCAATTTACTGTTTCAAATTCCTTTAAAAATCCATTGCACCATAATATGGTAAATCTCGGTTAAAACTAAGTCATTGCAACGGACCTGTGAAAGTACTTCACTATATCCGTAATTTGTTATATCCATACATGTATAAGGAATTTATATAATTTTCATAGTTGGGGATCCCAAAAAACTTTGCCATATCCGTGAATTCACAATATCCATGTTTGTACTATATATTAAAAAAGTTATTGTTATATTGTACAGGACTTCAATGTTAAAAAAAATAAGGACATAAAAAAGTTCCGAATATATTGACCTACAATATGTTGTCTGTGGTCACAGCAGGCATATGACGTCAGTTTTTAAATGGAAAGTAACATTTTAATTTTTAATTCATGCAAGGAAAAAATTAATTGGTACAAAAAATTGAAGTATAAAAAATTTCCAGTCCTTGCTTCCACAAGGAATTGTTATAAATATAGTCCTAGTCATTATTTCGATCTTTCAATTAACATCAGCATTTCAGTTTTTTTAAAAACAAGTTTGATACAAATATAATAAACAAGAATTTTATTTTAAAAAATCATTTCATGTAAATAAATTAATGTACAATGAAATTAATTTGTTTAACATGTTTTGTGATAAAATTTGATCCTAAATAGACCAAATGCACAGCATTTTCAAACAATAACTCAGGATTTTTGTCACATATGGTGATTCTGCCTCAGTAGCTGCTATGTATAATTTTTATAAATAAAATAATAAACTTCAAGTATTTATGCATTTCTTGGGCTATAGAATGTTAGAATTAAACACAAGTGGTAAATGTACTTGAAAACACTTGTGAGAATACTTTGATGAAACACATGCTTACCCTCTGATCCGTATGGTACTTCACAGAGCGCAAAGCACCGAAGAAAATTGGAAGTACGGCCATGAGACATAAGCTTCCATATGCAATGGCCATTCCCTCTGGGGTGGCAGGGATTTTAGTCGTGGCATTAGCTGCTGTTTCGTTCATTGTCGTGTTGACAGCCGGCGCTTCTGTTACAGTGTCTGCCATGTTGACAAGTTTCGGAAATCGTCACAATCTCGCGAGACTTTTGAGCGCCCTCTGTCTTTATCGCTTACGGCGAAACAGGTGCGTCATAAAGTGATCTATTTATCGAATAACTTCCTTGAACAAAGTGATTATTTCTTTCCCTTCAATATAAATTTGTCGCCGATTGTGCTTGTTTATTTGAAGAATTTAAAAAGATAATTATTTTGTTTCCATTATCAAAAAATAGAATAAAAAAAGAGTAATTAGTTACAGTGTATTTACGTCCCTCATTTATAATTGTATGGAAGCAAAGGTCAAACGTCAAAATTTAAAGAAAGGAGGGCTATTTATTCGAACACATTCGAACATCTGTATGTCGAAAACACAATCCCATGCTCTGCAAGGATACCCGGAAAATAAAACAGGCAAATACATCAACAATATCCTATCATCAGCCAAGAAGAACAACTCTTTAATATACATAAAATTAATTTAACTCTCAAAATGATGCACTTGAAATTTAAATCTTTTCATTAAACAAATTTCATTTATGCCTCTCAATGGGATGCTCTTCGAAGTTCTTTCAAACGGTCTTATAAAAATTTGATATTTGTACCCCATAAAAGAATATTTAAAGAAATCAAATTTTCTTTCAAATAGTCGTAGAACTGGTTTATTATGTTTCGCAATGAAAGGAAACGTCTTATAAAACTATGATTGAAAAAAAAATGATTGAAGTAAATAGAAGAAATTGTACTAACATGCACCAATTTTTCCTTAATAATATGATTATCTTTAGATGAACTTTAAAAATTAAACTGATGTAAATAATGCAAAGTTCTATGTTCAGACCCCTTCAAGAATACACGATTTCTCAAAACAAATGGTAAAAACAGCCCAAGCGACGACGTTGATTATTACGTTGACTTATTCGAATAGATCTTATACCCCTATTAATTTCCAATATACATTGTACAAATATAGCCCTTTAATGAGGTCGATCCACAGATATATCAACTTCACAGAAAAGCATATCGACCGAACACGAAGTGCGAGATCGATATGCTTGACTGTGAAGTCAATTTATCTATGGATCGACCTCATGAAAGGGCTATATCTATTTTTATTATACCTCTATTGATAATACTCGAATTTTATTGGCTGGAAAGAAAACTTTAAAACACAACAAATGACCAATTTTAAAAGGTGAGTAGGCGATATCACCAATATATATGAATAGGTGTTATTTTTACCAACTGAAATAGGTGATATATCACCAATTCAAATACATGTAGGTGATATCAACAAATGAATAAGTAATATAACTTTTTTGAAAAGGCGAAATTATTTTATGGCAGTAAGTATCAAAACGGTCTCTCCCAAAGCATTGATCTGAGCGACTAGCTGATCAGTGCCTGCAATCTTTTAATAAGGAGCGTATTATCATATAGGTATCAACATTACGAAGTTTCGGTAAAGATAATACGTTTTTCAAACATTATTAAAACAATATGGATTGTGATTTAGACTTTTTTGTTTTAATCTCTTAATCTCTTCAAAATAATCGGTGTAAGCGTCCATTTCCATTGTACATGTGCAAGTAAGTTTACGGGGGTGACGTGTTTCCTGGGGGGGGGGGCGCTTGTCAGGCTTTTTCAGTTAAGTTGACCCCCCCCCCCCTCTTTCGATGCCAAGTCGGTGATCTCAAAATCCTACAAACAAAACTAATCCGTTAACAAGACATAACCCATTGACCCTGGTAATCTCTTTGGTGGGGGCACTGGAGGATAACCATTCCCTGTTGACCGATCACACCCGCCATAAGTTCTACATATTGACCCCAAAGTTAAATTTTGTATAAAAACGGACGCCTAAAAATTAATAAAATATGTTGTTAAAATATACAGCGTAATGGAAGGCTCTATTCACTGAAATGGTCATTATAACGAACGAAAAATTTGAGAATACAGATTGTTGTTGAAACCCATGTGATATCAAATTAATTGTTAGTATCCCGTTTCTCTTTTAACTCGATCTTACTCAAAACATGCTCCCGAGTATCGAATAAGGAGGTAGCATGAATGTTTGTCAAAGGATTTCCTCTATACTTTTATTTAGTTCATGAAAATACCTTATAATCTCATTTTTTTTTCATTGAATACCTTTGAAAAAAACAACACGCATCCATATCCGTGGTCAAGTGCTCAAGAAAATTAAAAACTATTGAACCGAAAATAATATTTTTAACTTTTCCGTCTTATTTCCTGGTTTTCGCTATAAACCTCAGAAATTCTCAAATACATGTACAATGATGATTTTGGTATAACGGAATCTTAATTAATACATACCTAGAACTTGGAATCGAAACTCTGTCTTGCTAACTTTGAAAAATCACCGAACAAAACATATCGTCACGTAGGGGTGGTGTTTGACGCAATATTGTCGTCAGTTTTATGGTGATATATTGGGTGTTTTACATCATAAAGAAATCTGCAACATCTGTTATATTAAGTATTAAAATCTTAATAATATTTCCATGTGAAGTATGCAATAATTTTTTAAAAACTTAGAAATTCAATCAGAGATCAATAAAGAAAAATTATCGGTATCAACCACGCAACATGTGTCAACACATCCATATCTTCCGGTAAGGAAAAAAAGTGATTGAAAGATTGACATAAATATGTGGAGCACCAAGGAATATGAGACGCATTAAAGAAAACATGAATCCCATGCTCAGATCCCAGTTCTTGGTCTGTTTGGTTTTTATGATTGGAATAATCTCTGCCACCAGGCATCACAGTGCATCAGGTAAGATTTCTATATATACACGATATTTATTGAAAACACACCGCTCAATACATGCATTAGAAAAACTTAGAGGTTCATATTATTTCCTTTTTTTCGACACGACGATTCAAAACCCTCAGTCACACCCGCCTTGGCCCTGCATTGAACAGCCAATCGGACAGTTCCGAAGTGAAAATAGATGCATAAATGACCAAACAAATGAAAACATGCAATACGTACCAACAATTAGTTGTATTTACAAACACAGTCACAATCTGAGAAATACTGAATTTACACGAAATTATTGAAAGCCTTTTAACGTTGACTTATTTGTCAGTAGCCTAACCTACGTTTAAAAAAATCATACTTAGAATGGAAGACACAAATGCCATAAATTAGGTAATTCCAATATTTCTACATAAAAATTTAAGTTTGACATAAAATAAGCCTAATTTGTTTTCCTGTATGTGTCACATAGTTAGTTGTTAGATAACCATTCGCGTCTATAGCAGTAAATCATCCAAATATGAAACAAGTGTGTCAGACTGCTGTATTTGACATCTTTTATTTCGAGTTCATTTGAATATGTCGAGTCGACACATGAATGACATTGTCACTTTAAAAAGAACGTCGATGAACATAAATCGAATTGAAGTTCACCTAAAGAACTTTCGTTTACTGCAGATGTTGGATATGCCTGTAATTAAAACTAGAGGTACTGTGAGCAATGAGCTCACTAAATGATACCCCCCACCTCCCATATGAATAGAATGGGAGTGTCCATGTTTTGTTTTGGGAAACCCAAAATATGTGTCAGATCAAAAAGTAAAATAGGTGGTACACAATTGCAATATGTAATAAAGATTCTGTGAAAGTTTCATCAAATTTCAGTCTGTGGTTTGGGAGGAGTTGTGGATAAGAGATGGGTACCCCAAAGCATAACAGACGGATGGAAGGACGGACGGACATAACGATTACTATATACCCTCCTGCTTTTCAAGCGGGAGGTATAAAAAGTCATGACATAATAGAAAACATAAAGAAACATGCTGAAGTTGTGTTAGACTAATTTAGATATTTTACATAAACATACCTAACCGTTTTTGTTACAGATATTCTCTAAGGAGTATATAAACCTCCTCTTGGCTGTGTATTTCTTCTTCCTTGGAGTGTTTGCTCTAGCTAACTTAGTAGGGTAGGTAACTTTGAAGTTGATATGTATGAATTTTAGGAGAAAAGATAGTAAAATTTATGATAAATCGTGTATACCAGGGGTATATAACATAGCCTGGTAGGTAGCTTTAAAAATTGAATTTGAGAAGAGATGATTCGTAAAATGTATCTTATAAATCATCTATACATTGATGCTTTTGGTTTTAAAATACATGTAGATGGGTTTTTTTACAGCCCCTTGTTTTCAAAGTACATCCCAGCCTCGTTCCCTAACATGGAATACCATTTGATATTTACCCAAGGGAAAGAGAAGAAAGAAGGTAAGCTTTGTTTTCATGATTTAGTGATTTCTAGTTTGTTTAACTAATCTTATAACATGATTTGAGTGTTTTTTATCTTGTTTACAGAACTAATGAATTACGAGTTTGACAGAAAAGACTTGGTGTGTCATGCTGTGTGTGCTATCATAGGTGTATGGTATCTAAAAGAGAAGGTAGGAATTATCACACTCTATCATCAGTGTTTAAAACTTCTGGTTGATGGGGACATCTCACATTTGTTGATATTTTCATAATGAGTTAACATACTATCCAAATGAATTTATTATGTTTATCAGACTTTGTCTGTGCCTCTCTATTCCTCTAATATTTATACTTTATAAAATTCATCATTTTATGACAGAATATTCTTATTGTACTGTACTTAGACTTTCCTAACTAAATACATTTTAAGTACCATATTTAACCTTGCCCACAGGTGTATTCCTTATAACAAGACCTTGCTTTGGGTACCACCAAATTTGACCTTGGAGTTTGACCTACTTTTACAAAAAAAACAAACAAACACACTTTTACTTTGGCCATGACTTAAACGTTTGGTGCTAGGACTTTATGTATTCTGTAATACAAGACCTTTTATTCGATTCCAACAACTTTGACCCTTTTACCTTGACCTAGGAGTTTGACTTACTTTTAAAAAACTTTAACCTTGGGCATAATTTTTGAACAGGTGGTGCTAAGACTTTCCTATTTCACAATTGTATTTCTTGTGAGAAGGCCTTACTTTGGGTACCAGAAAGGTGCAGTGAAATTTAAAACATTTATAATCACCAATTACATGTACAAGTACTATGTTCTCAGCCGCACAACTAGAAAGTCTCATGCCTCTTGATAAACCATAATAAGACCAAAATTAACGACACCTAAGAATAATGATTTTTAATCTATTTATTTCAAAAATTCATGAGATACTTCCTAACAAAAGAAATAAAATATCAAACATGTTTTTATTTCTGGCAAGGTTCTTATAAGATAGCCTCTAGGCTCAATATCATACTTACATCTCAGTATTTAATGTATGTCTATTACTAAACTTACCAATACATTACTTTCAGTTAAGTGAATCAATACTGTTAAGAAATGCTAATAATACTTTCTAGCATGACAAATTATGAATGGTTTGACTGAGTATTTTATAGATATCCAGATCAGAAATGAAATTTTACCCAATTGTAAAGCAAAAAAGAAGAGCTCTGTTTGATAGACAGAAAAATTATTGCAGCTTGCCAGGACCTTTTTTAAATATAACATGATTTTCAACAAAACTATGGCAATGAGCAAAACCTCACTCACCATACATTAAAATAATATTAATACATTGTTCAATCTTTGGTTAATCACACAGACAGAGAGACAAAACTGTTGTATTGTGCAATGTTTCTCTTGAGAATATCAGAACACGGTCCTAAGACCCTCTCAAATCGAGCTCTATCTAGCTTCACACATTTTAAAGGACCCCGTGCCACAACTGTTGCTGCTCGAGGTCTGTCCAACAGCAGGGCAATCTCACCTGAAATAAATAATACTGAAATGTTACTACCTGGGAAATATGTGGCCTTCAAGGAAAATATCATTTTAGATAGAAAATTCCTTGTAATCAGTCCCTGCAAATCTCCATCAATATTTTTCAAATCACTAATTTGGACATGAAACCAACCAAAAATCTGTATGGGAGGTGAGAAACATGTATTTCATTTACTGTATACAGCAACTTACCAAAGTAATCAGAAATCCCAAGGTGGACAACTTACCAAAGTAATCAGAAACCCCAAGGCGCCCCACCTCCACTGGTTCATCGTTTTCTGACCGTCTTTGTAATACTGCAGCACTGCCCTGAAAACACAAGCTACATGTCACATACAGTTCAAGAATTTGTGTGATATATATCATAAAAAATTCAGTACTTTACATACATCTTTAAAACAAATTAATAATTGCTATATATGGCGTTAACTTAATGTATTTTCAAAATCAGTTATTCTTGGGGTAAAATTTTGTGGTTTGAGACAAAATTATAGTTTTGTGAGCTTACAAAGCTTCGAAGTTCAAATTTCCTCTTTCAAAGTTATTGTGAAAAAAAAAATTCTAGTTCATTATAATTCATGCTATTTTGACTTCACCCACAGAATATGAGGGCATAGGATAGTTAAAATAAATTGCAACATTTTCCCTGTAAACAACACAATGCTATTTTTTGTACACATTGTCTATTCTATTATTCTGACCTCTGTGATGATAAAGAAATCGTCCCCTGGTTCTCCCTGTCTGACAATCTCCTCCCCATCCTCAAACTGTACAGGCTCTAACGAGTCAGCTACTGTCAGTCTCTCCCACTTGTCTAAATTGTCTGTAAAAAAAGATTAACTGTATTCAATGGGAAAATGGGGCTGAATTTAATAATATGAGTGAATCTATTTTCCTTGCATTATTATTTATTAATTTCATCATTCAATTTGCCCAGCAGTTTGCATGATGAAGATAAATAGATTAAATATAGGGGAAAAGTCACACTGCCAGAGCATTAAGTACAGGCAAGCTGACAAGTTCAAGATGTATCAATTGTTGTAAAACATTCAGGGCATCAATGGATGCCTCACCTTAAAGTACATGTCATAAATCTTTATGATTGATGAGGTTGGGTTTTTCTTATACTTTCGTAATTGCACAATACTGAATTTTTGTAATATGTATAGAAATGATATTTCAGCAGAGTACAAAATGGATGTAGAAAACAAACAGTAAAACTATTTGACGTTAACAACAAGGTTACACAAAACTTACTGCTCACTGAAACTATAACAAATATTTACCTAATATCGAAACTTTTCCTAAAAATTCTTCATACATTTTCCTCTTCCTAATTGTGCTACCCTGAAAAAGAAAAGAAAAAATGTTGCTTATAAAAAAGGGAATAAAATGTTTACAGCTAATGAAAAACACTGAATTGACTAAGCAAAAAAACTTTTCTGCTGAAACTACATGTACTACTCACCATTAGAATTCTTCTGTAACTGTCCCTATCAATGCCCCATAGCTTCACGTCTCCTTTAGCCTTAGATTTATAATGGACATATTATTACAAACTATTACAAAGCCAACTTTAATTGATAAACCTTTATACCTAAATAAAACATAATTTCTCCTAAAAGACTGATTTTTTTTTCAAATTCTTAATCTTTATCTTTAAAAGAAGGAATTTAAAACTTGATCAATTTAACATAAAAGCACATTACTATACCAAGTAATTAACATTCAAAAATCACAGTGAAATATCTACAGGAATATCAGAGGTCTCGGTTAAAACCAACAATGAAGAAATTAAACTATAAATCATGATTAAGATTAAATCAGAATATTCTTGGTGGTGGTGGTGGTGGGGGGGGGGGGTATGAGAAAATGAACAAGAACAATGTTTCAGTTCAGGCCTTTTATCCTCATTCAACAGAATTTCCCTGAGTGGTACTCACCTTGACTGTGGCTGCTCTAGGTGTTCCATAAATAAGTGCCAGCTCTCCAAAACTGCCTCCCTCCCCAATGGTTGTCACATGCTCCTCGTTTACAAATATCTAGAAGAAAAAATATAACTTGAAATCATTAAAACTTGATTACTCATCTCGTGTCATTTAGCACCGTACACCTCTCTAAACAAGTTCTTATACAACATAGTTAAACTAAATTCACAACTTCATTCATCAAAAACCAAATATTTATCTCCAATAGTGATCCTGTTGCTATGTTTATGCATGTGTTGTAAAAGATAGCTTAAAACACAAAATCAATCTAAGGGAACAAGTTCCCTCTGCACCTTATGTCTGAAACTGCAAGATTTTCTCACTGGCTTTTCAGTTTGTTACATTTTGAGAAATTCTAATTTTCTGAGATTATCTGATAGCATGCATGTTTCTTTGCCTGTGGAGTAATTTATTTATTGACACAATGTAGGATGGGAGAATTTTATTTTTTATAGGAATCGGAGCTCTGTCATAGTCTGTCAACCAGTGAACACAGCCTGCTATAAATCAGAGTCCCGGAGGAAGCTGAACCATTCTTTATGACAAATGCTGACCTATTCCAGGCAGAAAACAAAGCTCTCCATCACTGGAACACAGTGGGAGCTACCAATATTTCATGTAAATATGAAAATGTTAACGATCATGCACACGTATGGAGTAATACCAGAAAGCAGTTAGGACTGTCAATATCTTAACAGGGTAGAGAGCGCTGTCAAAAGGACGTCCATTATTTCATGTGACTACAATTTCATCTACAATACCTGACAAGATCTAGAGAAATGTCATTTTGTTGAGATGTGGGTTTATTGTTTTGCTATACTTACATCCACTTCTCCCTGGTCTATCACATAGAAATTATCTCCTTCATCACCTACAAAGTAACACAATCCATCAGATTCACAGCAGTCAATTATTCAGTAAGTACATGCAACGTTGTGTAATAAAACAAACAAATGCCCCAGTTCTTTTCCTACAGCTAGTGTTATTAATCCTGTTGTTGGCATTGAATTACATATATGGATCATCATTTTGAATATGTAATGTACTTTTACACTTATGTAGCAATCTTGGAACAAATATAAGACATTTTGACGTGACAAACCTTCAAAGGTGACAAAAGACTAATTACCAAACATGTGGTCTCTTATTTAATTGGAAAAAAAATTAAAGTTTCAGAGATACACTGAAGATTTGCATCCTTTCCTACCAAAGCTTTTGGGTGCATTTTATAGGAAGCCCTGCCCCATTTGTTTTCTTCTAATCAATTTGTAACTTAAGCTTTTTGGCCCTATGATGATAGTAGATCACATTCTCTTCATGCAGTAGCACCAATAATAACAAGCAAAGATAAAACACTGAAGCAAGCCAATGCACAGCTCAAGAGTACCAATATAAAGGGAGATAAATGTACTGGGACAGTCTTATAAAGAGACTGACGGTCTGACTGTACTCTCCAAATACAGATGTACTCTCCAAATACAGGTCAAACCTGACCCAAGATAACTAATGGGTTACTAATGAACTCTTTATTCTACCAAAATATAAACCAGCAAATAACAAAGAGTAATCCACTTGACATGACAGCATTATCACTAAAGATGATGTATTCTCCCCAACAATTGAACACTTAATGCTCAGTCTAACATCTATAGTGTTGATTTAAGTTACCATTGCAAAGAACTTCATTCATAACAAAAAATATTTTATATTTAATTTGTATATCAGTGGCCATGTCTTAAAAAGAACCTGTCTTAATATGAAAATAATAATAACTAGCATTGTAACTAAAAGACAAATAGCAAGTACACAACAATGAATATTTTCAATATTTCTGTGTGACAAAATCTTTACACACTTCAAGTGGTATTATTTCTGCCATACAGTATTATTGTGTGGATCTAAGGTGGGTATTAAACTGTGAGTTAATAACAATGGGTTCACAGTGAAAATATAATCACAGTGACAAAACAACAAATTAAAGACAATAGCAGCAGTTTTAGTTCCTAATGCACCAATAAACAAATTGAAAAAAATAATGTCTGTAATTAAATATACTTTCCAAAATTATTTTTACTGGTACATGTAGTGTGTATTCATTTCTTCTTTGATTCTAAGAAACTTGAAATGGAAAACAGTAATTGTAGTGAAACTAATTGTATTTAAAAGCTTTAAGACTCAATAAATCATGACCAATTGCATAAACTGATTGTACCACATACTGACAAGAGGCCTGTGGACTGTAATGCTAATCTAATTTGCCTTGCATAAGACATGGGTCTTTCATTTTGAACATTGTATTGCTGGCAAAGATTTTATTCATTACAACTTGAAACACACAACGAAGGATGCCTCCTTCAAAAATTAATGAATAAAAAACTTGGATGTCTCTTAACTAAGGAGTTTTTGTACAAAGTCTATTTTAATTTTGTACAAAGGTACTATAGAAGACAGGGATACAAATACAAACAGATACACCAACAAACATTCTGAAAAGAAAGTCTGGCTTGGTCATCAGATTAAGTGAACTAAAATCTGTATTAGGTCACCACAGACATTAGGGACAAACAGTGCTGGATCAAACAGGATACCCTATACACATGCCTTTAATGCATATACTGCAATCATTTATCCAGCAATAGGTAGGTCTGACTCGCAAACATTTCTCCTCCCCTGTCAAAAAATAAACCAATCAAGCTTCCTGCTTTTCTTTACTGCTGACCAGTAGGTCACTAACCAATGAAATATGAGAACCTATTTTTCATTGGTTTCAACAGGAAGTTGTGTGCAGTGGAATTAGTTCACTTGATTGTTATGTCAGTAAGTGCCTGTGTTACTGGCAACCATTCAGATCCTGATTGTAAAAGCTCTTCTGCTGAGATGCATATTGGCAACGACATTATTTACTGATGCCCATTGTGATGGAATTATCCTTAGTGCACAGAGACAATTGTTATACACACACACAAGAAGTACTGGGGATATAAAATATCTACCATCATCATATAGAGTTCCTGGAATATGGTATGGAGGTCATGTGATATATTGTGGTGAAACAGTAAAAACAAAAATGTCATGTGACAAACAGAGTTAAGAGACACATAACAATATATATGATTCTTGCTCAAAAAAAATAAAATAAAAAAAATAAATTAAATAAAACAAACAAACAAACAAAACAAAAACCAAAACTTGCAGATGTTCATTCTTCAAATATTTACATTTTTGAAGTGGTCAAAGTGCATAAGAAATGAAATTGGTACTCTGATTTTTCAAACAACAAAAATTATTTAATATACACATTACAGCATATCATTATTCTATACAAACATGCAGATTTTAAGAAATTTTATGAAATCTTAAAGTGATAATGAATGAAAAGACATTAAAAACAAGAGTAACCTACCTTGTTGGATGATTATCTCCCCTGCATGACGATGGACAGGAAACATGGCATCAAAAATATCACTGTAAGAAGTCAATCAAAAATATCACTAAGAAGTCAAACAAAAATATCACTGTAAGAAGTCAATCAAAAATATCACTGTAAGAAGTCAAACAAAAATATCACTGTGAGAAGTCAAACAAAAATATCACTGTAAGAAGTCAAACAAAAATATCACTGTGAGAAGTCAATCAAATTTATCACTGTAAGAAGTCAAACAAAAATATCACTGTAAGAAGTCAATCAAAAATATCACTGTAAGAAGTCAAACAAAAATATCACTGTAAGAAGTCAATCAAAAATATCACTGTAAGAAGTCAATCAAAAATATCACTGTAAGAAGTCAAAAAAAAATATCACTGTAAGAAGTCAATCAAAAATATCACTGTAAGAAGTCAAACAAAAATATCAGTGTAAGAAGTCAAACAAAAATATCAGTGTAAGAAGTCAATCAAAAATATCACTGTAAGAAGTCAATCAAAAATATCAATGTAAGAAGTCAATCAAAAATATCAATGTAAGAAGTCAATCAAAAATATCACTGTAAGAAGTCAATCAAAAATATCACTGTAAGAAGTCAAACAAAAATATCAATGTAAGGAGTCAAACATTCACATATCACCTTAAGAAAAAGATTCAATGATTTACAGCCTTATAAACTTATTATCATGATTATGTAATGTGATACCTTAATTTAGAAATAGCAGTAATTTTTCCCTTCTTTTAAAATTTTGGTTAAAATTCAATACTATCAAAAACTGACGTAGTTTATAGTTCAGTTTTTTTCCCTGCCAAATATCATGTTATAGTACTTAATGGTAAATTTTGCCTAAAACTTATATCGACATAGTAAATTGAAAATATAAAACATGACACAAATAACAATATAAAATAGTTTGCTACATTAGCAAAATGAACAAAAATTCAATTTATTTTAATCAAATGACTCTTACCTTCTTTCATTATCATCTAAATGTGAGAACAAAACATTTTTGGAGATTGCTTTTGAGAGAGCTGCCATTGTTTTGTAATCTTTTGGCACAACCTGTAGGAATAAATGAAATTATCCAAATTACATTTCAAACTAAACTATACATTTTTTGCAATCTTTTGGTACAACCTGTAGGAATAATCAAATAATTTAACTATCTAAATTGCATTTCAAACTAATCTAAACTGCAACTAGGCCCTTTCTTAAATATAAAAATTAATAATTCTAGTCTTTAAAAAATGATTAATTTTTTTTTAAAATATCCTTACCTCTGGCAAAGTAAAATTTTTAAGTTCCTCCTCTGAAAATTTTAACAAATTTGTTTGCAACACAGTGCTCATACTGGCCATTTTTAGTCTGCAGTTTATTTGTCTTTAAACTTTCAATCAGAGACTCTGGCTATTTTATAGCAATACACAAATAAAAAAGCTCCTCCCCTTTGACCTACTTAAAAAAAGTCTAACACCCTCCCTAGTTGCATAATTACAAGAAAACAAAATCTCAGCATTAGGCAAAAATCAATGTATTCCATTATGGAGTATAATTTGACCCTTTTGTTTGTGAACTACATCATTCCTCATTTCCTGTGGTCCTTTATTAAAATAATTATAACTCTGAATCCAAAGCACCCGCAGAGAAAAAAAAATGATAACATATAGTACAGCTAGAATTTCAGACTTCATTCTTTAGAAAAACTGGTATAACACTTTCTCAAAGAAGTTTTAAAATAGGCATTAAAGACTGGCCTGTTATTAGTATGAAACATTTTCTCCTTGCTCCCATGTCATTTAATGAACTGTCTTGAGTAATTATGAACTTCCCAACTGTACTATCTAATTGCACATTTTCTTCTAAATCAATTTGGGTGTCAAAAAGCTAAGTACATATATCCTCTTGGAATGGTTTAATTTTCGACACAAATTTCTAATATTATTTCTAGATATCCTGTTCACAAGCATGGCTAGCCCTGGACCAAATCTGTGTTGTGTATTTTTATTGCTAAGCAACATTCTCAATGCTTATTACTGTCTTTACAGAGACAAAAGTCTTATATCTCTCACAAGTCGGATTTTTGTTTTACACCAATTGCAATATAAAATCCAAATTAGGCCACACCAATAAAATTTCTTGTTCGTTGGACCCGAGTGCTCGTATTTAAACAGAACTATACAAATTATAATAATATTAATTTAAATTTCCGCACCATTAGAATTTTGTGCCATTTTCTGTTCAATTTCCGCTCCATCTATGGTTTTTTTAATCTGAAAAAATACTTGTCTGTTCAATTTTTTTTTACACTCTGCCTAAAAAATTGTCTACAAAAAAGTAATAATATCATTATTTAACCGCTAGCCCACTCGTACTTTTTTCCCTCAAATGTCCGAAGAACAAGAAATTAAATTGGTGCGGCCTTAGTTTAAAACTTTTGCCCCTTTTTGCTTCTCCCTTGACCTATTGACCCTTGATTATCTATATGCATTATCCTCTGGCCACAAAGCATCACTGATTTAAATAAGTAAGACAAATGTATTCTGTTTAAACCTTTACCTTTGAATTTTTGATATGCAACAACATTCTTTCTCTTTCCATTTACAATTCTAGAACAAGTCTTACACCAGCAGGTCAAAAGAAACTAGAACTGTCCAAACGGAACAAAATAACCCCCACTGGGTTTTTCAGAAGTGCTAAATCATGAATATTTTATGGATCTAAGAGAAGAGAGAAATGCTAAAACATTTGTAGTGCAAATGTAATTGCTCATTATATTTTTTTTATAAATGAAATGAAGGCGCAGCCTAATAAAAAAAATAGACTAAAAATATGGACCAGACAAAAATTATTAACTTTTTCTGTCAGTAACCTTGAACTTGCATAAATGACCTTGGTTCTAAGTCATGACACAACCTCAGGTCATAAGCAATGTTTGTGTGAAGTAGTAGATTCAAGTTTTTCCATAATAAAGATATGGACCAGAAACAAATTACCGGTATAAAATTTTTCTTCCAGTGACCTTGAACTTCCCAAAATGACCTTGACCCAAGGTCATGACACACCCTTAGGTCATGAGCAATCTTTGTGTGAAATGAGAACTTACCAAGTTTATCCTTAAGAAAACTAGAACTGACCAAACGGGACAAAATACCCCCCACTAGGTTTTTCAGAAGTAAGTTTTTCCATAATAAAGATATGTATTACACATGAATTATGATATTTTTCTTCCAGTGACCTTGAAGTTCCCCAAATACCTTGGGTCAAGGTCATGACACATTCTTGGGTCATGGGCCATCTTTGCATAAAATAAGAACCTACCAAATTTATCAATAAGAAAGATATGGACAGGACATAAATTATGAACTTTTTCTTCCAGTGACCTTGAAGTTCCCCAAATTACTTTGGGTCAAGGTCATGCCAAAACCCTTGGGTCATGGGCAATCTTTGTGTAGAATGAGAACCTACCAAGTTTATCCATAAGAAAGATATGGACCGGACACAAATCATGAATTTTACTTCTAGTGACTTTGAACTTCCCCAAATGACCTTTGGTCAAGGTCATGACACACCCTAAGGTCAAGGGCAATCTTTGTGTGAAATGAGAATCTACCAAATTTATCCATAAGAAAGATATGGACTGGACACAAATTATGAAAATTTTCTTCCAGTGACCTTGAACTTCCCAAAATTACCTTGACCCAAGGTCATGACACACCCTCAGGTCATGGGCAATCTTTGTGTGAAATTATAACCTACCAAGAATATCCTCAAATGACTTTGGATCAAGGTCATGACACACCATTAGGTCTTGGGCAATCTTTGTGTGAAATGAGAACCTACCAAGTTTATCATGTTTATATATAAGAAAGATATGGACCGGACATGAATAATGAAATTTTTCTTCCAGTGACCTTGAACGTCCCTTAATGACTTGGGTCAAGGTCATGACACACCTTTTGGTCATGGGCCATCTTTGCATGAAATAAAAACCTACCAAGTTTATACATAAAAAAGATGTAGATCAGACATGAATAATGAAATTTTTCTACCAGTGACCTTGAACTTCCCCAAATGACCTTGGGTCAAGGTCATGACACACCCTTGGGACATGGGCAATCTTTGTGTGAAATGAGAACCTACCAAGTTTATCCATAAGAAAGATATGGACCGGACACGAATTATGAACTTTTTCTTCCAGTGACCTTGAACTTTCCCAAATTACCTTGGGTCAAGGTCATGACACACCCTTAGGTCATGGGCAATCTTTGTGTGGAGTTGTAGATTCTAGTGTCCCTCCGTAAGAAAGATATGGACCGGACACGTTTGAAAAGACAGATGGACAGACAAACAGACAGACAGACGGACAAACAGACAGACGGACAAGGTGAATCCTATATACCCCCCCAAACTTTGGTTTAAGGTCATGACACACTCTTAGGTCATGAGCAATCTTTCTGTGAAATGAGAACCTTCAAAGTTTATCCATAAGAAAGATATGGACCGGACACAAATTCTGAAATTTTTCTTTCAGTGACCATGAACTTCCTCAAATGACTTTGAGGTCAAGGTCATGACACACCCTTAGGTTATGAGCAATCTTTGTGTGAAATGAGAACTTACCAGGCTTATCCATAAGAAAGATATGGACCTGACACAAATTATGAAATTTTTCTTCCAGTGACCTTGAACTTCCTAAAATGACCTTGACCCAAGGTCATGACACACCCTCAGGTCATGGGCAATCTTTGTGTGAAATTATAACCTACCAAGTTTATTCATAAGAATGATATTGACAGGACACGAGTTATGAATTTCTTTCTTCCAGTGACCTTGAACATTCCTCATTGACCTTGGGTCAAGGTCATGACACACCCTCAGGTCATGGGCAATCTTTATGTGAAATTATAATCTACCAAGTTTATCCATAAGAATGATATTGACAGGACACGAATTATGAATTTCTTTCTTCCAGTGACCTTGAACTTCCTCATTGACCTTGGGTCAAGGTCATGACACACCCTCAGGTCATGGGCAATCTTTGTGTGAAGTAGTAGATTCTAATGTTCCTCCGTAAGAAAGATATTGACCGGACACATTTGCATAGACAGACGTACAGACAGCTAGATGGACGGACAGCTAGACAGACGGACAAGGTGATTCCTATATATCCCCCTAAACTTCGTTTGCGGGGATATAATGATTCCTTGAATATGTATAATTTTCTTGCTGCTTTCCCTTGCCCTTTTTTCTGTCAATCATATATATTATAGTTTGCAGCTAAGTGTAAATTTTCACGTTACGTCACGATCTAGTCGACAGCTGCGCTCAAGGTATATTGTACATGCCTCCTAACAGCAAGCTTTACGACTGGAGCTTTCTTCTTATCCCTGATTGGTTGCTCGTGCAGCAGACTATTCTCATGTCAATGTTGATAATTTGAGTTGACCAATCACGTGGATTGTTTACGCTGGATGCATCTGACGAAAAAGATCGTGACGTAACGTGAAAAACTTTACACGTAGCTGCAAACAATGATAATAGCCATTTTCATAGCTTCTCAAGAATTACTCACTTCATATTCACTCAATACTGACATCAGTCTTCCCTACACTGCTCTGATTTTGACCTACCGATACCTGTCACTGAGTTAATTAATTGGCAGTCACTTATTTATACAGATTTTCAAAATCCTTTTTTTCTGTTCAGTGGGAATGGTTTTCATTTTGGTTTATGAAAAAGATACAGTGAAAATGAACAGACAATAAAAAGCCAAAACAAGTGTTACTGCAGTAGCATTACCACACAGTTCTCACTTCACTTGCAATTCAATACTTAAGGAAATTTGATTGATTTGCCATAAACTTTTTCATACTTGTAATACACTGGTAGTTTTTTATTGGCTTGACATGAAAATTTGCAATGTTTTACCATATATTGGTACAATGTAGTTTATTTTTTGTGACTTGCCAATCTTTATATACAGTTATTGGTTTGTTTTAGCTATAAAATATCCATGAAATTGCATCTAATGTATATTGAATAGCCATTATTTTGGTAGTTTTTATAACAATATATAATATACCATACAGTTATTTTAACTTAATGTAAAGCTTTTTTTCCTGAAAGCTGTTTTCATCTAGAATTTCCTTACTTGATATGATGCTGCTTTTTGATTTCCTTAAATTAAGAAATTAACTTTGTTGGTTTTGTTTATTAGTTGAGAAACTTCTTAGAATTTTCAGACTACTATAAAATAAAACCAGTTTACTTTTGATATGCTCTAAGCTACTCTGATTATTTTTTTCTGTGAAATGCCATCAAATTTTGGAACACATCCCTAGCTAAAGCTCCTTTTAAAACAACCCTTTGCTCTGGCTACTTTTTGACAATGATTTGCTTTAGCAACATTTTGACCTTTTTCTATGGCTACATTTTATCACCCCTCACTAAAGCTACCTTTCTGTTAGATGCCATCTAAATTTTGGTACTCACCCCTTGCTTAAGCTACATTTTAAAACAACCCATTATTATATATATATATTTTTTTCAACAGCTTGCAAAAGCTGTATTTAGACAATCCTTTTCTATGGCTACCTTTTTAACAACCCTTTCCTAAAACTACCTTTTTAACAACCCCTTGCCAAAGCTAGCTGTTTGACAATCAATTGCTTTAGCTTCCTTTATGATGACCCTTAGCTATTACTATCTTTTAGATAACCCTTTGCTATAACTACCTTTTGACAACCATTTGTTTCAGCTACCTTTTGACAACCTTTGCTATAAATACCTTTTTGACAACCCCTTACTATAACTACCTTTGTGACTCCCCCTGCTATAACTACCTGCTATTATAACTACCTTTTGAAAATCCTTTGAAAACCATCTACAATAGCTTTCTGTTACGATAAAAAACCTTCTGTATACAGCTACCTTTATGACAATCATTTGCTTAAGCTACCTTTCTAAAACCCCCTGCTTAAGCTACATTTCTGACAACTTTTGCTTCAGCTACCTTTTTGACAACCCTTTGCTATAGCTATCTTTTTGACAAACCTTTGCTGTAGATACCTTTTTGACAATCCTTTGATTAAGCTTCCTTTGTGACTCCCCTTTGTTTTAGCTACCTTTTTTGACAACCCCCTGCTATAGCTACCTTTTTGACAACCCTTTGTTGTAGCTATCTTTTGACAATGCTTTGCTTAAGCTATCTTTTGACAGTGCTTTGTTAAAGCTACCTTTTTGACAATGTTTTGCAAAAGCTACCTTTTTGACAATGCTTTGCTAAAGCTACCTTTTTGACAACCTTTTGCTAAAGCTATCTTTTTGACAACCCTTTGCTATAGCTACCTTTTTGACAACCCTTTGCTATAGCTATCTTTTGACAATGCTTTGCTCAAGCTACCTTTTTGACAACCCTTTGCTATAGCTACCCTTTTGACAACCATTTGTTTTAGCTACTTTTGACAAAACCTTGCTGTAGATACCTTGTGACACCCCTTATATAGCTACTTTTAGACTCCCCTTGCTATACCTACCTTTCTGACCCCTTTGCTAAAGCTACTTTTGACTCCCCTTGCTATTGCTACCATTATGACTCCCCCTGCTATAGCTACCTTTAGGACCTTGCTATAGCTACCTTTGTGACCCCCCTTGCTATAGCTACCTTTGTGACCCCCTTGCTATAGTTACCTTTCTGACTCCCCCTGCTATAGCTACCTTTGTGACCTCCTTGCTATAGCTACCTTTGTGACCCCCTTCTACAGCTACCTTTTGACTCCCCTTGCTATAGCAATCTTTTTGGCCCCCTGCTATAGCTACCTTTTTGACTCCCTTGCTATAGCTACCTTTTTGACTCCCCCTGCTATAGCTACCTTTTTGACTCCCCCTGCTATAGCTACCTTTTTGACATACTGTGCTGCATCTTCCTCCTTGTAGACTTCTGCACTGACAGCCCCTCTTCTGTTCCTGACGATATTCTTGAGAGGGAACGGAGTACTGGAGATCTCGTCAGCGACATCATCGCTGGGAGGGGTGGCCGATTTACTCTTTGTCTTCTGTTCCTGAAAATGATACAATTTGGTTAATGGTGTCTGAGCATGTTATAATTTGTTGAAAGTTAAAGCACTCAGGTTTTAAATTTTCTGGCACCAATAAAGCCAACAACAAACCATTTAATCTCTATCTTCTCATGTCTTCAAATTTCTGATACACATCACAATATATACAAACAATTGTATATATGAAATACTTGACATGTACCTTTTTCAATACTAGAGTCAAAACAGTTTTAAATGCTCAATAGTCCAAAACATTTTAAATACCAAACAAAACTTGTGACATAATTCAGACTTTAACTCCAATAGTTTGAATATAGGTTTTAGGCAATAAATCACCTTATGCCATATTTCCTGTTTTTTATTTCTTGGTTTCTGAAATTCACTTTCAGTGTTGTTAAAAGCTGGGAAATATCAAAATTTGTTTTATCTTTCTGTAAAAAAGATCTTTCTTTTTAAGATCTGCTTTATAACAAAGGCTAGTTATAAGCTTATATATTCTTTATTTCTGCTTACCTCTGGACTATTCATTTTTAATATTCCCTAATGTCACAAAATCTGCAGATATTCAAAACACTCTCTAAAGATTATCTCACAAAAACTGTTGTATAATACACTGAAGTTCCCTATAAATGTCAGTCCTGATTATTGATGGTCCAGTAGTTCTTGCAGGCCAGGGAATCTAACACATTCAAACATAAAACTTTAAAACCTTCACTCTTTTCCTGTATTGATCACACTTATCCTTAAGAAAAATACATCCCAGTACCAGAGATTTTATTTCCTAAGCTTCAAATAAAGACCTAGCTGTTTTCTTATTCATAGCTCCAAACCAATTCTTCCCCCAATACAGTTCAACAAGTAACTCATCAGTTTCCTTTACTTTCTTTTCCTAGCCAATCAATTCACAAATAGGGCATTTCTTATTCATAATTTCAGATTCTCTGTAAACAACACAATAATGCAGTGGTCTTTCACCATTTTCTTCAGTAATGTTGATATTGGCACGCTGACCAGCCAGCTTCAGCCAATCTAATCTGTTCCCAGTGTTCACTGACTCTTACTTCATTAATACTGTCTTGATTACTTTCTCTCTAAATTCTTTTTTGTATCTGATCCCTGATTCCTGACTTGTAGTTTTCTCAGATTGGGAATACAAGCAATTCTGAATCAAAGAACTTTCTAATCTAATAAATCCAGTTGTAGGGTTATATGGAAAAGCAATAATGCACAGCTTTGAGAGGGAGGGTCTTCCTAAAATAAGATTACAGTCAAACCTTTTTATCTCGTACTCCATAGGACCAAGATAAACTTCAAGATATCTGATGATTCGCAATATTGGGGTAAACTTGTCCTCAAAGATTAAGCAGTTTCAACTTGATCACTTTGACATATCCATAGTATTGGCATTGTCAGTGTTCAAGATACAGAGGTTCAACTGTATTTTCAATACTCAACTGCTTAGTTATAGTTGGGCATATATTGGAGCTTTTCTTTCAAAATATTAAACAATGCATTAAATTGGAATTAAAATACTAAATTCTGTAAATCAAAATTATTCATTTTTGATAAAATTGAGATTTCAGAACATAAATCTACATAACAAAAGTAATTAAACCCCACAAAATGTCACATTTTAAAATCATCTTTATGTATCAGCTATTTATAGATTAAAAATTGAGAAATGGATGATTGGATTTTCTACTAGAACTTAACTTCCATCTAAGAAATAATACAATAAACGAATAAACTTCCCGAGTTTTCAATTGTAGAAGCAGTGGTACCCACGAAGGGTAAACATATTTCCAAGTACATTTTTATATTTATATATATACCGGTATTTCAATTGAAAAATCCAATGCCTTGATTTCAAATCCCTAGATTTTGAAGACAATAGGGCAATATTCCAACTGTAAAACCTCAATACATTTAATGCTCCTCCTGAATTAACCCATAAAGACAGTTATATTGTTTAACCTAATACTGGTGACACTATCAGAGAGATCTGGTATTCAACAGGCTTCAGTTGGAACAGAATACATAAACATGTCCATCAAAAGGAAGCCTTAGATCTGTCCCGACTGAGGTTTATTGGGAGACAGGGGAGATTGTTACTAGCTTAACAGGAGATACTGTATTGGTGATCAAATAATGTATAGAACTCTCATATACCATACACTGCATAAAATGATATAAAAACTCTCAAATAATGAACACCTCATTTACCCATACCAATCTGATGTAAGGTTCTCACCCATTCTTAGAGGTTTTGAATTCAAATGATCACACAGCTTATCGATAACATGTTCTCACTTCAAAAATCAAAATTTCATTGAAGAGTTAACAGGAACATTAACTTATCCATTAGAATTCACACCAGAGTATTACATCTAGTCTGTTTTAAAGAACAGGAATACGCTTTACATGATTTATTAAAAAATTCTAGTAATTAGATTAAAAAAAGAAATTATGTAGCTGTGTATAATGTATACCGGTAATTTAAAGTTTGGCACTTAATAGCAAAACATCCCACAAAATACTAGTATATAAATTCATTCTAGGCCCTACATAAAGAAAGAAAATAGAAAGACGTCAACTCTTACATAACAAAGAAATAAAGGGAAGAAAAAAGCCATCTCTCATTGGTAATTCATGTAGTCAGGGGTAATCCAGGAGAACACTGCAAGAGAAAATGGGACTAAGAGGAATTAAATGGAATATCGACAGTCGCAGCCGAGTTTATGTCATTCTTCTCCTCGCCTCGTTACTGAAGGAAAAACATCATCTTCTTGTCTTAATCAATAGTCAAACTGCAGTTCCCCTCCAGATATACTAATCAGTAGCTCGGACATTCAGTCCCTCGTCACATTCTGTTACAGAGGCTTTTATTTATACATGTAATTTGCTTATCCTATTTGGTCCTCTGTAATCACCCCTGTCAACGCGCGATCGGCAACCCGGATGCGCTCGGCAACGCAGATCAAAACATTGAAGAAGAAAGTTTTGTAGGGGGTAAATTTAAATTGTTTTGTATGTGCTGGAGTGTAACCAGTTAAAAATAAAATTAGCAAACATTTAGTTTAGATAATTATCTACAGTTTAGGATTTAC
>PRKT01000138.1:36963-95432 GCA_003671525.1 Saccostrea glomerata | reverse complement strand
AAAAAAAGACACTTTAAAATCGTGACTATGAAAAAGTTTCAAATTTCTTCGCATAATCAATTATTTGACCTTTCTGCACTAAGAAAATGTAATTTTTCTGGTATTGAAAATGTAATAAGCAAGAAAATTATTTTAAAGTCTTAAACTTTTTCTGAATTTAAGCAAATAGGTCAAAGTTAACTTAAATATTTAGAAAAGAACATCAAAAGTGGGAGTGTATGATGTAAATTTTCAGATATTTCTAAAAAAGTGTCAATTTTACGTTAAAATTGACTCAATTTTTTCCAGGATTTTCAGAATATATTTACTATATTTGTCACACGTCGTTGAAAGAATTCATAAGAAATAATTTAATAGTTATTTCAGAACCAACATAACACATTTCACTGCTAAAAACAGCTTTGTGTGCAACCAGCATGGAAAAATAGTAATCTAAAATTAACAGTATATACTGTAATAATTCAAAAGGGAAAAAACTGATCATTTTATTCTAAAAAACTTTCCGACACAAAATATAGTTCCTAGCTTAACTCTACTTGAATGGAATTTAAACGCGGTTTTTCCAATAAATATAGTTCAATTTGCATTGTAGAAATCAGATTTAATGTTAAAACTTAAAAATGACGCAGAAGTTTATAAATAAAGGACAGGACCAAAATCCGCTAAAAAAATTCAGGATCGAACGTCCTTAAGTCTAATATGTTAAATAAAAAAATGTTCTAAATGTATAAAATATGCAAGTTTTAAATCAAAATTAATTTAAACATTTAATATTTTATTATTTTAAGAAAATATACAGGATCAAAGGTCAATGTATGGTAAAGCTGAGGAAATTCGGACTAAATTTTTAATCTTTAATTTTTGTCAATTTTTTTTTATTTCTTGCACTATAAATCACAAAGTAAAGGTTAACTGTATTTTTAAACATCAATTTGCAAATATTGTATGTGGTAAAGCTTATAAATTATTTCAAATAATTGAAATAAAGAAATTCAAAAATATGTACAAAAACCATTCCAGACAATATAACTCAATAATTTGATCATTGACCCCATATAACATTAATACAATGAGGATAAGGGCAACAAAAGTAACCTGAGGCTATAAATAATTTAAAGTTCTTATCAGTCAGATTTTTGTAATGTTCGATTAAAAATGGGGAAAAATATAAATATGACAGAGGAAATTCTAACTGTAATAATTATCACATTTATGCCCCAAACTCTAATCATTTCTTTATATGAAGCAACACTATTCCATTGCTATAATATTTCATTATCTAAATAGTTTTGTTGCTTGTAATATTTTGGGCTCGAAGAAAGAATTTGTCATAGTGTTAAAAATTTAGGTATTTCCCGAGAAATACTCAGGGGCCACTAGCATGAAAAGTAGGTCACTGACCTAGTTATTTGAAATTGAAATTTAACACAAGAATCATAGGTGTACAATGTGCAACAGGTGGTTTTTTGTTCTTATCAGTGGAATTTTTGGTCATCTGAGTAAAGGTATACGAAAGCGTTACAGACAGACGGACAGACAGACCGAAATTAATATCCCCCACTTTCAGCGGAGGACATAAAAGGTGCATATTTATCGCGCACAAAAAGTGCGCTGTTTCTCAATTCATTTTCCGTGTTTTTCAAACCGTCATTTCAAAATATTATTAACCGTGTGTTTTTAACTTATTCTTGTACTATTTTCACAACAAAACATTTCTTATAACCCTTGTAAATAGCCCTCGTGGGCCTAAATGGAAACCATCGAAAATTCTGCCTATGTACACTCATTGCCATTTTTGACGGCAAGATAAGTCGGTCCAATTTGCGCTTCGTGTAGGTATAAAATATATGAGAGTATATTTGATAGGGGTCAAGGGAATATTTTAAAATCGAGTTTTGTACAGAGTGAAGAATTTGAGGAAATCAATCCAAAATTAACGCAACTTTTTGTGCACAATAAATATACAGCTTTTAGCTCACCTGAGCTGAAAGCTCAAGTGAGCTTTTCTGATCAGAGGTTGTCCGTCGTCCGTCTGTAAACTTTTCACATTTTTAACTTCTTCTCAAGAACTAGTGGGCCAATTTTAACCAAACACGGTACAAAGCATCCTTGGGGGAAGGGGAGTTTAAATTTTGAAAATGAAGGGCCTAGTCCCCCTACAAGGGGAGGAAATATAAAGATAAGACAAAAATAAGGTGGGGTCATTAAAAATCTTCTTAGAACCACTGGGCCAGAAAAGTTGAAACTTATGTGAAAGCATCCTGGGGTAGTGTCGATTCTACATTTTTAAAATCATCACCCCTGTGCGTAGGGCAGAGCCACAACAGGGAATCCGCCAAGTTTAAAATTGAAATAAAAAGGAAAAATCTTCTCAAGAACCACTGGGCTAGAAAAGCTGACACTTATGTGAAAGCATTCTGGGGCAGTGTAGCTTTTACTCTTTTCCAAATTATGACCTCAGGGGGTGGGGTCACAAAAGGTATTACAATTGGGATGTCTGGTTAATGATAGAATGGCCAAAGTTACTCGTTTGAGCGACCTATAGGCCTCTTAAATTGTTTCTATTGGTGGCACTGTAGCTCGATCTCTGGTCATATTTTTTCAGAACAGCGAGCTACAGATTTGCAGCTAGAGTTTGCATACCTATCAATTTTACCGAATTTCGGTAATAAAATTGGTACGCTAACTTCTGTGGAAAAATTAAAGACCATTTTTGGCAGTGAACGACAACGCTGCAATGTAGCAAGTGGTGAATATAAATCTAGTATACTGCTGCACTCCGACTCTCTCGGTTTTCTATTTCTATTTTCTATTGTTCATTCTGTTGTAGAGAATCGCCCCATATATAATATGATTATTATATTGTTCAGTTTCATTTTTTCTGCTTTGTTTTACAATTATGCATGATCTTTAAATACATTTTCTTTTTCACTGCTCTAAGCTACGAAACACATTCTTTAGTAATAATTATAACATAACAAAGAAAAATAATCATCTTAGCAATGAGAAATATATGTTACAATATATGTAAACAATAATATATATAAAGTCTGAAAGTTACTGTTAAATTTATCAGATCTGTTTTGAACTTATGACAATTACATGAAAAAAATTATGTAAACATTATTTAATGATGTTCAGTGGGCCTTTGCCAATAATTATAATTGTGTTTGTGCCAATTAAGTATTTGTTTAAATGTGTTTGAAAACTTTGAACCGAAACTTTTTTGCGATAATGAGAATATTTCATCTTCAGGAGAGAATCAGGCATCGGGAGGTGGCAGTACTATGTTTACCGCTTGCACAGGAAATGTCACATGACTTTATGACGTCATCAACATGTATATCAGAAACGAGACTGAGGTCGTGAACATTTATTTCAACGAGGCAAAATGGCTACGGCATGGCAGCAAAACCAGGCATCAGCCGCGACTCAAGCAGCCATGTGGTAACGTGCTATTTTTTTCTGAAAAAAAAACACATTCATTTACAGATTGTTTTGAAAGAGAATATAGGATGAATTTATAAAAAAATATATGGGCTATCATCAGGTTCCTGCTATCATATTTCTATGTCCACCATTTTGATTTTTAGATGGCTGATAAAAGTTATTTTGAATAGGCCTATCTTTGTTGTTACAAAGTACATTTTCATAACTCATTTCAAACAATGAATTACTGTAAACGAAAACTTGTGGCTTAAGTATTTCTTGTCTAATATTGTGGGGGTTAAATTGCGTTTCCTTTTCAGTTGTTTTTTGGGAAAAGAATTTGCCGCCTTACAAATGACCAAAAATATTTTTAATGGTATAGTTTTGTAATGATTATTTTACTGTCATCGTTTCAATTTTCTTTTTATATCCAACTTTGAAAATATTAAAAAGTGCCAATCAGGGGATTTTTTTTTTTTTTGCATCGCCATATTTGGAGATGGTTATATAATCAAAGTACTCAGAAGTACAGAGAGCCAGGCTCATTTACAGAGTAGAATGGATTTCTTACATGAATCACGTTTATATTCTGATGAAAAAAATTATTTTATAAAACTATCAATATAAATGATAAGACAACGACAGTGAGTTTTTCAATCCTAATACCACGGTCCGATTATTGTCAGAATCAAAATTAATCTGGTACCGCAGCTGAATGTAAACAAACAGGCCAGTCTGGTTCCCTCTCCTGCTTTACCTCGTATGTGTAGAGAACTACAGTAACACTGATTATCAAAATCCTTACGCTTATGAACTATGTTCTTTGACTTATGAAGTTTTCAAAGTCATTACTACTAATGTTTATTTTATATAGATAAAACTTCGTTTTATTTTTGTTGCTTTATTTAGCGTTTGTATTATCTCAAAAGCGGTTGAGAGTAAGGACTATATTTTTGCACGTCACTTTAAAATGGCGACTATGGGGTCAACATCCTGCCTTGAACAGGATCACATAAGCCAGCAATTGCTCTGAGCAATAAGCCCGGCTAAAAATGGCATCGGCTCCAATTTTTTAACGGGTTTTGATCAAAACTAGGAGGGTCTTCGATCATTTTGATTAATGGGCACTTTTATGATACTTTTTTATTGGTTAATGTACATGAAGTATTTTAAATGAAGACATTAGAAGTCAATATTTGTTTCTAATCTATTTTTTTTTAAAATTTCAAATATTTTAATGATATTAATTCTTAGTTTACTGATAGATAAAATTTTATATTAGGTCACAACAATATGATCCTGCTAATCCCACTGGGAATGAGAATCCACACTGGGCTCAAGCACGAAAAGCGCTAGAGAAGGCTCAGGAAGAAAGCGGCAAGAAGAAAACCACTCAAAACAATGCAGCACAAAACAATGCTCACAACAATGCATTTACAAACAATCCCAATGCTGCATACTATTATCAACAGGTTTCATTCTTCCAAAACCAGTAAGTACACAAAATAAAATGAAGGTTGGAGTTTAACAGGTCCAGTACAATCACTAGATTTAGCTACGTAGGTAGAATTACTTACGTAGCTTTATTTACATACCTCAGTTAGCTTTATTTAGCTATTTCAAGGTAATTTTTCAAAAGTTTTCTTTTTATTAAAAAGAGACAAAAAGTCGCAATTAAATGACTATTGATATTTATATTAGGGAGGCTTAAGAAAACAAATCAAAGCAGAGATAGTTTTTACATTGCTGCGTTTGGAAAATTTAGACCAAAACGTAATTCCATTGTTTGGTTAACTGTCCTCTCTCGTGATGAGGCGTGACTGAGTATGATTACTTCACATTGTGCTGAATAATTACCGACCTATTATGGTGTTAACCGGAACTGGACTTTTTTAGCATTTCATTCAAGGAGTGACTGTTCTAACTGTCATACACAGCCCCAAAACTTTCAGAACTTTGATTGCAATTGCGCAGAAAAAGACGTTTTTCCAAGAGGGATTTCTTCATGAGTTGTTTTCAGATGAGTTTAAAGTTGAAAATGATCACTGCATCAAAATGATATTTTCTGCACACCCTGAGAAAAATGCTTTTTAATAGAAATAAATCAATTTGGTAGCTAAATAAAGCTACCTCTGGTAGGTAAATAAAGCTATGTAGGTAAATCAAGCTACGTAGCTAAATTTAGTGATTGTACCAGACCTGTTTAAGCAACAATAAGAGTTGATAGACAATTTAAAAAAATCTGTAGACAATTATTAAAAAAAAAGATTTTAAGTCTAATTTTGTTTTGATAAGTTTTATTATGAATTTTAGAAGGAACGGTATGGGAGGTCCAATGGGCGGTCCCGGCCCAATGGGTGGTCCTGGTCCAATGGGTCCAGGTTATGCTCCATACAGACAGCAACCTCCAATGCCAAACCAGATGGTAAGTTCATTCAAAGAGTTAGGTTCACTGTACCTGTCCCATAAGACGATTTTTAAAATGATTTACAAAAAGAAGGATGAAAGTTTTAAAGAGACTTTAACTTTGCTTTATTGATAATATACAGATAAGTTTAGAGCTCAGAAGCAACATTTTCTCCTTAGTCACCCTCTAGGTTGGTCGTTGATTAATGACTTTATGTTGAATTGAATCTAAGGTCAAGTAGACCATAGATATATGTATTTTGTTTTATTGACCAATGCATATTTGTTGTAACTTGATATAGCTAACATATTCTGGGCATTGTGTTTATGTTTGTCTGATGTTATTCTTTTTAACAGATGTATGGAGCACCACCCCCACCCCCAGCTCAGGAGCCCCCTGGACACGATGGTGGCCGGCCCAGATATCCAGGAAACACCAGCAATGAGCATCCACCCCCACATCCTCCTCAATTCAAACCTCGACCATTTAACAACTTCCAACATAGACCAAGAAGTAAGAGAATCACTGAGAGAAAAAAAAATGTCAAAACAAGAACAAAAAAAATTATGATTTGAAGTTCTTAATAGTTTCAGAGAGTTATTATGTTCTTATTCGAACAATCTCAAACGAACATAAAATATTTACTAGCCTTATTCAAAATCATAACAACACTGATTATGGGTAAATGCTCCAAGACTTGCGCATTTATTAACATATAAATTAAATAGAACACGCGAATATCTGCCTCGCTTTCCTAAATATACATGTAACTCAATTACGTAGATCTACAACATAAAGGCATTTCAATAATTAAACATTTTCAATTCATATTATAATATACTCACCGTCAATAGAAACGCAACACCCAAATTTAAGGGGTGAAAATTATATACGGGATTTAACTATGTACCAAAAAAGTTAGGAAATCTTTTACTTTGCCAAATCAGTTATTTAACGGTTGAATGATTTTCATTCCATTACCGGAAGTTGGTTTTTTAGCTCCCTGAACAGAAATCAAAAATTAGCATTTTTAATAAAATTATTGACAATATTTTGGGTTTTCAAGGTTTTGTACCTGTTAATTATAAGTCTTGTACCCAAAGTCCGGAAAAAATATCCTTCTTTCTCTTCCGGATGTGATGCCTGTATTTCCTCAAATTAACTGAAAGCACGCATTTTCATTGCTAATGTTGGAAATTTTCAAAATAAAGAAAAGGGAGAGCTACAGATGCAAATATACACTACATAACGACTTTTCGGGCTCATGTGTTTCAAAAGCATGAATGACAGTTCCTTGACCGGAAGTCCAAGGGTTACTACACTACGCCAAGTTAGAGAAAATTCGACCTCAGTATCTGAAAAACAGGCATTTAAAAAAGGACAAGAATATTTATTTCGCTCAGATTAAGACATTGATAAACTTACTGCATGGTAGAATTCGGGCTGCTTATGTTGTACAAGGCTGACTAGCACGTTTTAATTGAATGGTCGGAAGGGGGGATGTTTTAGAGTTATGTGTTACTTTATAAGGTTTAAATATAAGATTAAGAATGAATACATAAATTTAAAAAGTAAATTTACAAAACAATGATACTTCATTTAAACTTAAAATGTTATCTTTAGAACTTAGAAAGTAACACATAACTTTTAAAACATCCCCCCTTCCGACCATTCAATTAAAACGTGCTAGTCAGCCTTGTACAACATAAGCAGCCCGAATTCTACCATGCAGTAAGTTTATCAATGTCTTAATCTGAGCGAAATAAATATTCTTGTCCTTTTTTAAATGCCTGTTTTTCAGATACTGAGGTCGAATTTTCTCTAACTTGGCGTAGTGTAGTAACCCTTGGACTTCCGGTCAAGGAACTGTCATTCATGCTTTTGAAACACATGAGCCCGAAAAGTCGTTATGTAGTGTATATTTGCATCTGTAGCTCTCCCTTTTCTTTATTTTGAAAATTTCCAACATTAGCAATGAAAATGCGTGCTTTCAGTTAATTTGAGGAAATACAGGCATCACATCCGGAAGAGAAAGAAGGATATTTTTTCCGGACTTTGGGTACAAGACTTATAATTAACAGGTACAAAACCTTGAAAACCCAAAATATTGTCAATAATTTTATTAAAAATGCTAATTTTTGATTTCTGTTCAGGGAGCTAAAAAACCAACTTCCGGTAATGGAATGAAAATCATTCAACCGTTAAATAACTGATTTGGCAAAGTAAAAGATTTCCTAACTTTTTTGGTACATAGTTAAATCCCGTATATAATTTTCACCCCTTAAATTTGGGTGTTGCGTTTCTATTGACGGTGAGTATATAAACATACCAATACCCGCTTAACTAATGCGTAATGCGTGTGAAAAGCGCAAAGTCTTGAGCTCAATGACTATAAAAATCACAGAGCATGCCAGTCATGCTCTACATAACCCGTTTAACAAGTATTACTGCGCGTTACCTCTTACACCCTATAAATAGCAACCACGTGTTCGATATAAACAAGTTAGATTTATCAACCTGCAATAAATATATTTGTAATCTTCATTAATATACACTAGTAAAAAGGAGTAAATTTAGATGTGATCATTTTAAAGTGCTCAAACTCTATTTGAAAGAATGTTGGTACTGTATAGTATGCCTGTTGTAAGTGATTATAAGAAGTAAATAACAAAATTATAACCTTGATAGCATTGAATCTAAATGTTTATCATGAGCCTACCATGGATCTTGTCATAAAAATACTTTAAACTTTTGATGGTACCTTCATGACAAAGGAACACATCGTGATTTTCTTTCCGAATTTCCTAACAGACCCTCCAGGTACAAATGGCATTAGATTCCAGCTTCCCAAGAAAGGTTTAAAAGCAGCTCAGCCATTTGCGGGCCAGAGGAGATTTCAGTCACCGTATTCTAAGGAAGCAAAAGCAAACAATGAAAATCAGAAACAGATGAGTGAGAACCAGAAGTCTTCAGATTACAGCCAGCTGGTCCAGACACCTGGAAAAGAAAGGTCTGTAGGAGGATTTGTAGCAATTTATTTTCCTTCTACATGTAACTGTCGGTAAACGCAAATTGGTTGGTCTTGGACTCTTGGTTAAACTGATCTTACTGATTTACTTGTATATTCTACAGCAGTGAAAGTAACCAGTCTGGAGCTACCACAGCCGCTGAGCAGGATTGGCCGGAGGACTTAAAGTAAGTACTCATACTGTCTCCTCATCTTGTGCTGTACATTGTAAAAAATAAAGGAGTAATTACAATGTTTATAATTTCTTTATGTATGAAAACTTATTGTGGAATGTTACATATTTATATCAACAATATCAAATCATGCTGTAAATTTAAATCCCACTTTTCCTATTCCATCATACTCAATTAGTTGTCAGTAAAGTGAAAGTAATTTTTAAAATTCATTGGAATATCCTAGGTTATAAGCATTACACTGTTTTAAGTGAATTTTAGATAGCAATTATTTCACAGTTCAGTAACCATGAAATTTAAATCATTGCGGAATGTATATCGTAAATCTGGAAATTTTTACGTCGATTTTATTTTGCGAATTCGGGTCAAAATGTTGTTGATTAATTTTTACGTTTCAAAATTTTGGGAATGATTACAGCTTTGCTTACATTTTCCTATTGATGATTTATTTTTAAGAAAAATATTTTTGTGAATGCAATGCACTCGCAAATTTGCTAAAAATTTATCTACAGCAAAAATTTCCAGATTTACTGTATGTACAATGAAAAAAAACTGAAGTTTGAATTTTGGAATTACAGAAATAAAACATTCCTTGAATAAAACAAAAATTAATACAGAAAATTGTGCAGAAGACCAGTATCTTCTAAATGAATGATTTCCTTTGTTTTTGTTGTAGAAAATATGTGCAGAGAGCTTTTGCCAGTGTACCTCAGAGTTACAAGGATCAGATGGAAGCAGTTCTGAAAGAGAAACTGACAATCTCATTTAAAAAGAGTGAATCTTGGGCTGTAGACTGGGATAATGAGCCTCTGCCAGTGTAAGATTTCTCCTAAATGTTTCCAGTTGTCTATTGAATATGAAGTTCTGAGCTGTTTGTTTAACACTGTTCACCCTCTCCTAAAAGCTTAAAACTAAACTCTTCATTGCTTGTAGAATAGCATACTGTAAAATCATATTCTAATGCAATTGTTTTGTAAAACACCTTTTGATTGGCTAATGCACTGACATTTGAAGCAGTAAAACGAGCATTAACGTGAGTGAAAGCTTTTCATTGTGACGTCATAATAGAGCGACGAAAATACACAATGCTCCGTGAGGTATTTCATATAATGAAAATCAACAAAATAAGACGTAAACAACAAACAAAATGCATGGATTGCATTAGAATGGGAATAACTAATCTTTTAATTTGGTATTTGCGACGGTTAATGCTGATTTAACGGTTTCAAACTGAGTTTTACCGGCAATGCGTAAATTAGAAGATAGTTATTCCCTAATTTTCATGGGGTTTAAGGAAAGTTTTGAAAATGAAGCATCTCTCCTTTCAAGTAAAAATGATTTGAAAGAGGTGGATTAGAGATGGACTATAATTAGTGATCCCCCCTCCCAATCAAAATCCATTTTAACATTTAGCTTTGATGGATAGCTGTAGACAGTCACAAATGTCATTTAAAGAAAACTAAACTGCTGAAGAAAGATGCCTTTTTTTAAACACCCAAATACATTATCATCAATTATACATATCAAATACAATCATCAGGATGATAATAGATACAAGTTGATTCAATCATGACCAAAGCATTAGTGATCCATGAATAACAATGATATTTTAGAATTTCTCTGCAAATAGAAATGCATATTTTGGAATTATCAAATCACAATACCTTATGTTTAAGATATTATAAATCTTTATAAAAAAAATTATTTATTTCAGTATTGAAAACATATCTCCATCACCAAAAGTATTTGGCAAGCAGCGGTGGGGTGAAGGTAGAGGCAGAGGTCGAGGTGGCAGAGGACGAGGTCATGTGTCTCCATCAAAGGGACCAGTGAAAAACCTTTACAGCAAAGACAGGGTACCTACCTACAGGAGGTCAAGGTCATTTTCTAGTGACAGTTACAGTTCTTCAAGGTCAAGGTCTAGATCACCAAGGCGGAAGAAAGATAGGAAATCACGATCTAGCCGCAAACGACACAGCAGGTACATCACTTTCTCATTAAGAAAAGTTGCTTTTAGGATCTAAGTGCTGTATAATTAACAGAATTATTTTATTTCAATTGAAAAAAAAAACTTCATAAGGCAATATAAAATTGAAATCTTGGTTCTCAGGCCCGCGCGCATCCGTTTTGAGGTAGCCGCATTGCCGATTTTATTGTATTTTTGATAAAATAAAAAGTTGGTGTTGCGGAGACCAATCCAGGAAAAAAAATTCCTACCTCATTTGTTTTGAAGTTTAGTATTCAAATATCACTTCCGGTAGCCATTTACAATGAGATTTTGGCTACTTCGTTTGAAAATAAATTCAAGGACATTACCTACGATGTTTACACGCTGTTAAGCAATGGATAAAGCAGAAATTTTGACCAGAAATGGAAAGTATATCTGTGATTAAAAAAAATTATCTTTATGTTAAAGAAAATTTGGAAATTAAAATTTAAAAAAATACCTCCGTCATCTACTTTATTGCCAATTAAATGAAAAATAAAATGCCGCCCTCCCGCATCTGTTTTGGAGAAAATTGGTCTGAGAACCAGGGAATTAAATTTAGATAGCCTAATTTATTTCTTGTGTTTAATTTAGCAGTGACAGTAATTCCTCAACAAGTTCAAGAAGTACATCCTTTTCAATAAGTTCAAGAGGCTCTGTCACAAGTCCCCGGGGAAGAGGGAAAAATCAAAGAGGTCGTGGCAGGGGCAGAGGCAAGGATAACAAGAAAGACAGGACCCCAAATAAACTGAATAAAAATGCCAAAAATATCAAGAAAAGGGGCAAAAAGTAAGTGCTCAGATACAACACAAACAAACTTTCATCGTATTAATGATGTTCATTTTAAAATTAAACATAAGGTTCCATGAAGAGATTTATGATTGTTTTGTTTTAGTTTCTTTGTTCCGGAGGAGGAGGATAATGATCCAGAGAAAGCAGCCAGGCTACTAAAGAGAGCTGCCAGGTTTGGCCATCATTTGGGGAATGATGCAAAAAAGAGAAAGTCCGAGTTTACTCTCAATATCAACAATTTCAATGTAAGTGTATAGATAGACAAATTATAGGTTTTCATGAATATCTTTATGCAAAGAGCTGGGTAACATTACACTCATAGCAGCTAGTCTAGCTGACGGGGAGATATCTAGGTCCAACTGAACGCAATGATGATGAATTCATTTCAGTTTTAAAAAGTGGCAAAACTTGGAATTACTAATGAAATGTTACATTGTTCAGTAAATATAGTTAGTTTGTGGGCTCATCCTAATATAGTCGCAATTAATAAGCGAATCAGGCATAATCTCAAAATTCATATTTTTGATTAAAAGCAAAGGAAGACTTTAAAATCTGCTTAACATAAAGGGATTTTTACCTTGATTTGGTGAATTAGAGTCGGTTTTCTTTTGATAATTTTTGATAATTTTACGTTGAACTAATCCTGCAAGCAATAGCTATTAAGCCCTGATTGAGCAGTTTTAAGTGGTGAAATAGCTTATAGAATTTTGTTTTGGTGTATAGAATACTTCACAATTTGAGACAAAAATATTTCTTTTCTGTAGAATTCTGATGAGGAGGATCTGGATCTTACTAGCTTTAATATCGTAGGAACCTGTGATGATTTAGAGAAGCCTTACTTACGACTTACAAAGGTATTCAGTCTCGTAAATTAGCATGGATCTGTTGTCAAATGTTTTAAGAATCGGTACATGTATTTTGTGTTTCATAAATTAAGAAAATAGTTTGCAAGTTTCATTTTCGGCAATGTCTTAAATAATTTATATAAGTTTTATGATATTTTTGTAAATGAGGATGCACAGATATTGAAAGTTTAGAGTAAGCACATTTCTGTCTGCAATGTTTAGGCACCAGAGGCCTGGCAGGTAAGGCCGACAGCTGTACTGAAGAAATCCCTGGCCATGGTACAGGACCACTGGAAAACTAAGGGAGACTACCACTACGCCTGTGAACAGATGAAGTCTATACGACAGGATCTGACGGTAAGACTCAGTGGAGGTCTACACCCACATAGAAGGCATTTTATCAGTGGCATTGTTAGAAGAGATACAGTTGTTAGTAGTAGTAGTAGTAGATTTATTCAGGTAAAAAAAATCAATGTATGATACAGGGTGGTACAAATATAAAAATGCATAAAATGAAAAAGACCTAATCACAGTAATAAAATTTCAAAAATAAATAAAAACTTTTAGATACAGGTGTCCTTATCCGAATGTTTAAAATATAAAACAATTTATGACATTTATAAATTTTAAATTGATTAAAAATATATGTATTATAATCATCGTGATATCATGACATTAATTAATAAACCTAAGGATAACCCATGAAAGCAAAATTGCTTATTTCCATTGGGGTCCTTACACTTAATCTTTATTCTCTGCGGATTTACATTGCATGTTGGATTAAATCTGCCAGTTTGTAGTAGACAGACTAGCTCTGCATTCTTTGTGTACGATGTTCTCAATAATTGAGTTCATCTTGAAGGGCTGAATGCAACAGTAACAGGCAGCTGACAAAGTTTCTTCTTCATGATTTATTTTGAAAAGTATATGCAGCAGTCTGACAAATGTCTTTGAGAAAGCCTTTTTCCTTCTCTGCTATCTTGAAATGTTCCTAAATGTTAATTCTCTACACAGGTTCAAGGGATCAGAGACAAGTTTACCGCACGGGTATACGAGACGCATGCTAGAATTGCAATGGAAAAGGTGAGCATATTTCATGTCTTTTATTATTTGCTAACATTGTAACAAATTGTGGAAAGAAGTTGAATATTGGAAAGTTTTTGTTCCTTATATGTAATAGTGTCAGTTTCAATATTCTGAACTTTTTTGAAATGAGTGCATTATTTAGTTTTGAAGAAGGAAGTACTTTTTATCTTAATGTTTGCTTGTCCAATAAAAGAGCCCACTGATCAAGTGTAAGTAACACAAGTTTGCTGCCTGTGACTGCTTGACTTCTTGTGATGATAATCTGTTATAATGACAGGGAGACCATGAAGAGTTTAACCAGTGCCAAACTCAACTGAAGCTTCTGTACAACGAAGGAATTGAAGGAAACCACCTAGAATTCACAGCTTACAGAATTCTCTATTATATATTCACCTCCAATACGCTTGGTATCCTTTTCTGTTGTAATACAATGATGCATGGCATTGATTTCTGTACTAAAATTAATCACATTAATGATGTCGTAAAAATGACCTTAACTGTCCTACTAGATATGACAACTGCTTTGGCATCCTTGACACTTGAACACCGAGTAGACCCGTGTGTAAAACATGCCCTAGAAGTCAGATCAGCTTGGGCACTTAATAATTATCACAAATTCTTTATTTTATATCAGAAAGCTCCTAAAATGTCAGGCTACCTCTTAGACTGGTTTGTAGAAAGAGCAAGAAAGACGGCTCTGAAGACCATTACAAAAGCGTATGTATTCATGTATCACAGATATTTTACTAAGGAGGAATTAATTTTTTTTAACAAATTTATATGGTTAAGACATTCCAAGTTTTTTCTATGTTTAGTGTCTGCATGTTGCATGTGCCTTGGTTTTTGATGCCCAATATCTATCAATAGCATTTGATACCTTCATTTTGCTAAAGTGTAGGTCTTTCTGTAAGAAAAAAAATGATGAAATCAAATCGTTTGAATGATGTCATTTTTATGACTACAGAGGCTGTTGAATTTCTTGGTCTTTTTTTCTAATAGATAGGTCTTTGAAAATTGGTGGACACTAAACTTATTTAAAAAAAAACAAAAAAAAAAAAACAAAAAAAAACTTTGAATGGCCTTATCAAGTATTACAAAAATAAAAAAGCTTTTTTGAAATTACAGTAGAGGCTAAAATAGAATAAATGAATGAAAAATTAAGCTTATACATGTAGGATTGTTGACAAATGACAAGTAGTAAATGAAACCCAAACCAAGGGGGATTTAAAAAAGTTTTCTGTTTTGAATAGAAAAGATAAAAGTTAATTTTGAATGCTTGAATTGATTGTATTTAATAAAGCTACTTGTTTCCAGTATTGTGAACAAAGTCAGGTTTGTATTGGTAAGTTTAAAAAAAAAAAAAAAATTAAAACGTAAAAATCTTTTTGAAAAAAGTATTATTGTCAAATTTTTAAGCATCTGATTTAGTATGTCTAAATATTGTAATGTTATTGTATAATTTAAAGTACAAGCGAAATAATTGTGTGCTTGTTATTAATGTGATACTTCTATTTTCTTTTTCATTTGTTGACCTTTCACCACCCTGCTGATCATCCCATTCAATAAATGTAGATTTCGACCAATGGTAGGAGTATCTTTTGTCCAGAGTGAGTTAGGCTTCTCCGACTCGGATAAATGCGTCCAGTTTCTTAGCGAGAAGGGTGCAGTTTTTAATGCTGATAGTACCAAATTGGACTGTAAATTAAGTGCTGCTGCTCTTCAAGCAGTGTGAGGCCTATCATTTAAGAATAAATCGGGTCATGAAGTCCTTATTCAGGATGGGTCCCTGCAAGCCCCTGTATAGCTGAAAGCCAAAGAACCCCCCAATTATTCCTGATGCTAAATGCCCAAGTAATGCATAGTGAGTGGGAGATTTAAGATATCCGTAAGGGAAGTAATCACAGGGGAATGGAAAGTCTTTCCTGGATTCCAGGAAGTTGTCCCTGCGCGATGTGGATGTCTGATTCCAGTGTGTAAGTTTTCCAGCCGTTTGCAGCTGTGATGTGATTGATGGACCGTGATGTGCTACATCTCCTCCTCATGACCCGGGTCATGGTGACGAGATGTAGGTGGCCAATACCACCAGGAGCGGGTTTATAAACTTTGTTCTGAAATCAGGCAGTGTTCAGGATGATCTATTTCTCCGTAGATGCAATAAACTTTGTAAATAAGTCTGTATAGTGGAGCTTTTGTGCATGATATTTAATTTTAGGAGAGTTGTTTCATCGTTGTGATTGTGATGTTTGACGTTGCTGTTTTTCAGTGAAAATTTGGATGAGGTCCCGTCATTATGAAATTTATATTAATTTTAGTAAATATAGGTTGCGTCCTAAGAAGAGCAAATAATTACCAGCCATGAGTTGGAAATGATCACCATTCAATGAAAAAGTGTGGGAGGGGAATTCTTTATTGTTTTCATGGACATTGTACATCATTGTTTTTTGAGGGGTGAATATTTAGGTTCCAGGTCTGATGCTTACTCCAGTAAAATTTGATTTGTATTTCAGGTCGGTTTTCATTTGTACCACTATTACTTACCAATTAGGTCATTGGTTTTTCCAGAAAAAAGAAAACACATTTTAGTATTGCTGTGTTGGACATTAATAATTATGAAAAAAATAGCCTTAAGATTTATTACCACAGAAGATTCTTCGTCACGTTTTTATAAACAGAAGTTTGAGTATCTGTTCCGCATTGATGTGTGTGTTACCAATTATGATCAGAATGAAGCCTGATGGTTTGAAGATTGATGATTCCAGTGTTGAATGTTTAAAAAAGACACAAACTTTCCATAAAGGCAGACTTAATGCCTCTGGACAGTAAAACTCTGTGATCATGTGCATATGTATTTATATAATCTATTTTTTCAGAAGCTGGGAAATTCACTGTAGATGCCAATAATGATGGTTTGTAATGGTCCACTGCTGAACAAGCTTTGTCATATTCTGAATAATCTTTTTAAATATTGAATGTCTGTGATATTTGATGCCATGGCAACAGCTGGCTGTTGTGAGACAGATTGTCGTCAATAAATACGCATCATTAAATGAAACAAAAGAAATATAACAATAAAAATTTTTAGACGCTTTTGATTGGTTTTTGTTGTAATTTAAATATGGCGGCAGTAAGCATGTACTATCATTTAGAAGTGTTTGAAAGGTGGGGGAGAGAAAATAGTCAACTTACCAAAGAGCGAGAGAATTATAAGCATATTCAAACTCGAAAATCTAGTTGGGGAGGAGTAGTTTCCAAATTCCTTTCACAACAGGAAACGAGAAGAGTTTGTAAAACACTTAACCTGGTATGCGGCTATGCCCCCATCTCCAAAACAGAATTTGACATAGATATTCTGCCGAAAAATTTGTATACTAAATATCAATTTCAGGATGCTCAACCTAGCAAAGTAAATAACGGAAGCTCCAAGTCCAAGGGGCATAACTTTATTTCGATACTAAGTATGTGCCAACTCTGCTAAGGAAATAAACGGACACTGATAGTGGACCGACAGCAACAAAGCAATAATCCCTCTTCTTCGAAGAAGGGCTTAAAAATTTCTACCAAATTACAATAAATGTCAAGTACACATTCCATGTAGGTAACGACCACACATAGCGCAATATTTTTTTATCATGGTAGATTTTTTTAGCTCACTTTAGCCGAAGCATCCTCAGGTAGTGTAGCACCAAGTTCGTTCAAATCATGACTCCTTGAGGTAGGACGGGGCTACAACGGAAAATCCAAGTTTTACATTGGAACAAGATGTGTTTGCGAAACACGGCGCCCGACGGCAACAAAGTTAAAAAAAAAGCTAGTGTTAGCGTAAAAGTCACAGTCAAGGTCACAAGGTTATTGATGTCAATGACCTTGATGTCATTTTAAAGAACTTGATTAGTGAAGTATGAATACCAAATATGAAGTGTCTATCTCTTAGGGTTCAAAAGTAATGGCGAAAGTTCGAAAAGGCTTCTTTTTTTTTTTTAGCAAATAAGGTCATCGACATTGGTGTCTTTAAAAAGAGCTTAATTAGTGGAGTATGCATATACCAAATAAGAAGTCTGAATCTCCTATTGTTCAAAAGTTACGCGAAAGTTTCGAGCTTTTTAGTATATAGGTCAAGGACACAAGGTCATTGACCTTGAGCTCAATTAGTGGCGTATGCATACCAGATATGAGGTCTCTATCTTTTATGATTCAAAAGTTATGGCGAGGGTTAAAACTGACAAAAGACGGGACAAAAACAATATACGCCGTGGATCTATCGATCCGGGCCCATAAAAATCTTCATCTCAAGAACCACTGGGTCAGGAAAGATAAAAATTATGTGGAAACATCCTCAGGTAGTGTAGAATCAAGTTTGTTCAAAGCATGACCCCGGGGGTAGGGCGGGGTCACAACGGAAAATCCACTTTTGGATTTTCAAGGCAATATCTGAATATTTCGAAAAGGTCGAAGAACTATCGGTCATGGCACTGGCGCTTGACAATTTTTAGACGACGTGACCCCGTCTATTAGTTTACTGTCAGAGCCCCTCAAATGGAAGCCGTGGTGATAACACATGAATTAAATCTACACTATATGAAAGAGTGCAGAAATTGTTTTGATCAAAATATAAATTGTATCAAACTGAAGAAAGTGATATGAACTTTTTCTAAATCAAATTAATGAAACATTTTTTAAATGTAAACTCAAAATAGTAATTGTAAAACACACTAGTAAACAAAGTACTTGTACTCTCCTGCGTAGTATTACGACTGCGTACGCATCATCCATTGTAGTCAGGTGTCCTTATCCGAATGTTTAAAATATAAAACAATTTATGACATTTATAAATTTTAAATTGATTAAAAATATATGCATTATAATCATCGTGATATCATGACATTAATTAATAAACCTAAGGATAACCCATGAAAGCAAAATTGCTTATTTCCATTGGGGTCCTTACACTTAATCTTTATTCTCTGCGGATTTACATTGCATGTTGGATTAAATCTGCCAGTTTGTAGTAGACAGACTAGCTCTGCATTCTTTGTGTACGATGTTCTCAATAATTGAGTTCATCTTGAAGGGCTGAATGCAACAGTAACAGGCAGCTGACAAAGTTTCTTCTTCATGATTTATTTTGAAAAGTATATGCAGCAGTCTGACAAATGTCTTTGAGAAAGCCTTTTTCCTTCTCTGCTATCTTGAAATGTTCCTAAATGTTAATTCTCTACACAGGTTCAAGGGATCAGAGACAAGTTTACCGCACGGGTATACGAGACGCATGCTAGAATTGCAATGGAAAAGGTGAGCATATTTCATGTCTTTTATTATTTGCTAACATTGTAACAAATTGTGGAAAGAAGTTGAATATTGGAAAGTTTTTGTTCCTTATATGTAATAGTGTCAGTTTCAATATTCTGAACTTTTTTGAAATGAGTGCATTATTTAGTTTTGAAGAAGGAAGTACTTTTTATCTTAATGTTTGCTTGTCCAATAAAAGAGCCCACTGATCAAGTGTAAGTAACACAAGTTTGCTGCCTGTGACTGCTTGACTTCTTGTGATGATAATCTGTTATAATGACAGGGAGACCATGAAGAGTTTAACCAGTGCCAAACTCAGCTGAAGCTTCTGTACAACGAAGGAATTGAAGGAAACCACCTAGAATTCACAGCTTACAGAATTCTCTATTATATATTCACCTCCAATACGCTTGGTATCCTTTTCTGTTGTAATACAATGATGCATGGCATTGATTTCTGTACTGAAATTAATCACATTAATGATGTCGTAAAAATGACCTTAACTGTCCTACTAGATATGACAACTGCTTTGGCATCCTTGACACTTGAACACCGAGTAGACCCGTGTGTAAAACATGCCCTAGAAGTCAGATCAGCTTGGGCACTTAATAATTATCACAAATTCTTTATTTTATATCAGAAAGCTCCTAAAATGTCAGGCTACCTCTTAGACTGGTTTGTAGAAAGAGCAAGAAAGACGGCTCTGAAGACCATTACAAAAGCGTATGTATTCATGTATCACAGATATTTTACTAAGGAGGAATTAATTTTTTTTAACAAATTTATATGGTTAAGACATTCCAAGTTTTTTCTATGTTTAGTGTCTGCATGTTGCATGTGCCTTGGTTTTTGATGCCCAATATCTATCAATAGCATTTGATACCTTCATTTTGCTAAAGTGTAGGTCTTTCTGTAAGAAAAAAAATGATGAAATCAAATCGTTTGAATGATGTCATTTTTATGACTACAGAGGCTGTTGAATTTCTTGGTCTTTTTTTCTAATAGATAGGTCTTTGAAAATTGGTGGACACTAAACTTATTTAAAAAAAAACAAAAAAAAAAAAACAAAAAAAAACTTTGAATGGCCTTATCAAGTATTACAAAAATAAAAAAGCTTTTTTGAAATTACAGTAGAGGCTAAAATAGAATAAATGAATGAAAAATTAAGCTTATACATGTAGGATTGTTGACAAATGACAAGTAGTAAATGAAACCCAAACCAAGGGGGATTTAAAAAAGTTTTCTGTTTTGAATAGAAAAGATAAAAGTTAATTTTGAATGCTTGAATTGATTGTATTTAATAAAGCTACTTGTTTCCAGTATTGTGAACAAAGTCAGGTTTGTATTGGTAAGTTTAAAAAAAAAAAAAAAATTAAAACGTAAAAATCTTTTTGAAAAAAGTATTATTGTCAAATTTTTAAGCATCTGATTTAGTATGTCTAAATATTGTAATGTTATTGTATAATTTAAAGTACAAGCGAAATAATTGTGTGCTTGTTATTAATGTGATACTTCTATTTTCTTTTTCATTTGTTGACCTTTCACCACCCTGCTGATCATCCCATTCAATAAATGTAGATTTCGACCAATGGTAGGAGTATCTTTTGTCCAGAGTGAGTTAGGCTTCTCCGACTCGGATAAATGCGTCCAGTTTCTTAGCGAGAAGGGTGCAGTTTTTAATGCTGATAGTACCAAATTGGACTGTAAATTAAGTGCTGCTGCTCTTCAAGCAGTGTGAGGCCTATCATTTAAGAATAAATCGGGTCATGAGGTCCTTATTCAGGATGGGTCCCTGCAAGCCCCTGTATAGCTGAAAGCCAAAGAACCCCCCAATTATTCCTGATGCTAAATGCCCAAGTAATGCATAGTGAGTGGGAGATTTAAGATATCCGTAAGGGAAGTAATCACAGGGGAATGGAAAGTCTTTCCTGGATTCCAGGAAGTTGTCCCTGCGCGATGTGGATGTCTGATTCCAGTGTGTAAGTTTTCCAGCCGTTTGCAGCTGTGATGTGATTGATGGACCGTGATGTGCTACATCTCCTCCTCATGACCCGGGTCATGGTGACGAGATGTAGGTGGCCAATACCACCAGGAGCGGGTTTATAAACTTTGTTCTGAAATCAGGCAGTGTTCAGGATGATCTATTTCTCCGTAGATGCAATAAACTTTGTAAATAAGTCTGTATAGTGGAGCTTTTGTGCATGATATTTAATTTTAGGAGAGTTGTTTCATCGTTGTGATTGTGATGTTTGACGTTGCTGTTTTTCAGTGAAAATTTGGATGAGGTCCCGTCATTATGAAATTTATATTAATTTTAGTAAATATAGGTTGCGTCCTAAGAAGAGCAAATAATTACCAGCCATGAGTTGGAAATGATCACCATTCAATGAAAAAGTGTGGGAGGGGAATTCTTTATTGTTTTCATGGACATTGTACATCATTGTTTTTTGAGGGGTGAATATTTAGGTTCCAGGTCTGATGCTTACTCCAGTAAAATTTGATTTGTATTTCAGGTCGGTTTTCATTTGTACCACTATTACTTACCAATTAGGTCATTGGTTTTTCCAGAAAAAAGAAAACACATTTTAGTATTGCTGTGTTGGACATTAATAATTATGAAAAAAATAGCCTTAAGATTTATTACCACAGAAGATTCTTCGTCACGTTTTTATAAACAGAAGTTTGAGTATCTGTTCCGCATTCGGTCATTAAAAATCTTCTTAGAACCACTGGGCCAGAAAAGTTGAAACTTATGTGGAAGCATCCTGGGGTAGTGTCGATTCTACATTTTTAAAATCATCACCCCTGTGCGTAGGGCAGAGCCACAACAGGGAATCCGCCAAGTTTAAAATTGAAATAAAAAGGAAAAATCTTCTCAAGAACCACTGGGCTAGAAAAGCTGACACTTATGTGAAAGCATTCTGGGGCAGTATACATTTACTCTTTTCCAAATTATGACCTCAGGGGGTAGGATGGGGTCACAAAAGGTATTACAATTGGGATGTCTGGTTAATGATAGAATGGCCAAAGTTACTCGTTTGAGCGACCTATAGGCCTCTTGTTTCTATTGGTGGCACTGTAGCTCGATCTCTGGTCATATTTTTTCAGAACAGCGAGCTACAGATTTGCAGCTATAGTTTGCATACCTATCAATTTTACCGAATTTCGGTAATAAATTTGGTACGCTAACTCCTGTGGAAAAATTAAAGACAATTTTTGGCAGTGAACGACAACGCTGCAATGGAGCAAGTGGTGAATATAAATCTAGTATACTGCTGCACTCCGACTCTCTCGGTTTTCTATTTCTATTTTCTATTGTTCATTCTGTTGTAGAGAATCGCCCCATATATAATATAATTATTATATTGTTCAGTTTCATTTTTTCTGCTTTGTTTTACAATAATGCATGTATACGTGAAGATACGTATCTTGAAATACATTTTCTTTTTCACTGCTCTAAGCTACGAAACACATTCTTTAGTAATACATGTATTTATAACATAACAAAGAAAAATAATCATCTTAGCAATGAGAAATATATGTTACAATTATATGTAAAATAATATATATAAAGTCTGAAAGTTACTGTTAAATTTATCAGATCTGTTTTGAACTTATGACAATTACATGAAAAAAATTATGTAAACATTATTTAATGGTGTTCAGTGGGCCTTTGCCAATAATTATAATTGTGTTTGTGCCAATTAAGTATTTGTTTAAATGTGTTTGAAAACTTTGAACCGAAACTTTTTTGCGATAATGAGAATATTTCATCTTCAGGAGAGAATCAGACATCGGGAGGTGGCAGTACTATGTTTACCGCTTGCACAGGAAATGTCACATGACTTTATGACGTCATCAACATGTATATCAGAAACGAGACTGAGGTCGTGAACATTTATTTCAACGAGGCAAAATGGCTACGGCATGGCAGCAAAACCAGGCATCAGCCGCGACTCAAGCAGCCATGTGGTAACGTGCTATTTTTTTCTGAAAAAAAAACACATTCATTTACAGATTGTTTTGAAAGAGAATATAGGATGAATTTATAAAAAAATATATGGGCTATCATCAGGTTCCTGCTATCATATTTCTATGTCCACCATTTTGATTTTTAGATGGCTGATAAAAGTTATTTTGAATAGGCCTATCTTTGTTGTTACAAAGTACATTTTCATAACTCATTTCAAACAATGAATTACTGTAAACGAAAACTTGTGGCTTAAGTATTTCTTGTCTAATATTGTGGGGGTTAAATTGCGTTTCCTTTTCAGTTGTTTTTTGGGAAAAGAATTTGCCGCCTTACAAATGACCAAAAATATTTTTAATGGTATAGTTTTGTAATGATTATTTTACTGTCATCGTTTCAATTTTCTTTTTATATCCAACTTTGAAAATATTAAAAAGTGCCAATCAGGGGATTTTTTTTTTTTTTGCATCGCCATATTTGGAGATGGTCTTTTTGAACCATAAGAGATAGAGACTTCATATTTGGTATGCATACTTCACTAATTAAATGCTTTCAAATGACACCAAAATTCATGACCTTGTGACATTGAATGTGATTTATATGCTAAAAATAGCTTTTTCGAAAGTTGTTGCCGCCGCGCGCATAGTGTTTCACAAACACATCTTGTTTGCATCTGCAATTCTCCTTTAACTTTAATAACAGCGTCAACAATGGGAATGTGCGTTACCAGTCATTTCAGGGAAATCTTGGCATTACTTTGGGAAAGATGCATTTTATTGAAATATGCAGTGCTTATGATTAACAGATACAAATCCCTGAAATCCAAAATAATTGCCAAATGCTTTGTTCTGTAAAGTGTACACAAACTTTTACTCTGGTGATGGGATGAAAATTGTCCAACCGGTAAAGTATTGATTTGGCGAAGTTGAAAACGTTTTTCTTTTTTAAAGTACAAACTACGATATTTCCTGTGCATAAATTTTAACTTAAAATAAGATGTTGCGTTTCTTGATTATCGAAAAAATTATTTTAAACCAGAATTTGAAAAGAAAATATGCATACACAATAAATTAAGTCAAAAAAATTTCATTTTAAAAAATAAATACATTTAAACTGAATAAGTGAGTGCGGGCATACACTTTCGTTCAAAACTCATCATTACATCAAGAACATGTATAACATGTGAATGTTACAAATAACATTATTCCATTTCTTCTGTAGTTTATACACCATAGAAACGGCCTTGTAAATTATCTTCATGATTTCAGGGGTTCCGAGTCCACATTTTTCCGATGAACCCCTGACAAATTTCATTCCATGTTCTACGGAGTGACCGACTATAGTGACGCCTTTCGAGGAAAGAACAAATCTTAGTCGATCGTTTTTCTTATCTTTCAACCAATCATATTCAATCAACCCTTTCGATGACAAAACACCTGTAACACATGCATTTGGTGTTTCTTTCTGTTTAAGTTTTATATCAACTAATGAAAGCTCTGATCTGAATGGTAGGACGACCGTAGAATATCGGATGAAATTTGTCCTCCGCGGCATCATATTGACTCAGGACCTTTGGCATTGTAAGGATTGGTAAATTTACAATGAGTTGAAAAAGTCTCATAAATAACAGCGAATAAATATTAAATATATCACATATTAATACTATAAGATATCACAGTCAACATTGAAGAAACAATTGCAGAACTTTCTTAATAAGGGAGTCCTTTTTATGTCGGTAGTTGTTCCGGAATGGGTGTTGGCGAGGCTCTACTTGCCATGATTTTAGCCAGTTCGTTCATGTTTCGTTTCACTTTGTATCTAAATACCCATGGAAGCTCCCGTCGAGGTAAAATTCTTTTGGGGGGCGGCAGTAAGCTCAAATCATCGTAGTCAACACTGTCTGATAATATATTTGGGTATATAATGCTCACTTCCGGTGCTGTTTGCGCAGTTTTGATAGACTCAGGGGTCTTCCGAAAAGACATAGGAGTTTTGTTCCGGTCCACGCGCTCTGATTTGCTCCGCACTTCCGTGTATGTTGTGGGAATGAGTTGCATCCTACTGGTAGCCATAATTGGAGCCTGAAAACCACAAACAGAATCAGAGGTTAAGGGTTTTTATGCCGAAATATTTAAAACATGGACATATTATATAATTATAATTATTATATACTTAGATAAACTTTTGTTATATAATTATTTTAAACTAACGCATGTACATATCATTCAAAAACCAGAGCAAAGTAACTTTCCAGGACGTGTATTTGCAAATGGTCAACGACATACGAGGGGCGTTCAATAAATAATGTCATTTTGGCTCCGAAAGAAACAAAAAAAACGCTTTTCTATGACTTAGTCTTAATGATTTAACTAAAATATTCTCTTTCAATTAAAACGCATATCCGTAACATTTTCATTCAATTTCTAATTGTTTTTTGAACACATTTTTGAGTATGACCCTTCGTATACTGGAATATGGCAGATCCTATGATTTGCTGCACTTGTTTTTTTCTTTCTGATAGATGTTTTTCTAAGTTTAGGAAATGAAACAAGTCAAAAGATCTGGCAAATTTTGTTGGTGTGACAAAACATTAACTTTCTGTTTATCCCCAAAACTCCTTTACTCTTCATGGCCTGTGCGTTTGGACGCCGTCATAAGACATTTAATGTAGTGAATTCCTCATTCTGTTTCTTTCCTCTCAAAAACCTTTCAATTTTTTAGCAAAAAAAATGTTTTCTAGACTTCTCCAGCAATTGAACTTCCTCATCGAATATGAATTTGAACAACAAGACCGCTAATATTTAAAAAATTAGGATATAAAACCGTTTAATGCTCTTGCAATTCTTTGCTCTTCTTAGGCCTTTGCAGTTTTGTCAAGTGCATTTTATTGTAAATTTGTTCTAAGGGCTTAAAGCAAAATGGATTCAAGTTTCATTATCTGTTAGAATTTCATAAGTCAAGATTTATGTCATATGATTTCTATGTTGTATGTCATCGAGCTAATGACATTATTTATTGAACGTCCATCGTATATCAAACCCATACGGGCAAAATTCTGTTGATAAAGAACAGAAGTACCTTAGAGTTTCAGCTGAGCGGTGACCCATGCATCTATAAATTAATGAGTTAGAAAAAATGAACATGAATCGTTATCTCCTTATGTTTCATTGGATAAATAGACCTGAATACGACATCTTATTAACGTATCACGTAAAATAGACCAATTCAATGCAATTGCAGCAATTCAACGAATGATACGAAAGACGTTCAATAAATAATGTCATTAGCTCGATGACATGCAACATAGAAATTATATGACATAAATCTTGACTTACTATCATTATTGAATCTGTAATAAATAGATAACAGTTTGGTTGACCACTTTTCATCGCATTATTTCATCGTGGGAAGCTGGGAAACATGGGCTATTCGAGACACTGCATTAAAAATGAATGGTCAAGAATCAGTAAACTAGAGTAAAATTAAACGCTTCATTAAAGCAGCTGTAAAACTTGTTAATATCCCAAAAATATATTAACTGAAATATGTGAAATTTACAGCAACCAATGCCTGCCATTTTTGATGTCCATTATATAATTTTTGTTTATTGAAATCTACATGTTCACCTGTCTATAAAACAGGCATTGGTTGCTGTAAATTTCACATATTTCAGTTAATATATTTTTGGGATATTAACAAGTTTTACAGCTGCTTTAATGAAGCGTTTGATTTTACTCTAGTTTACTGATTCTTGACCATTCGTTTTTAATGCAGTGTCTCGAATAGCCCATGTTTCCCAGCTTCCCACGATGAAATAATGCGATGAAAAGTGGTCAACCAAACTGTTATCTATTCATTACAGATTCAATAATAATAGTAAGTCAAGATTTATGTCATATAATTTCTATGTTGTATGTCATCGAGCTAATGACATTATTTATTGAACGTCTTTCGTATCATTCGTTGAATTGCTGCAATTACATTGAACTGGTCTAGTATTTTAACTGATACGTTAATAAGATGTCGTATTCAGGTCTATTTATCCAATGAAACATAAGGAGATAACGATTGATGTTCATTTTTTCTAACTCATTAATTTATAGGTGCATGGGTCACCGCTCAGCTGAAACTCTAAGGTACTTCTGTTCTTTATCAACAGAATTTTGCCCGTATGGGTTTGATATGCGAGGGACGTTCAATAAATAATGTCATTAGCTCGATGACATACAACATAGAAATCATATGACATAAATCTTGACTTATGAAATTCTAACAGATAATGAAACTTGAATCCATTTTGCTTTAAGCCCTTAGAACAAATTTACAATAAGATGCACTTGACAAAACTGCAAAGGCCTAAGAAGAGCAAAGAATTGCAAGAGCATTAAACGGTTTTATATCCTAATTTTTTAAATATTAGCGGTCTTGTTGTTCAAATTCATATTCGATGAGGAAGTTCAATTGCTGGAGGAGTCTAGAAAACATTTTTTTTTGCTAAAAAATTGAATGGTTTTTGAGAAGAAAGAAACAGAATGAGGAATTCACTACATTAAATGTCTTATGGCGGCGTCCAAACGCACAGGCCATGAAGAGTAAAGGAGTTTTGGGGATAAACAGAAAGTTAATGTTTTGTCACACCAACAAAATTTGCCAGATCTTTCAACCTTTGACTTGTTTCATTTCCTAAACTTAGAAAAACATCTATCAGAAAGAAAAAAACAAGTGCAGCAAATCATAGGATCTGCCATATTCCAGTATACGAAGGGTCATACTCAAAAATGTGTTCGAAAAACAATTAGAAATTGAATGAAAATGTTACGGATATGCGTTTTAATTGAAAGAGAATATTTTAGTTAAATCATTAAGACTAAATCATAGAAAAGCGTTTTTTGTTTCTTTCCGAGCCAAAATGACATTATTTATTGAACGCCCCTCGTAAATATGATTTAAACAAATGCTTTCGTATAGAATATGACTACTCTTCGTCTCAAGCCAAGGTTGGGAGTTCGAATTTAGCTCTTGGGAGAGGATCGTACATTTTGGCCGTGGTTTGCGACGATGATGACTACTAGTAATCATGGATTTGCTGTTCAAAAGAAAACTAATTTGAAATTCCCTTAAAACCAAAAATACTCTGTGCCAAGTTTGGTTGAAAAAGTTTTTGAATAAAAACGTGAAAAGTTTACGACAACTTGACAGCGACAGACAATGGGAAAGTTTTGATCCCAAAACCTCAATTGAGACTTCTGCTCGGTGAGGTATTAAAGTTGAAATGCTTATTGAATGTTTTGATGTTTCAACAGACAGAAAAACGTATTGTATTTCTCTTATAAATACTGCACAAGCAACGCTAGGAAACTTTGAAGAATTGACTTTGCTTTTACTTTCATTTTAATTCATATATTGTTCTATAGCTGTCCAAAAGTGAATTTATTTATTTTTTTTAATTGTGAAGTTTTTATTTTGTCTGCATCAGTTAAAGTCAACAGAGGAAATCAATGATTTTTTAAAGGGTGTATGAAGGTACATGTACATTAGAGAACAAATGTGGTTCTTCAATATATTCAGACTTATTGAGTACTTCTCATTTCTTTAGAATTCGTATAGTCTCTGTCTAATATATTATTCTAAAGGTAGCGAGTCGCAGAATCTCATTCTCATGATTATACTGAATGATGACTTTAAACAATTTCCAGAGTTCCGAGCCAAAGGGGTAGACGATTAGTTCTTTAAAGGAATGTTGTTTTAACCTCTCAAGAAGAAAGTCCTTTTTGAAAATGAAAAAGATTAAAGAAATCTTCACCTCTATATAATGCCGTGCCGAGCTTCGATTTTGAATCAAGGGAAACCTTTAAACATCAATATTTTCATTGAGATAATGAAACGACTCGGAAAATAAATATTCGATCCGGACTGGACAGAAAATTTAAACTTGTCCGCTCCATGGTTTTATTAGAGGTAGTTTGCATATTTTTTTTTGTTACGCATTAGGTGATTAAGCAAACCTGGTGCAGGTAGCAAAGAGTTTAATTCTTTTAAAATTGACGGATCAATTTTTTAAAACAATCCCTCACATCGATCCGACAGAACACAGGACAATCACACGTTGACTTGTCATCGGAAAATATATGTTTGTATTTGTATTAAAATTCTTGAGTTGATCAGTTGATTTCGAGATAACACTTTGATGTATTGACTCTGATTTTTGTAAGGAGTGAAATTGAACTTTTAAATCGTTTTGCGACTTCAAAACATTTATATTGGATTTGCTTTCTATAAATCATCTGGTTTTCAATATTTAAATGCATGTACAAGCAATAATGAACCATCTAAAAAATTTTCTTTAAAACAGATTTAATTCAACAAAATCTCTCTGAATACATGGGGATCTATCTGAATGCATGGTAATCTTGTTTTTCTCTTGGTGCGAACTTTCGCTGTTTACCTCGACAGAAGATATAATGAATATCTAATTAATGTACAATAGGAGATTTACGTAACTATGCGAATTGTGATCTTAATGGCCTTGAACATTTCATTGGATTCTTTCCAAGGTTTATAACATTAATCACCTTAGTTTAAAATATTTAATCGAATACAAAAGCTAGACAAAACCAATAATGTAAGTGAGTAATGCTGCAAAGGAGTATAAATTTTTTCAAAAAAAGTTTAACGAACTTAAAATGTAAACTTTCATTAAAAAATAAAGTTTTATTTCTTTGTGTGATAATCAGACGTAATACAAAATCTCTTTCCTTAATTCATACTTCACATTAAAAATCTCATTAAAATTTAAATTAAATTATTGTATTTGCATGCAATGAGCAACGTACCTCTAAGACTTCTGATGACGTCACTCGTGTGGAGACGGAGCGCCGGAGTTTGACGGGTGGGAAGAATCCGCTGACTTTCCGTCGCTTGGATTCCGTTGACAATCTTCCCACGTCAAACTCCACCACCTTGGGTTTTGACAGCGGCTTAGATTTGAACCTCTCCTCGTACTCCGCCGGGGTGTTGGACGAGACGACCGGCGTCCGACTCGGCTTTTGTCCGGTGGGACTTGGTCCCAGCATATCCGAGAACGTATAGTTTGAAGATTTAGGGGGAACACTTCGGTAAATCATCTGCTGTTGTGTCCCACCTTTTGTAATCATTCTTCCATCCACACTTACATTGTTATCCCCTCCCGAGTCGGCGATCGGGGGCAATTTAAGGCCCCCTGTTAGAGACATCGGAAACTCAGGAACTTACAGCTTAAATCACAAACAAACAGCAATCCGCTTTAAGTATTACTGGTCGATAATAATGTATTAACGTTATTGTCTCTCTTTCTTGTTGAGCTGGATACGGATCTATGAGGTATTAAAGTTAGTTTGGTATTAACTGTTCACAGTAAGCAATGAAGAGATCTCAATGATACCAGTATAACTCCGCATAACCGTGACTTAAATAACATCCAAAATAAATGTATTTAGCTCCCATTTAAATAAAGGTTTGTGATTCAAACTGAAGATTGTGCTGAAAGATTTTTTAAATGGAAATAATTCCCAATTGAATAGCTGTCAAAGCGTTTAACACACGCAACTGATCGAGAGAGGGTCCTTTACGATATCCAAACAGCGTTATAGTCCTATCTTAAAGATTTCCAATGATAAAAAAAGATTCTCAAACTCTTTCATCCAAAAGGTCAAGGGTTCAGTGGTGCGATGACGTAAACAAAACAGTTTCTATGCACAGGGCATTTCTGCATGGATTCAACAATTCGGTGTAATATACCGTTCAATACAATCTGTATGTGACAAACGTAGAACATTATCCGCGATTATGGTTTAATTTTAATCTAATCCAGGTATATAAATAATCTGGGCACATTCGTTTGTGTTAAATCATTGTTGGCAAAATAGCAGACGTTCAAGGCATTTCAATAATGAAATAACAGAAATGATTAAAAACTTGTTGATCGAAGGCCTCTCTTTTGCTCTTTTTAAATGCAGAAAAGTTTGTAAAAGGTGCACATATTTATTAATAAACCCTACTGTAAAGATTAAAGCATTTTCGTAATCAAACGTGTACAATTGATTAAATTCAATCAAGAAGGTTTTAATTGGGGGTTGGTGGTATAACCAAATTTGAGAAATCAGTCATCGAAAGTATTCATAGTTATTTCCAATTTTATATACTCAGTAAACAAGGGTTTTCTGTATTCTTTTCAAAAGATTTACGCTAAAATTAATTTTGCTCCGCACTTAAGGAAACATAAACACAAAAATGGATGGATGGATGGATTCATCCATTATACATATGCATACAAGTAAACTGTACCTACCTTGCGAACTCATTTCACAGGCAAGCTGGCACAGGTAACATCTGAGATGCGACAATTTAACCTTCATGTTTAAGGAGTGAGTCAGATGGACTGGATCTGGAAAGATGAAAACCATCACCGGAGAAACTGTCCTGTACTCTGGGAGAGATAACACCGTGAAAGAGTAATATTCATACTCAGGAAAGGTGTAGAGCAATGCCTGCTGGAATGGAAGCCCATCTATAATAGATTGATTAAAGCAAGATTGGAGGGCCACTGGCTCAGCATCATATCAATACCATGATATGCACCAACCAATGGCAATAGCAATGAAGACAAAGACAACTTTCACAGTCACCTACATACATAGACAGAAAAAAACCCATGGCGCGACCTCCTTTTTATCATCGGGGACATCAAGTCGGAAAGGACAACACCGACTATGAAAGTCATGGGGAAGCATGAGAGTGGGACCATGAAATTAAAATGGCAAAAGACTGGTGGAGATCCGTGCTTAAATAACCTAGTGGTAGGAGGGACCCTCATTACACATCGTGATATTCACAAGCTGACCGGGAACTCATCAAATGGAAGGGACAAGAACCAGATTAACCCACGGATGATCAATAGCATGCAAAGACTCTCTTAATTTGATGTCAATTTCAACCGTAGTGCTGACGTAGGCAGCGACCATCACCTGATTACAGCACTCATCAAGATCAAACTGAAAAAAGCTGACGCAAGGCCTTACACCCAAGCGCGTTTTGACATTCAGAGACTGAGGGACAGCACCGTGAAAGCTGCTTTCATCAGCGATTTAAGAAACAGATCCCCAATCTTTCAAGACATATCGGATGAAGTGGATGCCATTGTGGATAACACGTGGTAGCAAGTGGCCAAATTGTACACTGAAAGCAGCAAAAGGAAACAGGGTTTTCGCAAGAGAAACAACGACAAAGACTGGATCCAGCAGGAGACTATGATTGCTTTAACTCTTTGCCTATCACGCCGTCTGTGACGTAATAGTCGCATCACATTTGTTACTTTTTGATGACGTTATCCTTTTCCCCACAGCGCACTTGCGATTACGTGCTGAAAAAACGTGGTTTTGAAGATCAATATTAACACGGCGTGTGTAGCAATGGTTGTCGCATATATCGCCATAATATTAGTGCAACAATCTTTTAATTTCGAATTCAAGTATTGATGGTGATTTAATCCTGTTTATTTTGTTTAAATAATTCTTTCATGTGGAATGTTACAAACTTAATTTTTTATTACCTTAGCTTACAACTTATTTATTTCAAATTTCATATTTAAATCTAAAACATCAATCTCCATGCATATCAACTTTATCGAAACTTGCAGGAAACTTGCAGAATCTTCAATTATAAAAAAAAATAATAGATATGAGGTCTTGCAGAGAATGATTCTCACTTGTGAAGATTTTTATAAAAGTTATTTTACCGAAAAAAGAAGTTATAGCTTTCAGCATATTTAATTTTATTTATTAAGAGTCTTTACGAAAAAAAATCTTAATTTTTATATTGAACAATACAGTAGCGTATTGATTGTCTAAGGGAAATATTTCATTTTTTAAGTTAAAGTTTAACTGATCACATCTTCGTTTTAATATTTTGGCCGATATACGGACGAGATAGTTCTGCCGTCGGACTCGGCATTAAAATAATCAGTTTAAAATTAGCATTATATATCTTATCATTGCTAGCCAAGGTTTGCTGATCCGAAATCTACCATGGTTGAGATGTAAAGCGGATCGGAAACCCTTGGCTAGCTAAGATTGAGGAATCTTTACACCCATATGCGGACTACTAAAAATATCAGCACGTTTAAAAAGCCATAAAATAAAGAAAAAAAAAATTTTTTATTGGCTAAAGATAAACAAATAAATAATAAAAAAAAACAACATCGAAATGCAATATCTTTTTTTCTTAAGAATTGAATTTTAACACATTTTTAAAAACAATGCAATAGTTTACAAGAGAGGCCAAGAACTTCTCGGACGTAGCGGTCGGTACTCGACAATTTTCCCGATGGTGCCCGAAGTATTCCGAGTATTTGTGGAGCAAATCAAGGAGTACTCCGAAAAAAGGTTTCTTTGGAAATGCATTAATTGTAGATGTAGTTATTGCGAATTTTATATAGAAGGTATTTCTACAATTTCTTTAAGGGTTGTCAAAGGAATATATTTTGCCTTCAATATCAGATTGAACGCAATGAATTTTATGAACATGCAGCGTCGATGTAAACGAAACCTGTCCAACTGTAGAAAAAGAATAGTGTATCAAAAAAAAAAATTGCAGAAAATAATGTGAGATTAAGAAACATGGAAAACAATAGAAAATTAATCAATCACTCAGGATCTATTAGGAGTTCGTGCGTAGTAGATATACAGATTTTTCAACATCTATACTTTTGTGATTGCTCGGTTATCCCTATGATCATCATTTAATTAGAATATACAAGTTAACGGCATAAAAAAATAATTGATTGTGTTTGTAAAAGATATGCAATTCTGACCGAAATAAATGTTCATATAAATTACGCTGGGTAATGAACCGATTATCTCAATAATTTTATTTTATTTCAGTAATGAAAAAATATATTCTTACAACTTTTTCTTTCCGATATTTCATAGTTTATTGACAATTTTTAGTTAACTTTTATTTTCAGAACATTTATGAAAGAGTAAATTTCAGGTAATAAAACTAGGACCGAAGACTTTCCTAACTGAAAATCAAAATTGAACAATAAATCATTTACTTCAAAATAATAAATTTAAAAGCTTTGCTTCGTTTTTAAAGAAAACCATGTTGAATTTGAGATCAGTATCATGTGTCTCGGACAAAGTGCAATCACTGACGTAATATAATTCAAGTGTTCTTGATTTTTTTTAACGATCGATTATTCATATACTATTCATAGACATAAAACTCACCCCCCCCCCAAAAAAAAAATCTGAAACACAAAAAAATGTCAGAATTGCTGAGCATAATTCCTGAGATTATATAAATGAAGTACATATATAATTTCTAATCAGTCCTTCTATATAACAAGCTGTTGATCGAAGAAAAAAATGCCAGAAATGCTTAATATACCGGTAATTCCGGAGATAGATTTAGGAAATAATTTAGATCGCTATTGGTGAAAAAATGTTTACCCCCCCTCCCCCCTAACTAACCTTTCTCCTCTGACCATGTCAACTACACATTGTTTTACCAATTTCCATCCTCTGCCCCCCCCCCAAAGAATGGAGTTTTTAGCGCCGAAACTAATGCATTGCTCCTCATACATGAACCTCTGCACTACCCTTTGAATACAGTAACGATTTAACCACCCATTCACAAGGTGTATATCAAATAGCTTTTTTCTGTTTAACATATACATTATACAATGTTTTTTTTTTGTTCTGTTTTGTATATGTATAACTGTAATGATTTTGGACACTGTTCTGTATGCTCCACTGTGGGCCCAAATTGGTTGAATAAATATTCTAATTCATTGTATGTATAACAAAAACATATAGCTGGTGGAAGAATCACATCAGACCGTATCGTTGTCTGCATGATTATCGTTGTAAAATAATATTTACTGCCTTATTAAGTGTTTCTTAAACCTATCATTTCTAGTGTATGCAGTGTTGACAAATTTGAACCTACAGAGTACACGTATCGTACATATATATATATTCTTAAACTACATACAAAATGAGGATAAGTGAATATTTTTAAATATATTGACAATATAAACCTACTCAAGGCGGATCAAGGAATATTTGTAAGGGACTTATCGGTAGACACATCTTTTAATTATACCCCCGCTCCGAAGCCAAGGAGAAGGGGAAAGGGGTATACTGTTTTACTGCTAGTAGTGTGTTTGTCCATGTATCTAGCTGTTTGTGTGTCTGTCCGTAATAAAGTTTTGATCGCATTTTTCGCAGCAGCTATTCATCAAAGATGCTTGAAATTTTAGCATATTCTTCAGAGGCATGCTTTATCGTGGCGTTTATTTTTTTTTTAATCTAATGTCTTTCTTTTCAATGGACATTTTCTATAGTAAAGGTAAGGTTGGGAAAAAAAGAGGGGGCCCCCCCCCCCCCCCCCGCCCCCCCTGTTGCTACGTGCCTGCATACGAGTAAGTGCAACACCTTTTACGAATACCGGTATTGGAAACGTTTACTTGATAATGAAATAATTCCAATTTGAATTAACCTACATCTTTTTCAACATGATAATGTCGTTTCTCTGGTTTTTTTTCTTTTCTAATTGTGTATGTATTTATTTTTATTGCTGTGTAAGGCGGAAACAATAAAATTATATTTTTAAGAATTGGAATTTAAATCGAACAAGAAATAAGATTAAATGTAAATTAAAACAAAGCTTTATTCTGTGAACCAAACATCAATTCTCTTCAGTTATATAAGTATGAATTACCTTAATTTTTTTTGTAATTTTATCCATTCCTTCTGTCGATTTTTGCACACATTTTTATCAAATATTTACATTAAAAATTCATCTGTAGAGTTCGATAAATTCTGAATCATAGGTCCCATCTCACACAATGTTGGGGGATAACCACATCATCAACCCAGTGGTTCAGGTGGTGGGCTTGTTTAGTGTGAAAAGAAAGACCTTCTTCATTTTCTCGCATCCCAAGTTTCGTCTAATAAATCTGTCTTTCACTAATTAACAGTTTTCAATCTCGCTGGCAATTGAAAATTGTTAATTAGTGAAAGACAAATCGAACGACTCGGACATATTAAAACGAGGAAAAATATTCTTATTTTGCGAAATATATTAGAATGGAATTAAAAAAAAAATTATCTTATAATTTATTGTCATTCCATCAAAACTTTACGTGGTATCAGAACGGAAAACGTCAAAAACGCAATGTGCGTTAAAGTGCGTGATTGTGGGGTAAAGGTATATGCGTTAAAATGCGTGATTGTGGGGCAACGGTATATGCGTTAAAATGCGTGACTGTGGGGAAGGGGGTTAAAGGAGAGAAAAGAAATCAATAAAAAGATTCTGCAGATCAGGTCCCCACAAATGCATGCGAAGCAAGAGGGGCTGTATAGTGAGGCCAACTATAGAGTCAAGAAGCTTGCACGCCGTGACAAGAGAGAAGCCATGGACCAACTTGCAACTGAGGCAGAGGAGGCGTCAGTATGGAGAGAGCAAGGGAGAGTATACAATATCAAAATACAAGTAATTGGTAAATTTAAAGGAAACTCGGGAGGACCTATCAAGGACCAACTTGAAATACTAATGTACTGACAACAGAAAAAGAACAAGAAGAGATATTGGCTGAACACTTCCGCGGGTACTTTATCGAACATCATCTGATGGAATAGAAGCCATACCAGAAGCATCAAAAGATCTCGACACTGACCCACCAACTAAGTATGAGACAATGGATGCAATCAAGACCCTTAAGAACGAAAAATCACTAGGGCGAGACAATCTTGATGTAGAGCTATTTAAAGCAAATCCTGAAATGGCAGCCACCATCCTCCAACCACTTTTCGCAGCTGTGTTGGATGCATGGAGAGAAAGTACACGATGACTGATGTAAAGTGACGATTGTCAAGATCTCAAAAGAAAGGAACCCTGAAAATTGTAACAATTGGAGGGGGTACTCTATTGTCCGTGCCAAGTAAGGTCCTGGCCAAGATAATCATCAAAAGAATGTTAAAAACTGTTGACGCTGTACTGAGGAAGGAACAAGCAGGATGTAGGAAACATTGAAGATATATTGACCAAATCGTTGCACTCCGCATCATCATAGAGCAGTGTAGCACAGAGTGGCAGAGATAACTGTATGTAAACTTTATGGACTTTAAAAGGGCATTTGAAAGCATACAACTATATAGCCTTTGCAGCATCCAACGTCATTATGGTATTCCATCCAAACTGATCCACCAGATCAAGAGCTTTTATAACAACTGCGTAAGGATGCGTAATGTCTGCAGTATTACCGCAACTTGGTCATCGATTGGGTCACGTAAAGACAACAGAAGACTCTCCAAGGGGGTCCGCTGACACCTGTTCAATTTTGGAGGATCTGCACCTTGCGGACGACCTTGCGCTAATGTTTGAAAAATACCAGCATATCACACAGCTGTGGACAGTGGTTGGAGGATGGTGGCTGCCATTTCAGGATTTACTTTAAATAGCGCTGTACCAAGATTGCCTTGTCCTGGTGACTTTCCGTTCTTTAGGGTCTTGATTGCATCCATTTTCTCATCCTTATTTGGTGGGTCATTGTCGAGATCTTCTGAGGCTTCTTGTATGGCCTCTGTTCCATTAGGTAATGGTCGATTAAGTAATTCGCGAAAGTGTTCAGCCTATCTCTCTTCTTGTTATCTTTCTGTTGTCAGCAGTGTTCTGTGTTTGCCCTTGATAGGTCCTCCTGTGTCTCCACTACATTTACCTACATATTTGTTGCAAGGTTATCCATGGCTTCTCTCTGATCACGGTATGCAAGCTTCTTGGCTTTTTTGTTGTCAACTTGGTTCCATGTATTTTTCACAATGGTTTCCCTTTCATCCGATATATCTTGCAAGATTTGGAATCCGTTTCTTAAATCGCTGATGAAGGCAGCTTTCAGTGCTATCTCTCAGTTTGTATCTGTCTCTGAATGTCAAAAAGTGCTTGAGTGTTAGGCCTTACCTCGGCTTTTTTCAGTTTGATCTTGATGAATGCTGTAACCAGGTGATGGTCGCTGCCTACATCTGCACTCCCCTTGACTTAAACATTAAATTGAGAGCGTCTCCACATGCTTTTGATGGTCAATCTGGTTCTTGTCTCTTCCATTTGGTGAGTTCCAGGTCAGCGATCCAGTTTGAAGTCAATATTTCGCAAAGTCCATGGTCAATACAATCAACTTGTTAGCAAACACAATCTATTGTTAAATCAAAAGTTTACTGATGTTTTTCGTACAGAATATCAGGCAATTATTCGCAAACTGAATTGTGTACGAACTTTCTCGTTTAACCGATTATTACATGGATCAAACAATGGGTGTGACTGTTCGAGAAGAGATGCTGAATCTTTTATGGCACCTGATCCTATCTCTGATGTTTTGAGAAGTCCGTGTTTGCTCTGTTTCAAAATTTTATTTTTTAAATGGACGTTTGAGCTTAACTTTTGTTTTAAGGCTGAACTCTACGCTCTGCATTTCCTATAGATATTTCCAAACTGTTGCTTTCTGTAGTTTGAATGGCTTTCAAATTTTTTATACTAAACAAATCGTAGTGTCTTAATATTGAACTAATATTGAATATCTTAATCGGGATTCTTCTAAATGTTCTTTTTCTTCTTCTTTTTTTTAAACTACAGTCCCTTTGAAACGAGATTACTGGTGATGTCATATTGCTTGAAAGACGACCTGAAAACAATAATCTTAAAAGGTATTGAGTATGGCGAGTCATGATATTTCAGTTGGCGACAGAGCTCTTTTATGAATTCTGTCGACGATAATGCCAGACGAGACTATGTCAGGCTAATTAAGAAAGAAAGAAAGTAAAGAACAAAACACTTTTTCAAAATGGATTATTTTTTAAAATAAATCTAACTAAGAATCCTATTAGAAAGTTAAATACTATTACTTTTTACATTCCAGTCAACGAAGGTAATCAACATTGCATGTAATGTATTCTTCAATAAAAAATCATATAAAAGAAACTACACATGTATATCAAGTAGGGATGGCAATTTGTAACCGGTTAATCGATTAATCGGTCGGAACGAATCGATTCGAAAATCCGTAATCGGTTAGTCGAAAAAAACTATATGTAAATTTGAACGAAGTTTCCTTAAAGTTCCTTCAAAATACACACAAGAAACATATTGACGCAAGCGTCAAAAATCGGCCGCAAACAAATTAATTAATTCTTTCATAAAACAATTAGAAACTGAATTCTTTTATTTATCTGTTAATTAATATATATCCCTGTGGCATTAAACATTTGAATGCGACATTCCAGGATTTTTTTCAGTACATAATACATGTACATTGCTACATGTACAATGTATTTAAGCAACTTACTCATAGTCCTCTGCGTCCCCGCACTCATGCAGTTTCATTTGTACAAACGAACTGTGGCGGAAGTTTGATGTTTAAGCAGTTTAAAGACTTAACCATTAAAACTAACGTTTAAACTTATCTAACTAGAGATAGTTTAACTTTAAATAAAACGTAACAACTATGTGGGGCTCCTCGCTCGCTCAAAGGATGTTGAAACCCCCAAACTCCCTCTAGATCCGCCACTACATTTCTTCTCTATCTTGTTTTGGTGTGCGATGTGGCGGGAAAAGGCTTGGCATATTGTAAAACGCGCTTTATCCTTGTCTGTTGGAGAAAAATCTCCTAATATTCTGTCTGATAATAAATTAAGATTCACTCATACTTTAAAATAATTTTCCGTTTTAAAAGTACATTGTATATTTATATTTACACGTCATTTTATATTATATATACAACAAATCCTGTTGAAGTAGAGAAAGTAAATTTGTTTACACATGTATATAATGCGGTCCTTGCTTTAGACTATGCCCAACATTTGTGCTTATTTCTCCGCACTTCAATTACGTCGGAGTTTGTCAATCAGGATTGGATGAAACATTTAACCCATTATTTATCAAATTTAATTTTATGATTATTGTGCGTTTTCGTTTAACATTTAGACACTCTTTCTTAATAATCTATTACATTAATGTTAAATATTTTTTATTCAAATTGTTCTAACTCCGCAGAAACGCACGGCGACTGATATTGCCAGAATAAATTTCTGAAAATATCTGACACTTTTCTCAGAAGTTTGCTACACTAAGAGCCCCCACTTTACCAATTAAATCTCTGCTTCTTAATGTCTTTAGGCTTTCTGGAATACTGTGTCATTTAACACATATTGTCTGTCTCTGTCCTTCAACCTTGTTACTACCCTTCTGATAAGCATCCTAGAAAGCTTCCATTCTTTTGCAAAAGTTATTTCATCAACTTGTGAATGAATTGGCGATATGAATTTAAAAAAAAACAGCTTTACAATTCAGCACTGAGTGGATAAGTCAAGTTCATTTTGAGAAATATCCAAATTATGATATTGGCATTTATAGCACAATTAATCATTGCAAGACCATGATTTCCTTGACTTTTTTACATGGAACAAAAATGCAGAATTTGATATTTAAAATGATATAAAGTTTGTAATAGAAGTATGATAGGTATGAAAAATAATTAGATTTAAAAATGTAACATATATAATTATGAAACACCCTGTATAATCAAGAATATTTGAAGGTAATTATAGTTCTCCAGATTGAGATCGCAGGGGTAATTGGTCCGTTTGTGAAGTGTTAATAATTATTGCTGTTTTTAAAACACCATGCTGTTACCCAGATAGTACTGTAATATTTATTAATTTTAATTATAGTATGTCTATATCTATTAAATTATATTGTTAGAAAGAACGTTTTAAGTTGTAAATAAAGTGAGAGTTCAGACATAGTTTTGATTATGGTGACAATGCAGAATTTTCTTCTTTAACATTATTACTTCTTTAAATTTGTCCCTGTCTGACTTCTCAAGCAATATTCATGGTTTTCTTCATTTTTTCTTGTCTATTGGAATTAAAATAAAACATACTCTTATGTACCTAAAATTTCCCGATCAAAATAATAAACAGAAACTAAGTTCTAACGCTTTGTGTATATGAAAAGATGTCAAAATGTATATCTTGATATGGTTAACCGGTTAATCGGTCGGAACGTTTCGCGGTTAACCATTAGCAATTCTGCAACCGATTGCCATCCCTAATATTAAGTCTTCGTAATCGGTTAGTCGAAAAAAACTATATGTAAATTTGAACGAAGTTTCCTTAAAGTTCCTTCAAAATACACATCATACAGGGTGTTTTATAATATACTAGTATGTTACATTTTGAACCTTCAATTTGACAAACACAAGAAAAAGATATTGATAAGCCTTTTTATCAAACTGATGCACGTATCCATAAGATTAATAATGTACAATTACCAACTGAAATATTAAACACTGATCAAAATCTGACAAAATACCCAAGTTGTGTCATTTTTTGCTACGTTGAATTTCACAACGTCAAAAGCTCACTTGACATGTTTCAAATAATCTCCATTAATTTGACAACAAATGAAAGTTGTTTCTTAAAATATGTATAAAACCTTGCCAAATATTATTGCTTAGATACACATTTGAAGGTCCATGCTCATTTTGAGTCCATTCAATATCTGTGGTCTAGGATTATAACCTATTACTTAAGAACCCTTGCAGAAAAGAGTTCAAAGATTGAGATGGTCAAATGCAGAGGTCAAAATCATTCCTTACATTATTGAAAATTTGTAAGCTGATACTTTCAAATCATATTTAAAAGGTAATTATATGCTGAAAATGCTGATATTGCCAGAATAAATTTCTGAAAATATCTGACACTTTTCTCAGAAGTTTGCTACACTAAGAGCCCCCACTTTACCAATTAAATCTCTGCTTCTTAATGTCTTTAGGCTTTCTGGAATACTGTGTCATTTAACACATATTGTCTGTCTCTGTCCTTCAACCTTGTTACTACCCTTCTGATAAGCATCCTAGAAAGCTTCCATTCTTTTGCAAAAGTTATTTCATCAACTTGTGAATGAATTGGCGATATGAATTTAAAAAAAAACAGCTTTACAATTCAGCACTGAGTGGATAAGTCAAGTTCATTTTGAGAAATATCCAAATTATGATATTGGCATTTATAGCACAATTAATCATTGCAAGACCATGATTTCCTTGACTTTTTTACATGGAACAAAAATGCAGAATTTGATATTTAAAATGATATAAAGTTTGTAATAGAAGTATGATAGGTATGAAAAATAATTAGATTTAAAAATGTAACATATATAATTATGAAACACCCTGTATAATCAAGAATATTTGAAGGTAATTATAGTTCTCCAGATTGAGATCGCAGGGGTAATTGGTCCGTTTGTGAAGTGTTAATAATTATTGCTGTTTTTAAAACACCATGCTGTTACCCAGATAGTACTGTAATATTTATTAATTTTAATTATAGTATGTCTATATCTATTAAATTATATTGTTAGAAAGAACGTTTTAAGTTGTAAATAAAGTGAGAGTTCAGACATAGTTTTGATTATGGTGACAATGCAGAACAGTGACTAATTGACAGGGGCTACCTACTCCTCTATGGCACAGAATCCCACCTCTGATGATTTAGAGTTGTTTGTTTTCTTCGCTCCCATTTTGTTTTGATTATTTGGTTGGATTCTTATTCATATCAAATCATTGTTACTATTTCCAGATTGTCTTTACTCATCTCAAACCCCAGGGATTTAACCGGCCTAGAAGGGTCCAAGGTTTGATTTTAGAAGGGCTGGCAACAATCCCAGAATCCAGGCTAAAACTGGAGGCACTGCGAGAGAGATTACTGGACATCTCTAGCAATATCAACGGAGAGGGGAGCTATACCTTATATGGTATTCGTGTATTTGTTTACAAAATTCAAGAACAATATATAAAATTTCAGAATTTCAATTATGTTAAAAAATCTGTACCATTGTTTATGTGTTGAAAAATTTGTTAAAGCTTCTAATTTCTGGCTTTTTCTTGTGATTTCCAGATACATATTCTGGGGTAGAGGGAACGCATGCAAAGGTGTATGAAATACCACCCTTGACGGAGAGGCAGATCAAGGCCAATTCTGTATTTGAAAGAGTAAGCTTTTTTCTCTCCTCGCAGTTTATTAAGTGACATTGGGACGTGTATTGATTGCTCAGAATATTCCCCCTTACCTTTCAGGGAATTCCGAAGTCAATCCGCAGATTCAGAGAGCTAGATGAAGGTACCATTATTTGTACATTTTATAGAATCAGATAACACAATCTTGAAAACAGTCTACATGTACGTAAACCGAATGCATGTGCTATCATTTCGTATAACAAAATATCATTTTTTGAGACTTTTCTCAACGCTTGCAAAAATATTCGTCAGTCCACAATGGTAATGGTAGATGATTCTACATCAGTGTTCATCTTGTAGCAACTCAGATTTTTCCTTTAATCTTCTCAATATCTTCTTTCACTAGATTATTTTTTCATGGTTTCTATTAGGGAATCAAAATGTTTATGAAAAGTAGATTTCATATGCGGCAAAACAATCAAATTAAAATTTGGTACAAAAAATTAAAAGGTGTCGTCAGCCGGAATGGAAAGGGAGCATTTTAATATTTTCAACGTTGGATGCTGTGTAGAATCATCCTTGTTCGTGGTGGACCAATGGTCGTGGATTTCGTAAAGCTTTTCTACTAATGTAATCCCTTTGTACAATGATTTTCTATCTCTACTTGTTCCACACGAAATTATGTTCCCGTGATTTAAAATGATTCAACGGTCAATTCGTTTCCTTTTATTGAGAACACCCTTACTTTCAATGTCTTCATCCAATAATTTTCGAGAAAATACAAGAATACGGGTCCAAAGAAAACATACCTACGTAGAATTTTAATAAAACCATTCGTTCCAGTCGAGTTCTCAAAGGAAAATAGAAAATACATTAGTGATGAAATTATATAAAATGCAAAGAATTAATAACAATCTAAGAATATGCCAGCGTTGGAAAGGATTCACCTAGTTGCCACCGACAGATTCAGATATGCAGCTAGTATTCCCCATGTCGTAATGTAAACTGCTTTAAGTTTTGTCATTTGTTCAAAGGCTTTCTTGGTGGTACAGTTGGTTTTGTGTCAGTCTGTGATTCATTGATATATACTGGATTTGATTGTACTGCAGGATTACTGTCATCCTTCTTCACTCCATATTGTTTTGTTTTTACTTCATCCTCCTTCTCATCGAGACAACACGGTGATTGAGATTCACTTTTACGTTTTGGTTTTGGGAGTATTTTAGGCTTTTCTTTTAAAGCAGTTAATGGACCATAAAAGTCTGAGCCTTTCTCTGTGTCTCCTAGAGTTTTGCCGACATTTGCCGATGATTTAGCAGTCTGGTAATCATGTGTACCTTTCTCTGTAACTTTAGAATTGTTCAGAGAAGTTTTGCTCTCATAAAAATCTGATCCTTTAGTGGTTTCCCCAAAACTACTTTGTGGTAAATTTGAGGCCGAATCGCAGAAGGCTGAGCTTTTGTGGACAGAATCCATAGACGACTTTTTAGTGTCATCTTCCATTTGGGTTGTTGGTGGTTGATTGTCCAATTTTGTTGGAGGACGAGGAGAATGCACTTCTTGATCATTCTTTTGAATACTGTTTTTGTTTGGTTTGGGAGGTAAGGGTCCTGGTGGAAGTCTTGGGTTACAAGTTTTCTTTTCTTCGTCCATATCAAGTTTCTTGTTATCAACATCATTATTGACTTCTCTTGGCTTTATGGGAGGTGGAGGCAAATTTGCACAGCAAGTATCGCCAGAAATTTGCTCTTTTAAGTTTTGATATGCACCCCTCTGGCCCTCATGTGATTTTGGCGGAAGATTCACAGCAGAAGGCAGTTTTGGAACATTTTCATTTCGTTCGTCTTTGTTGCTTTGTGGTATATTTGGAAGAGGAAGTTCTTTACAAGAATTCACATCTGACGACCTTGCAGATTCTTTTTGATTTCCAGTGGTAGACGGTAATGGTCTTGTAGGAACAGGTGGAACAATATCATCATTCTCTACTTTTACACCTGCAGGACAGAAATTCACCTTATCCTCTGAGTCAGTTTTATTACCCGTCCTTGGTACTGGAGGAGGTGTTCGACCAGAACTTTCTTCAGTGTTGTTAACATCCTTCGCTTTGACCATTGGTTTCGGACGTGTTGGGGGTGGGGGTGGTGGATTGTGTTTACCTGTCACGTTGTCTTTATATTCGTTGGTATTGTAATACGAAGCTGGGGTTGGAGGAGGAGGTCTTCTCGGTTGAGGCAGAGGAGGAACTTCATTTGAAGAAACTTTGTCATCACCCTCCGTTTTTGTCGATTCTTTTAAGTAAGACTGAGATCCATCCAATAATTTTCGAGAAAATACAAGAATACGGGTCCAAAGAAAACATACCTACGTAGAATTTTAATAAAACCATTCGTTCCAGTCGAGTTCTCAAAGGAAAATAGAAAATACATTAGTGATGAAATTATATAAAATGCAAAGAATTAATAAGAATGCTTGAAATACCTGTGAGAAATTTCAGTTTGGTTTTCCTTCTGTGATTATTTTTAAGAAGCTATAACTATTCTATATACTTTGTTGTTCATCTACACTGGCTGATCCACAGTCCCGTATTACTTATAGTAGCCTACGATTCTGCAGGAATTTTGTTATAAGTTAAAATATGAAATTGAAAAGTCCTATAATACTATTGCATCGTTTGAAAATATTCTGAAGTATATATTTAATTGGGACATTTTTTGTTCATATGCAGTTTGGTTTGTATATTTAGATCCTGTAACCGTGTTTGCATTGGAAGTAGCAGAAAACAACAACAAATTGAAAGAACAAAGAGGAGTCAAACTCATGGAAATATCCTCTGACGAATATTACAAGATCGAGACTGAGGTAAGTGATTATTTATTTCCAAGTGGAAAAATCTTTCTAGCAATACTTATGTCTCTTGGCTTGATGTTTTACAAGTGCAAAAATGTTAATTTCTCTAGTACTATTTTATTTGATTGTATCATACTTCAACTAAGTTTTTTCTGTATAATATAGGATAGAACAAGCATGATGAAAGTGATGGAAAAAGTTAGCGAAGACTTTTTGAAATTTACATATAACAGACTGAAAGAAATCGACAGCAGTAAAATGTGTGTAGAACCTTGGCCTCCGGCCAAAAGTGTGTCAGCAGACGGCTCCAAACAGTTGGTACGTCATAAAGATTTATAAGCAAAATTGCTTTTTTATGGATGTTAAATTAAACTTTCTTTTAACGAATTCTGTGTATCATCAATTATGTGTTTTAGCACTACAAATTTCCTAGATCCACACACCTTCTTGATATAGTCCTTCACAGAGAACGGGGTCAAATGATTGGTCCATACATTGAACTTCTGTATGAACTGGCCAATCACATCGACTCTTTTCATACAGCTGGATGGATATTTCGATGTCTTAGAGCTAAGAACCGTACATATGTTTAACTATACTTGTAATCTTTCTCAACACTGTACTTATGTCAGTTTATGAGAAAAAATTCATTGTCATTGAGGCAGACAACAAGGGCAAGAACAATGGTAATGAGAGATGTAATTCCCTATTTCATTTCATTATATTCATTACTGTAGTTTTATCCAGATCCAACTTCACATACCAGCGAGACAAACTATGATGTCATCGATCCAAAATCCAACATTAATTCTTCAAGATATACCCCTCTTTTACCGGATACGCCAGTCCCAAAACTACCTAGAAAGAGCCCAACCACGGGAAAGATATTCAACAAAGACACGATCGTTGATCTGCCGCTACAACATGTCTCTTCCAACAGACGAATGGAGGATCTGGATGACGAGGAGTATGGGTATACCTCTGGTTACGCCGTCCAGAGAGTCAATAAAAAGGACACCAACTGGGAGGAGGCTTTTCTGGATGCCCAGGAATTTACACCTTATCAGAAAGACAGCAACAGCCCAATGATAAGCAAATTTTTCTTCTCCCCGCAAGGTACTGTAAATGCTTTTTTATTAAGTATTTTTAAGTATATTTAATACAATTGCTGAATACTCAGTAATATCAGCTTATAAGGTCTTATTATATAAACCTCAACATGAATTTGTGACCATGTCCATCCAGTTGAAAACATATTTTTAAGTCTTCAGAGGGAAATTGTAAGTTTAGATAAGCTTTTGACAACTCAACATTATCATCTGACGACTCGACATATCTAAATTTTAGTAAGTCTTGTTATCTGACAATTATCTGACAAGTCGACATAAAATCTGACAAGTCAATATAAGCGTCCATCGGCCAGACATAGTGATTTGAATAATTAGTGTCGACTTTTCAGATAGATATTATAAATATTCAGAAATTATGCCAAGATGATAGATATCTGATGACTTGTTAGAAAAATATAATAGTGTGTCAATTCGTCAGAAAGTTATCATATATTCTGTCTAATGGTAGGACATGCATTTTATTTGACTTGTAAATTACAGTAACTATATCAGATAGCTGTAAAAGCGAATACTGAGTTTCTAATCATGATACTGTAGTAGTTATTATCTTACAACTGTTCTTGGTTTTTTTAATACAGGGGAGTATAGTAAGCTATCTATTGACGAAATATGCCGAGAACTGGACAACGCATCGACTGAAGTTGAACAAGATATGATTAAGTATATAACCGCGGATCTTCTACCAACTTTGAAACGAAGTAACAAAATAACTGAAGTTTTTAATCTTCTTTCTTGCAAAAATAAACTGGCTAGACATCTTTGCATCAATGAACTGACAAATTTGATAATGGGTGCCAATCAAAAGAATTTCTCCACCGATGAGATGAAGATAATGTACCAAACGGGAACTGCTCAGCTTTTCACTGTTATCGCAGAAACAAAGAAAACATTCTCCAATTTCCATTCACTGATCAAACTTGGAATTATTTTCAATTGTTTCATTTACTTACGAGCCATTGACTTCTTAGATATACTTATGATTTAGGTATTGTTTAAATATTATAATTGATGTGCTGGGAATTTATAATTGAAAATTAATTGTTTTATTTGATCTTCAGAAAGAGTACTGCTGCACGTGTTTGTAATTTCTCAAAATTGACATCTCTTTCTCCATCCAACGGTATCGGTGCTATTAGCTCATAATTGTTATCAGGTTTAAGGTCAGATCTTAGACTGGTGTTTCTTTGAATTTGTTATGCTTACTCAAATTGTTTCCTGTGTTATAAATTAATGTCATTGAGCTTTCCCCAAACTTTACTACTGTCTTTTAACTTGTTTCATTGGTTCATTTATGAAATGTGGGAGGAGTTGTCAAAGATGAGACGTGCCAGAGTTTGTTTGTAATTCACTCTCACTTTAGGAATTTTTGTGTACAAATTCCTAAAGTGAGAGTGAATTACAAACAATAATTATGATTATTACAGTAAGTAACACGGGATGGTAGATCAGCCAGTGTGGGTGGCAAACGACAAAGTATATGAAAAAATAGTTTAAGGTTCTTAAAAATAATTCCAAAAAGGAAAAACCAAATTGAAATTGAAAACATTCCTGTTGAGATTTTGCATTTAATGTAATTTTCTTTCTAATAAATTTCATCTTTTTTTCCTTTGAAGAACTCGACTGGGATGAATGATTTTTAAAATTCTTTTGATGTATATATTCTTGTATTTTCTTGAGAAATACTGGATGGAGAGATTAAAAGTAAGGATGTTCTCAATAAAAAGTAACGAATTCTCCGTTGAATCATTCTAAATCACGGGAACATAATTTCGTGGGGAACTAATAGAGAACGATAAGTATTGTACATATGGATTTCATTAATAGAAAAATTTTACGAAATCTACGACCATTGGTCCACCACGAACAAAGATGATTCTACACAGTATCCAACATTAAGAATTATCAAAATGACCCCTTTTCCATTCCAGCTGACATAAAATACCGGAGAAAATTGTTGTTTTCCTGTGAATGAAATTTATTTTCCATAAACATTTTGATATTTTAGAAAATTCCTGAGAAAAATTATTTAAAAAAAAAAAGCAAAAGGATATTGAGTAGATTAAAGGAGAAATATGACTTGCTACGAAATGTACACTGGTGTAGAATTATTTACAATACCATTATAGACTTACGCATAATTTTTTCAAACGCCTCAAATATAAAAAAAATTTGTTTAATGAAATGAAAGCACATCCATTTGGTTGACGTATATTGTTTTCAAGATTTTGCCATCTGATTTCTATAAACTGTACAAAGGACGGTACCTTCATCAAGCTCCCGGAATCTGCGGATTGACATCGGAATTCCCTGAAAAGTAAGGGAAAAATTATTCTAAGCAATCAATATATGTCCCAGTGTCACTTAATGAACTGTGAAGAGAGAAAAGAGCTTACTCTTTCAAATACAGAATTGGTCTTGATCTGTCTTTCTGTCAGGGGTGGTATTTTATACACCTTTGCGTGTGTTCCTTCTACTCCAGAATATGTATCTGAAAATCACAAGAAAAAGCAAGAAATTAAAACTGCACAAAATATTTCAAGATACTAACAAAAGTACAGATCCTTCGAAATACAGATTTTTGAAATTCGGGTTTTTTAAATATTTTTCTTGAAAACAGTGGTACTCGAGTACCATATAAGGTATAGCTTCCCTCCCCGCTGATTTTGCTAGAGATGTCCAGTAATCTCTCTCGCAGTGCTTCTAGTTTTAGCCTCTGTTCTGGGATTGTTGCCAACCCTTCTAAAATTAAACCTTGGACCCTTCTAGGCCTGTTAAATCCTTGGGGTTTAAGATGGGTAAAGACAATCTGATAATAAAAAATAATGGTGAAATATCAAGAATAAACCAATTCAAAAGTCAATACGAAATGGGAGCAAAGGAAACAGGAGCTCGAAAAGCATCAGAGATGGGATTATTTGTAATAGAGGAGTAAGTATCCCCTGACAACCTGTCAATCCCATCAAGGATTCTTTAAAGTAATGGTGGGAAAAGTGTTAAATACGATTTAATGGTATTGATTTTACAAATGCAATAAATATTTGTCATTCAAAATTTTCTTAAAGTTTTATATTAGTTCTTAGTAAGATCTGAAAAATCAGATTACATTTGTAATCAGATCGTCTATATCGGAGTCGCTGACGTCCGAGTATGGCCACGCTGCATAGTTAAGAATTTCGTCAGCTAAAATGTTGACAGACCACACATCACTGTATATACTGTAATGTCCTTCCAGAAGACTTTCAGGGGCTGCCCATCGTATAGGAACGCCTTCAAAATCCAGATCTAACAAAAGATGAACAATGTCATTTTCAAATCTAATTTTTCGATATTTGACCTATTTAGCAAAAAGTGAGTCCATTCAAATGAAAAAAAAAAGAGAAATGGTTGTTACATTCCCATTATCATGACTTACCTATAAGACCACGTATTAATCCACCGCTTGGAAAGTCTGAGGGTTTTGCTGCCATCTCAAAGTTTTTCAACTTAAGAAAATAGCTTTTGTCTGTTGTAGTGCAGCAATATGATGACGTCGTGATATCCCTGATGAGACAACCACAGCTGTGAACATACATGACTGCCTCTACTGCTTGCACTATGATCTTAATGAGATTCTCAATGGGAATTATCTTTCCTTTGTCTCTTGCCTTCAGGAGGCGTCTTTGTAAGTTTTCTCCAGGAAGTCTCTCCTTGATATAAAACTTTGGTAATTTTTGTTTGAATGCAAGAAGCCTGGCTACGTTTTTATGAATGTCTTTGTATTTTATTTCTTTCAATACTTCCAGTTCATTTTCTAAGTTTTCTTGTCTAGCTAAACCTAGGCTTGTGCTATATTGGGACGAAGTATCATCATATAGCTCCACATCTCTGACTTCATCGTCGAAAGATTCCAAAAAACACGAGATGGATGCATCCACGTTACAAAATAAACATTGTTTACGTTCATAACTGTTCTTCAGTGGTGAATCTGTCATGGAAAGGTCAAACACAAATCCATAATTTTTTAGCAACTTCTGCACGTGATCTTTGATGGATTCTTTTGAACTCGCTGTCCATTTCCTCTTTGCAATTTCTCTGTATCTAGACCGTATATTTTCATTGTGGTGAAAAAGCAAAATCTTTGACACACTGAATCCAACTGAGTGAAAATTCTTTCGATTCAATATCGACAACAATTGATTTTCACATTTTTGGAGCATTTCCAATTTCACTAGAATTAAAAAGAAACTAATATGAATTTAAATATCAATATCAAACGGTTAACTCAAGTTTTTTCTTTCACTTTGAAAGAGATCATCTTCTAAATTCTCTTATTTATAAGAACAAACTTTGTTAAGATAAAAAAGAGTAAACAACGATTGTTTTAAATACAGATTTAATGCATTTCAATTAAAATATATATCACTAAGGACTGTCTAATTTATATACCAGTATAATAATCACATAAATATAAGTTAGTAACATTACCATCAGGGTGCTCTTCTTGAAGTATACGAACAATAAATAGACCAAGGAGTCTGTGATGCCATTTCACCACCCCCTCCTCATCATTAGAAACGTCCATAAACGAAGCCAGGCCTACCATCTTCTGCACCCCTGTGTGAAATTTAGACTGCTGTCGCAATACCTTGATAAAAGAAATACATTGAAATAATTTGGCTTCCTACTAAATCTACAAAAATACAATGTTTTTGCATATACCCGGTAGTACATGTATATTCTCTCACTTCTAAAATGCTGATTCTTTACAGTGAATAATTATTGATCAGAAATACCAGATTTCCAGTATGAAAAACCACCGCCAGTCCCTCGATACAAATGTGACTGTCTTCTCTGTTGAAATCAGGAAGCAAATCGTTCACATCTTCTCCCATCAACAGACTTTCATCAAACTCTACCTCTTCTAGATCAAAAATGCACTTCGCTGTCTTGGCAAAAACTTGAACATCAGGGTCACTCCTCTCAAACACACGCTTGCTTCTTGACTGAATTGTGGTCATTGCGTTTTTAGTACATGCAATCCACTGGTCCACTGCCTCAATGGCTCGTAAGTAAATGAAACAATTAAAAATAATTCCGAGTTGGATCAGAGTATGGAAATAAGAGAATGTTTTCTTTGTTTCTGCGATGATAGTGAATAGCTGAGCAGTGCCCGTTTGGTACATTATCTTCATCTCATCAATGGAGAAATTCTTCTGATCAGCACCCACTATCAAATTTGTTAGTTCATTGATGCAAAGAAGTCTAACCAGTTTATTTTTGCAAGAAAGAATATTGAAAACTTCAGTAATGTTGTTACTTTGTTTCAAAGTTGGTAGAAGATCTGCTGTTATATACTTAATCATATCTTGTTCAACTTCAATCGACGCGTTGTCCATTTTTTGGCATATTTTTTCAATAGATAGCCCACTGTAGTCTCCTGTATTAAAAAGCATGAATAAATAATAAAGTAAACAATAATCAATTTATTAATCTTAAAGAGGATTTGTAGCATGTTTCTTTTTGTTTTTGTACTTGTAAGGTAATAGTTAAGACAGTATCATGATTAGAAACTCAGTAGTCAAAATAACATAAATGTCCTACAAGTAGACAAAATATATGATAATTTTCGACATAGTTTCTGAAAGGTGTCATAATATTTATCTGAAAAGTCGACACAAATTATTCAATTTACTACGTAAGACCGGACGCATATACATGTATTGACTTGTCAGATTTTAGATTAATTTTTCAGTTTTTATGTAGACTTGCCAGATAATTGTCAGATAACAAACAGACTTACTAAAATTTAGATATGTCGAGTCGTCGGATGATAATGTTGAATTGTCAGTTCCTTATCTGAACTTACTATATCCCTTTAAAGACTTGAAAATGTGTTGTCAGCAGGAGGGACATGTCATAATTTCATATTAAGATTCAAATAACAAGACCTGTCAAGTTAACATTATTATTCAACAATTTGTAATACTTAGAACTATTTAACTTTGAAAAAAGCATTCACAGTACCTTGCGAGGAGAAGAAAAATTTGCTTATCATTGGGCTGTTGCTGTCTTTCTGATATGCTGTAAATTTCTGGGCATCCAGAAATGACTCCTCCCAGTTTGTATCCTTTTTCTTGACTCTCTGGACGGCGTATCCAGACGCATACCCATACTCCTCGTCATCCAAATCCTCCATTCGTCTGTTGCAAGAGACATGTTGTAGCGGCAGATCCACGATTGAATCTTTGTTGAATATCTTTCCTGTAGTTCGGCTCTTTCTAGGTTGTTTTGGAATTGGCGTACACGGTAATAGAGGCGTATATATTGAAGAACTAGTATTGGATGTTGGATCGATGACATCATAGTCTGGCTCGCTGGTTGATGGATGTGGATCTGGATAAAACTACAGTAATAAATCTAATGCAATGAAATAGGGATTTTATATCTATAATAAATATTGTCATTTCCCATGTCGTCTGACTAAGTTTTTGTCTTTTGCTGAAAGTTTGGGATATTAATTTCTGTCGATCTGTCTGTCCGTCTATCTGTGTCTCTGTAACGCTTTCATTTCCACGCAATATCTCAAGAAGCATTTGAGCTTTTACAATGAACTTTTGCACAAAACTTCCCTATGGTCTAGGGATTATCCCTTTTGATTTTGAGGACAACGATCAAAAGTCATAAATACGAAAATATTGTCTGCTTTAACACTTTCGTTTCTCGAGAGGCCTTTGAGCTTTTGCAATGACATTTTATACCACAACTCCCTATGGCCTAAGGATGAACCCTATTGATTTTGAGTTCAAAACGTCAAGGTTTATGTCCTACATTCATACAATTTATGCGTAATGCGTGTAAAACTTTCATTTTCGGTTGATATTCCATGAAGCTTTTGAGATAAATTGCAATTAAATCTTATACCACAACGCCCTATGCCCCATCGCCTTTGACCAACCCCCTCCCGCGACAGCACATTCTCTTCTTTAAGCCTTCCTCGGAGGACACAGAGTCTCTTAATTAGCTTATTAACTCTGTAATTGTTTTTTAACTTTAATTACTGAATAAAGGAAGCTCTTAACACTAACAGAACCTGCTACTTGGACATAGAGAAAAGCACAAGATATGACAATCTATTGTCAACGGCCTCACATTTCCTTAAAAAATTAAATGGAAATAAAACTGGAGATGAATAAATTATCTTTTAGATAAGAACCTAAATAACTAAAACTAGTGTTAATTCTAACGGAGACCGTTACAGATGTTCCCCAAACGCTTCCCAACTCCTTCTTTGTGCCTAATTCCTGTAAGACATTTTTAAAATATTATCATTATCGAAGAATTTCATCAAAGAATTATAAAAGCTACAATGATATCAACTATATGTCATTTAATGCATTGTACGTACAAGCACGTGCTTGAACATGCAAGATGATCATGACATGTTGTCTAAACTATTAACATATCTATATTTCCTGAGAATCAATAAAAAAATCTTTAAAATATGCATGTAACTGTTTTTCAAATAAATAGGTCATTTTGCTTATTTTGCGCTCACGTGCATGCATGAGTGTTCGTGCATTCAATTTTGATTGTACCATAATGTAGGAATCCAGTAAACCTATTCATATTCTAAATTTCATCCCATTTAGCTGAAAACTAAGAAAGTTATAAGCATGTAAAGTTTCAGCCAATCAGATTGCAGCAAATGTGCATGCGCATGTTTTCATGATAAATCATATATCATGCTATAGATCTTCATAAGGTATGACTATGTTAAATTTCAAAGGATTTTAAAAAAACAAGAAATATATTGAGACTTCAGTTTCAGCCAATCAGAGCGAAGCGCACTCGCATGTTTGTTAGATCTTGCTATTTTGACCATGTCATCACGTCTATACTACTAATATATACTTATACTATAAAAATTACAGAAAAGTTACGGCTATATCTATTATATTGGTCATTTCACGTGTTGCACGTGCGTTCTTTTGCAAGCACCTGCGCGCAAAATTACCTTCGTTCGGCAAATCTACATATGATGCCTACTTACCCTAAAAATGTTTCACCTTAGTCGGGTGTGTAGTTTACAAGATCACTCGCGGACAAAATTGTCCCAGAAAGAACAAAAACCAGAAAGTCTGCTATTGCAAGCAATAGCGTATGTCGCCCCGAACTGGACAAGACTTTCATTTTTTGTATCATTAAAACAATACACATTAGCTAATCTTGGACAACCATCAATTCGTATCAGTCCTTTCAGTACTTTAACTATCAATTTGTATCAGTCCTTTCGGTACTTTGATTAAAAAATTGAAATAAAAGAATTTTCACTTTCCCCTTGTTTCCATGGCAACTACTGACAATTTGCAACTTTTAAATGCAACAAGCACAATTAAAGATACTAATCAATAAATCAATAAAGTTTCATGACGAATATCCAAGGGACCAGAGGGAACACTCTCGGACAAAATTCGTCGCTTTTTGCAGGTTTCCATGGCAATGGTAGCCATTTTGAAACTGAATGACCATGAGTGAGTTTGCGTCTCGGCCGCGACTGACCTAAGTTGATAAAAAAAAAATGGGTAGCAACTGTTCCTTCGCCATGCGCTCGGCACTTTGAAGTGAAAGTTGCGGGTCCTTCGGAAGAGACCTTAAAAACCGAGGCCCTGTGTCAGCAACAGGCTTTGGCACAATAAAGATCCCTCACTTCTGAATGGCCCTGAGTGCCGAGTAAAGGTCAAAATTTGAAGCCCTTCACCAACATACGGTGACGTCTCAATATGAGTGAAAAATTCTCGAGAGGGACGTTAAACAATATACAATCAATCAATCTTTTGAGGAAAGTTTCAGGAAGATTGTCCCAGCCATCTCCGAGAAACAGCCTGGAGAACAAAAACACGCGTACAATCGCAATATGTCCTCCCCGACTTCGTTTGGGGCGACATAATAATAGTAAAAAAAAACAGAGTAAAACAATATGTTACCCAACTTCGTTTGGGAAACATAAATAGCACAAAAATGTTTCAGTTGTGTGTTAGTTTGTGCCGGGGGTAGCAGTTTCCTACCAACGCGGGTTTGTTGAGGCAACACACGGATCAGAATTCGGCGAATTAACACTTTTTTTATAATATGGAAGGATGTGGAGATAACGAACAATATTCAATCTCAAAGTCTGTAAAACAATACAAAATAGGAGCAGAGAAAACACGGACCTCCAAAACATAAAAGGTGGGATCAGGTGTCATCACTGAAAGAAAAACCTAGTGAATTTAATTAGTGTTTTCGTAAAGCGTTGGTCGTGATTAGTAAACTTTCAGTTTACTGGTTAAGATAGTGAGTTGTGGAGCAGGGGTCATATAGATACTGAGATACCTAGTGAAAGTTACTCATCAATTCTGAATTTACTAATCTTATCTAGTAAATATACCAATATCTGGTAAAACTACTGTTAACCTTGGTACACAAGTAAACTACACTAAGATACATAATTCTGTATATCGAATTTTGATTTCGATGAACGGTGTTGCCATGGTTACTAAAAATAGAAAATTCCGTGAAATTCTCTCAAAACGCTACATCTCTTACAGTTTTGGTCTGATTTCAATATAACTTAGCACACAAGTAGACTACACTTAGCTACATAATTCTGTGTTCGGTTTTTGATTTCAATGAACGGTGTTGCTGTGGTTACTAAAAATAGAATTTTCTGTGAAATTCTTTCAAAACGCTACTACTCCTACAGTTTTGGTTTGATTTCAATATAACTTGGCACACAAGAAGACTACACTAAGATACTTAATTCTCTGTTTCTGTTTTTGATTTCAATGAACGGTGTTGCCGTGGTTACTAAAAATTACTAAAAATAGAAATTTCTGTGAAATTCTTTCAAAACGCTACTCTTCCTACAGTTTTGGTCAGATTTCAATATAACTTGGCACACAAGTAGATTACACTAAGATACATAATTCTGATATCGGTTTTTGATTTTGATGAGCTGTGTTGCCGTGGTTACTAAAAAAAGAAATTTCTGTGAAATTCTCTCAAAACGCTACTCCTCCTACAGTTTTGGTCAAATTTCAATATAACTTGGCACACAAGTAGTCTACACTAAGATACATAATTCTGTGTATCGGTTTTTGATTTGGATAAACGGTGTTGCCGTGGTTACTAAAAATAGAAAATTCTGTAAAATTCTTTCAAAACGCTACTACTCCTACAGTTTTGGTCTGATTTCAATATAACTTGGCACACAAGTAGACTACATATACATAATTCTGTATATATGGTTTTTGGATTTCAATGAAACGTTGTTGCCGTGGTTACTAAAAATAGAAATTTCTGTGAAATTCTTTCAAAACGCTACTCCTCTTACTGTTATTCTTTATCATTATTCTATTTATTGTTGTTGTAAAGTTCCAATTCCCAATTGCTTAAGTACTTCTCTCTCCCGTTGCTATAAGTATAAACCAGTAGAGCTTCAGTCTCGACAGAGACTTCTGGTTTTATTTATTTCGGTACCCTTTGTTCCTAAATTTACATCGGCTGATGCTTTTGTGTTAAACAATAAAATATGTTCAAATCAAATACATCGGCTCTATATTTATTGACTCTTGAAAGATAGAAAAAAGATTTTTTTTATTTTAGTTAAAACTTACATTAAATTCATAGATCGTCATTTGAAAAAAAAAATTAATTCATCAAATCTTTAGAAAATAAACTGTAAGTGTTTGTTACATGTGCACAAATGCATACTTCCAGTTGAGATCCATGAAGGGGAAGAAATTGAAATACGGAGCTCTAAAAAGACCCAAGCATGCAAAACTCTTTACATCGGCACAAAAAGTCATTTTTTCAGATTATGTAAAATATTCTATGTTCGCAGTTATTTTCAAAGCATGATATTTAAAAGCAAGAAAATGCACTTGTATGGTCCTTTCACATGTCCGATCAATTTGCGTATATAGTGAAAAAAAGGAAAAGGGCATTAAAGTAAAGTATTTTGAAGTGAATTATCATTTATCTTACTACGGAGAGAGTTTGTTAAAATCAAAAAGTACACGAGTGAATTTCAACGATTATTGAATTCATATATCAAGAATGTCGTATTAACTTGTCTGGCAAGAATAAACAGAATATAGTTCAAAGCAATATAAATGTAATCTCGACTGTACAAAATACACCTACGTTTCATTATCCATGTAAAATATACATCGTAAGTTTAGTAGAAAAAAACCCTGCTTTATTTTTTGAAGAATCTATGCTTATATTTTGTCGGTCTTTAGCACGAAATAAGAGGGGTTTTTGTGTCAGTTATTCATTAAGGTTTCGTCAAAGGTCAACATGTCTAAAAAATTATATTTACAATAGCTCCAAAACTATGTGTGGTATAAAGTCAAAACGTTTACAGTTTTTAAATATATAATTGATTAATAGATAGAAAGTATCACTTGATAACAAATATTTTTT
>PRKT01000138.1:0-27160 GCA_003671525.1 Saccostrea glomerata | reverse complement strand
TCTCTCTCTCTCTCTCTCTCTCTCTATATATATATATATATATATATATATATCTAAATTGCTAAAATTAACACTGAAAACAATAAGAAATTTACATTTTCTGTAAATGATTACATTTTTATGATACCAAAAGTACGGTATTACCACCGTCAAATAAAGCTTTCTCGAGATCATCTGCCAAATAATTTTGGTAAGTAGATATCATGCATTTAGAATTTAGAAAAAAAACGTCAAAAACAGTTCTTAAAGACCGAGATTTTTAACCGTACGGTTTTCTCATGTGAGGGTAGGTACTAAATTTTACATTCGTGACTCCCCGAGGCATTGATGGTCGTGCAGATCGTGGGAAGCGCTAATCCCTATACACAGGAAGTCCAAGAGTATTACCTGTAGAGCTTGTTGGTCTACTGTTCATCAAAAATTAATAGATCTCGGCATCGTGAATAAAAAATATCATTAGTAATAATAAATGATCACTGTAAAAATCTTTCATTTCAAACATATTCAATATCAAAACAAGCAGAAATCTTACCCGTCAAGTTTTGTAAAAAAAAAAAAATAAATAATGATAATAATAATAATAATAATAATAATAATAATAAATCTACGATATGTACTTTACCTTGTTCGTCACAGCAGCAATGACTTAAGTTCGTTGTAAAAAAAAAATTATGAAATACAGGTATAAATTCAAAAGTAAAATACTAATTCTTGCCTGTCCTTTTCAAAGTCTTTAAAACTGTTCATAATTATCGTAAATATCGTAGCAATTAGAGCTTCGAACTCGGTCAAATAGAAACAGTTACTTCCAGTTTTTATAAAAAGCAAATGTACATTCTGTATCTTGTGAAAAATCGCCATAACGATGGTTTCAAGTTAGAAGTACATACAAATGTGTGTATTTTAGATTATAATAAAAAAATATTGATTTATAATGATTTATTGCTAACTTCTGTATTTCTTTCAAAACTATTTTTAACACCTGTGTCCTTGAACGAAAGTAAGGTCGAACCGTACGTAGCAAGAAATGCTCGGTTATACAAAAGGAAAAGGAAAAGAGAGAAAAAACTCCTTATACTTTAATACTTGTCCAGGCGAAGTTGTTAATCAGACATATTGTTTTCAACCTCTTTCAAGAAAAAAGTTCAAGTTATTTTTTCGCCGCGTCTCAAAACAAGAATCTTTTTACGAGTGAAAACAAGATTTCATTCACCTATGCACTTTTCATCAGAAAATTTTTTACACAATCTTATTTTATTAAAACACTATGAAAACATTTTCATTTTTCAATGTTTGAAATACAGATAATTATTATCAATTATAATCAAGCTAAATTTGTTTGCATCAAAACGGCTTCCTCACTGCGATGGTGATTTAGAGGTAAACATCAGAAAACCGAAAGTTAATTTGATGGGGGCCACGCGTGTCAAACAAGGTGCAAGAGATATACACAGTGACTAGCAGCCAAATGTCAATCATTTTCAAGTACCCAATGATGGACCTTAATTTCTTTAATTTACGGGGGAATACAGACCAGGCTAATCTGAAGGCGGTGCTTAAAATCTCGGGCTTTAACAATTTGTTTGATCATTAGTAAGTTTGTGAATAAAATTCACTCTCCATCATTCTATAATGTAGCTTAATTTAAAAATGAAGCATATGCAGTCAACTCAATTTGAGATTGGCAATTTATGTTATTTTAATATCAATGAAATCTGGAAATTAAATTTTAATTAAAATTAACAAGGAAAATTCGTTAGATTTTTTAAAAAAAAGAATAACTTTAAAAATGATTAGTCTACCTTAGTGTCTTCCAGAGATCTGAGCAATCGTCCTCGTCTGTTTTTATTACAGCAAACTTTTTAAGCAAATTTGACAATGAATATTATTTCTTTATTTGTTCCATTTTGGACGTTTTCTTCAAAACTGTCTTTTGTAAACACGTAACATACATTTTCCGCGATATTTTATAAGCGCATTGAATCTCACTTGCTGCAAATTAAAATCTCTTTCCAGACATTTTTTGGTGTTTAAAGCAATCTGAGCTGCATTTTGAGGGAAATAAATTCTGCCGTTAATATATGTTGTTATGATAAATCTGCATGTAATTTAAACCGGTATATTTAGTAAGACTGAAATAAATAATCATTTTTGTTTTCAGATAAAAGATTTCTACAAAGGAATCTTTAGTCTTATATAAGAAATCAATATTGAACAGGACAACAATAATGTTATTTTGCGACAAAAAAATTCTTGCATCAAAGATAACGCCCACATTGCTCTAATATTTGACTAAAGAATAATATAATTATATTACTTTGTTGTACATAAACTTTATCACAAGGTATTATGATATGTTTTATTTGCTAAGAAAGTAATTATATCTACCAATGAATTTACGAAATGATGGCTTTAAACGTTTTTGGAAATGCCTTTTATGTCTGCCTAGCGTTAAAAATTTACCCTCCTAGCTCAGATTATATTCTTGAAATCGAATTATATTTAGGTGATAGTAGAATTACATTAATAAAGAACATTGTCGATGGTAAAAAGAATTGAAGTACTTGTGTTCAGAGTAAGGGTGATTTGTTCACAATGTAATTTTGTTAAAGAATAATCACAAGATTGGAATATTCCGGACGTCCACTTTTATTGAAGAAGCAATTTTCTGTGATATCTAAAAGCCTAGTTTTCAAACAACCATGAAGACTGTTTGGACAAAATATGTGGGTATATTTTTATTTTAACATGAACGTTTTGATGTTGGTGGCTTTAAAATAAAATTCATAGTTGTCAAATTTTTAAAGATTTTTTAATTGGAGTTTCTGAGAATCCCCAGCCGATTCGAATCATAAGTTAGACTAATATACTGCTGTGCAGTGTTAAACTAGTATACTGCTGTGCAGTATGTCCGAAAATTCGTAAATTACGGCTGTTGAAGTATAGAAGCATGCTTCTCTTAAAATTGATCATGTGTTTTGCGTATCAAATCAACTGAGAGGGGAAAAATCCATTTGTAATTGTATATTGCTAAATTTACTGGAGTTGATGATAAAAGATTGAAGTCACAATTACAATGTACAATTATCGTAAAGTTTACTTGTTCACAAACTAAGTTTTTCATAATGTTTACAGTTGTTGTCTTTCTTGAAGTGTCCAAAACTTAAAACATAATTTTGCTCCATTCATAATACACCTGGTTATTTAAAACGTATCCACTGACCTCCCGCCCCCTTCGTCTACTTCTGTTCACTGATAGCTTAAATTGAATACGTGTACATTGGATATAATGTAGTCAGAAGTGGTAATTTAGGGAAGGTGTGATGGAGCAGACTTTTTCAAAAGTTCAAATCATTAACCCAGTATTACATTTCTACATCCAAAGTGAGTTCACCATCGTCCTTTACACTTTGTGGCGTGTAGGGCAGCAACTTCCTATACTCTTGTCTATCCTGAGCAAGCCTCGTCAATGATCTCCAGGTCTGATGCATGACTTTCATCTTGCTTTTAACTGTCCCTAGCCATGATGTTCCAGGCTACCCTCTCTTTCTATTGTCCTCTTTGGTCCAATGCAGTGCTGTTGTTGACAGGAGGTCTTTTCGGCGAACATGTTAAATCTATCTTCTTGCCTTTCAGTAATAATGGTACCCAAGTCCTGTTGTTTGCAGATGCTCAGTAAGTTTTCATTTGTAACTTTCTTTGGCCAGAAAATCTTGAGTATTCGACGGAGGCACGTGATTTGGAAGGATCGGGATTGTCCAAAAAGAATTCCGGAGTTTATTAATTTCTTTGAGTAAATAATGTTGTTGAAAAATACATTTTTTTGCCTAATAAGTGCTGCTAGAATCCCACCGTCCCGTCAGTAAAATAATTATTCCACACATTCGCACGAAACCTTACCCGATGTTTTGAATTTTTTACATATGAACCGAGATTTTTCGTTAAATCATGCTTAACTCGGGATTCTAACAGCACTTTCCAAATATTTTAGGAGGCAAACTTTTCATCTGTACAAATCTTATATTTTGAAATATACAGCTTATTGTTGTTCTGTTGCATAATTTTTGCTACAAATGACAGAGGAAAGGCTGAACAGGATATGCATATAGCTGACTGTCTTCGAAAGAGAATATAATCGACGAAATAATTTAACATACCTGTTTTATCAACTGTACTCCATATGAATTTTACAAAACATTCAGGATATTTGCTTTTAAACTCCATTTTACGTATTTTTGCACTTGCCAAATTCTCTTTACACGACATGATCAACTCCCAAGTTACTTGATGTATACATATGACGTAATCGGTGGTAGATTTTAATCAAAATGATAGGAGACTGCATAACAAAATAAGAACATTTTATTTTTGTTAATGTTAACACGTTTCTATTCATTTTATAGAGTTAAATAACATCTCTAAATACCAATATTACAAAAAACTTGTGTTCTAAAATTGAATCATCTCTCCTTCTATGACATCATAATGTAGCACTGATTTAGTCAAGGTAGGATTTTTGTATGCTTCCTTATTCCCCCTGCGTAGCTCGGCACTATTGACTTTAACAGGAGCAGACAATTCCACAGTAAGTGTTTTTATCGTACTAATAGGTAGCCCTGCTTGCTGTCCGGAGGTTTGCAGTCTGTTGGTCTTCTCTTGGAATTGCTGGTTGACATTAGCGCAAGGTCATCCACAACACTACTGAACGAAAAAAGTGCTGAGAATCCCAAATTTTACTGATAATGATTGATAATTACTGATACGGTGCTGTTCTTGCTGATAATTACTGATATTTACTGTTATTATTACTGTTGTTGCTGATAATTTTAGTTGTAGCTGAGAAATACTGATAATTACTGTCGTCTTTACTGTGGAGTCTGATAAATACTGATAAATACTGTTGATGTGCTGTCGCTGCTGAGATTTACTGATAATTACTGTGGCCACTTTTCTATAAGCTGGGAAGAAGCTAAAACAGAATTAAGGGCTATAAAAACCTTTTATTTTTATCATCTTTTATTTAAATGATCATGACATTTCCCTATTTCTTTTTAAACGATACTGATTTGAAAATGCTGACTAGTAATTAAATGAAATCTTCAGGCCATACTTAAAAAATTGTTTGTTTGGAATTGCCGCATGAAGAGTTTCAGACACAGGAGGGGGGAGGGAAATTAATTTTTTTTTAATTGAAAACTAATTTTACATAGATCTGACACTATATTTCAGTGTTTTGTATGGTGCATGTAATACATGTAATGGGCAAAAAAAAAGATTAAATTTAAAAAAATCTTCCTACTTTTGGTCAATAAATTTTTTTCAGGAGGGGGCATTTCAATGAGGCTGGAGGTAAATCCAAACAAACTATAATTTTATTTTGGCCTCAGCGTATATTAGGCAACTGTTTTCTCCAAATTATGAAAATAGTATGATTTATCTGTAAGCTAGATGAATGGATTAATTATTGTATATTTTACTGAAGATATTATTTATAAAATTTTCTGTTATTTATAAAAAGAACATATATAAGACCATCTTTTAAAAAGTTAACTTCTTTCACTCGGTCAACTGGTCAAGAGAGGACATCGTTCGCTTTTGAAAGATCACCTTTCATACAGCTTTTTTTTTCCCTAAAAAACTTTTTTTTATATTTTACGTGTTAAGTTTTCTGGTCTCTTTTTGCAAATTATAAGTAATTTTCTCAAAATTGAAAATTTTTATATTTTTAAAAAATTATGTAAGTTAGAGATAAAAACGGGCGAATAATTATCATGATTATGTTCAATCTGAAGGCACAGCTTTCTCTTCATTTAATTTGAGTTTTATTTATTTATCTATTTATTTATTTTTGTACGTAATGTAGGTGTCTGTAGACCGGCCCATAATATAACTCTTTTGCATGCACATGCCTTGTACATTGTTCACACACCACTTGTGCAACCAGCAGATGGGGGCTGATTAAAATTTAGTGGTCAGAATCCCTAGTGCCGTATAAGTGTCGAGGTATACAGGTGTTTCAAAATAAAATTTTGATGTAGATGATTTATTAAATTTCATGACACAAAACTTTTTTATTTATTATGTTTTAAAATCTCATTGTCTTTTTTTTTAAATTTAATTTTATGAAATGAGAAATAAAATATGAGACCTAGTGTAATCTATTATTTTGATAATAAAAGTTAATGATCAAATTGATCGATTTTAATCTTAGATGATCAAATTGATTTTCATTGATCAGAAATTGATGATCAACCAGTGATTTGGCTGTGTTGTGTACATGTCTCCGGCCCCAGGGTAGAAGGGGGTACAACTTGTATATTCCATGTGAATTGTAGTGGTCAGCGAAACAATGGGCACTAGTCCCCTATTGTTCTTCGTCTGCGGCTACAGGTGTACACAATAAACAAACTAACTACCTACACTACACTTACTACTTTGAGAAGAAGCAATCTTCACTAGTTTTTGAAAAAGAATTATCCTGTAATTTTAATTTTGACGAATAAATTGACAGAAAAAATATTTAGCAATATAATAGGACAGTGCAGTACTAAAAGAAAAAAAATGAAGTTTCAATTTATGAACACTGTGAAGATTTAATAATTATTTTAATTTGTTTAGTCTATCTATCTAAGCTCAGTCATTTATTTAATTTTACGCACATTTCCTGGGATAAATCTAAAAAGAATACTCTGGGGAGGGTTTTTTTCTGTTAATGATGGTTTGGGGCCCGTGAAACGGACACGAGAATTAATTGATAGGGAACATTTGACTTCATCGCATAATTAAAAAATTCTGCAAAATGTAAATATTAATTCAAAAGAATCAGAAGGTTTAGTGATAGCAGAGAAACAAGTAAACTCGACAACACTGAATCAGAAACAAAAATCAAAATGAATTTTGAATGACGTTGTTTATTGCACTCATGAAGTAAATTCATGTTTTGAATTCTGTATCGTTCATTGATTCTCTAAATTAATTTTATGTACATGTGTATAAAAATATTAAATAAGCAATTAAAACATGTATGATTTACAAAACATAAAATTAAGGAATCAACTTTTCGCCGTTAACAGCATTTCACCCCCCCCCCCCCATTTCTGCGCTAAATGTACATGTACATTCAAATCATGTCAATAAGCGCCCAACCTGTATTGTATGTTTAAACAATTAAAGGTCCCGCGACAAGGTGAAAATGAAATGAAAAACAAATAGTGTCTATACAAAATTATTTTCTAATTTGTTGTACGGCGTAAAGAATGTACGAATAATTGACCCGATTCTCAAAACGAAAGAACTTTCTTTTACACGTGGTTGACATGTGTATACCAAAGCAAGACGGCAATTATGGAAAAAGAATTTTCCAGTCTTATTCTATTTTTTTTATACTGACTGGCTATGTATAACATGTTTTAGGAGTTGCTTATTTAATAAATTGATCTCGCTGCTACCGGCACATGAACAGTACAAGCCATACGCCCATTCTATGTGTACTACTATATTAGCAAAGAAAGACTCATATTTTATCAGCTGAAAATCCCACTGCATAAGATTTATAGTGTACTGATGGTTTAACAAATAACTTTTTTAAAGCGAAAGATAGTCTAAGAAAGTGTTGATACCTCACAATGATACACTGTATAAAATTCGCATAGAGGGCATAATCAGAGATCTAGAGCGCTGTATAAGATATTATAATTCATAAAATTAAAGGTAATTTAATTTCATCATATGAATTTGTCACATTCTTCAATGAAAGGGCATATTATATGCTTCATGATTATTTTTTTTCGAGAAATATTTATTTACAAACTGTCTTGTGAAATTGAGAATCGTATATAAATCGAAAGGGAAGGGGGGTGTCCATAACTAAAAGAGCTCATACATGTATATGACTTGTTCAGTTCTCCTCGAGAAATAATTACAACCATTGACAAAGATGTCCCCGAAAAGCTTTTTATGATTTAATTTGAACATTATGATATAAGTATGGTAATAAATTAAAAACAGTCATTAAATATGAAAACAATTAAAACATGACTTGTAAATATCATTTAGAATAATTCATTTTACAAGTATACGGTAATAATTTTTAACAAAATACTTTCCTTAAAACAAATTATAGTTTTTCTGACTATTTTAACCCCTTTCCAGCTTAAAAAAAAGTGACCACAGTAATTATCAGTAAATCTCAGCAACGACAGCACATCAACAGTATCTATCAGTATTTATCAGACTCAACAGTAATGCCTAGGTCACATTTAAGCCTATTGACGGGCGGCTAAATTTTTCTGGTCTTGTCGGCTAAAAGAACATGATCGGCCGACACAGTATCGGGCGACACGGAGCAGTCACATTATTTCCTAGGGACGCCGATGACTTGGATAAATAACACAAAAAAATCTTTTTTCTATAGAAATCAGCAATATATTTTTTCATAGATCTATATTCGGATAAGTGACGTGAGAAATGTTTGCAAGGCAAAGTGGCAGAGATGTATAAAATTGTGACTCAGTGTTGAAAATGTGTGTAAAATTTGTATGGAATTGCATAAAAACGACAAATGGTGCATATCTTAGCAGCGAAGAATACTTCATATTTCTTTCTATCTTACGGATTAATTGTTTATGTTATTTCCGTTCAAAAAAATTATATTAATCCATGCATCAAAATTTTGTTTGTGTTATGTATCCTTAATAGGTTAAATATTCACAAGTCGGCCAATCGTCGCCCGATCATCGAGCTCCAAGCTTCAGTTTGATTTTAACCGTCCGTCGAAATTTTCAACACCCTTATTGTCCAACGACGGACGACCGACTTAATAAACTGACCGCCGATGGTCGGACGATGATCGAAGGTTGGTCGACGGATGACTGAGGTTGAAAAAATCAGCCAACGACGCATGAAAAATTATAACTTGGACCGATAGACACAAAATTGGTCGGCCGACAAAAAATATGTCAAAATCGGCCAAGACAACGGCCGATGAACTGACGACTGTTACCCGAAGAATCCCATTTTGCTTCAAAACCCGTCGGCCGTTGGTCGTTTTTGGAAATGTGACTGGGGTTTAAAGACGACAGTAATTATCAGTATTTCTCAGCAACAACTAAAGTTATCAGCAACAACAGTAATAATAACAGCAAATATCAGTAATGATCAGCAAGAACAGCACCGTATCAGTAATTATCAAACATTATTAGTAAAATTTGGGATTCTCAGCACTTTTTTCGTCCAGTAGTGCAAGGTCCAGATCCTTCAAAATTAAGAACAGGTTCCAGTGGACTCCCCTTTGAGAGTATTCTGTTGTATTCTGCATGATCCAATCGATGACCAAGTGCGGTGATACTGCAGACATTACGCAATCTCGTCTGACTCCGTTTTAACATCGAAGAAGGTGTCATTGTGTACTACTGAGCATCTGAAGTTGTTATAGAAGTTCTTGATCAGGTAGAACAGTTTAGATGGAATACCATAATGACGTAGGGTGCTCCAAAGGCTACATCGGTGTCTGATCTCAAAGGCTTTTTCAAAGTCCACGAAGTTTACATTCTGGACAGTAGTCTCTGCCACTCTTTGCACTGCTCTTTGATGCTGCACAGTGCAAAGATCTTGTCAGTACATCCTCGCTTTTCCCTAATACAGCGTTCTCAATTTTTAACATTCTTTTGATGATTATCTTGACCAGGATCTTAATTGTCACAGACAATAGAGTGACACCCCCTACCCACAGTTGTTACAATTGTTAGGACTCCTTTCTTTTGGGATCTTGATAATCATCACATTACATCAGCCATCCTATACTTTCTCTCCATCACACAGCTGTGAACAGTGGTTGGAGGATGATGGCTGCTATTCAAGGATTTGCTTTAAATAGCTCTGCATTATGATTGTCTCGCCCTGGTGACTTCCCTTGACTTAAGGGTATGCATTATCTTATCAGTCTCGGAATCTTTAATGGTTTCTGAATTAACATCAGTTTCAATAAAGTACATCGTGACAATGTCTCTTCTTATTTTTTTTTCTGTTGTCAGTAGTGCTCCACGTTTGTCCCTATGAAGAATTTCTGTGTTTCCTCTAAATATGCCAATTTGTTCTCTTTCCTTTGCTTTCCCCGTGCCGCCGCGCCGCTTCCTCTGCCTCAGTAGTAAATTTTTCCATGGTTTCTCTCTTGTCACCGCGTGCAATTTTCTTTTGTCTCCGTTGGTAAGGCTCATTATATAAATTGTATATTGGAAGAACTTGGATTTAATTATAAAAGCTGTAATCAAACTTATGCTCATAGTTCCCTTTCTAAGAAAGAAATTATTCAAAATCATATGTCAGTTTTAATATCCCAAATAACCAAAATGAATTTTAACTACCATATAATGTATATATACTGGATTACAAAATTTCATAAGAAACCTTAAAAACAAAAATACATATCAGGTTCCAGTAAATGCTCATTTAAGCCTCTTTCTGTACTCCTTACTAAGATTATAACAGCTGTGAACGAGAAACTTCAAGAGTACTGTGCAAAAATATATTCAAGAAGTGGTGTAAATCAGATGTGGATAGTTAAAAAATTCAAGGAACATTTGGAAAATTTGAAATCACAAGATTTCACCAAAATCGACAGTTTTAACCTTATACACACCTATGTATCCTATGTCGATACTATATATGCTACTGAGTTTGAGATTAAAGATACCACGGAGTCTGACACATCTGTTTGAAAAAGACGTTTATGGTAATCTAACAACTAAGCTTTATGATGAAGGTGATGACTTTAATTTTTCTATTGTCAACTTCATACCTTATTCAGGAATATATATTCATAATCTGCACATGGATATATACATCTCAGTTGGATCGATATGCTCTACCTATGAAGAATTTCTAAAATGCGGCAAATTATTGACAATCAAGTTGATCAAACAAAAAATTCAATTGTCTCGTTTAAAGTCTTCATATCGTTCTGTGGTCGATACACTGACCTTGTCAGTAAATGTAATTTAATATATTTAGTGAAATGTTGACTGATGTTTTTCGTGCTGATTGTTAGTTCATTGTTTATGAACTGAGCTTACGACGGGTTTTCCTATCATGACAAAGAGCACGCGGCGGGTGTGACCATACGGCAGGGGATGCTCACTACTCCACGGCACCTGATCCCAACTTCTTATATTTTGGAGGTCCGTGTTTGCTCTACTCCAATTTTGTATTCTGTTATGGACTTTTGATCTTGAATACTGTCAGTCATTTTGATATGTTACATTGACTCTCGTGTTGGCCTCAGTATACAACCCCTCTTGCCTCTCATGCAGTTGTGGGTACTTGATCTGCAGTTTCTTTTTTCTTGATTTCCTTTTTCTCCTCTATAGCAATCAGAGTCACCTGTTGGATACAGTCTTTGTTGGTGTTTTTCTTGTGAAGACCAAGTCTGTTTTCGCTGCTTTCAGTATACAGTTTGACCACTTGCTTCCATGTATTTTACACAATGGTCTCCTCTTCATCCAATATATATTGCAAGATTTGGAATCCGTTTCTACTCTTAGATCGCGGATGAAGGCAGCTTTCACAGTGTTGTCCCTCAGTCTGTGTCAGTCTCTGAATGTCAAAACGTGCTTGAGTGCTAGGCCTTGCCTCAGTTTTTTTTTCAGTTTGATCTTGTTGAGTACCAAAACCAGGTGATGTTTACTGCATACGTCTGAAGTCTCCACATGCAATCGGATTTTCTCTGTCTCAAACTTTGAAAGTTTTCTTTGTCTTCATCGCTACTGTCAGTTGATGCATAGTCAACTGACAGTGCTTATCAATCTATTATCTATGGGCTTCCATTCCAGCAGGCACCGCTCTACACCTTTCCAGAGTATGGTGGCTACTTCTTTATGTAGCTTGTCATCTATTCCAGAGAGGAGGACATTTTTTTTCTGCTGGTGTTTTTCATCTTTCTAGATGATCCATTCCATCTGCCTTCACCCATTCCTAAGACACAGGGATTAAATTGTTGCATCTCAGATGTTATCTGTATCAGCTTGCCTGTGAAGTGAGTTCACAAGATACAATTTACCTGCATACAATATGTATAATGTGTGGATCCATCCATCCATTTTTGTGTTTGTGTTTCCTTAAATGCGGAGCAAAATGAATTTTAATGTAAATTTTTTGAAAAGTATGCAGAAAAACCTTTCTCACTGAGTATATAAAAATAGAAGTAACTATTTAATACTCTCGATGAATGAAGTCTCAAATTTGGTAAAACCACCAACCATCAATAAAAATCTTCCTTTTTGAATTTAATCAAATGTTCTCGTTTGATTTGGAAAATTGTTTAATCTTTACAGTAGGGTTTAATAAATATGTGCACCTTTTGCAAACTTTTTTGAATCTAAAAAACACAAAAGAGAGACCTTGAACAAGTTTTTAATCATTTCTGTTATTATACACCCCGCTTGAAAAGCGGGAGGGTATATAGTTACCGGTATGTCCGATTGCCTGTACGTCTGTTCGTCCGTCTGTTAAGCTTTCGGGTATCCATCTCTTCTCCGCAACTCCTATCATACCACTGAATGAAATTTGATGAAGTTTAACATTCTGAACACCGATTTTTCTTACGTATTGCCATTTCTTACATATTAGTATTGTGCCATTCCTATGTTTCGTATTGATCCGACACACATTTTGGGTTTCACATAGCAAAATATAGACACTGCCATTATTTTCATATAGGAGGCGGGGAGGAGGTATCATTTTGTGAGCTTATTGCTCACAATACCTCTAGTTATCATATAGGAGTCGGGGTATCATTTAGTGAGCTCAGTGCTCACGGTATCTCTGTTTTTTGCTATAAATGTCTCAGCAATTTTATTTTTATCGAGAAAGTTTTTAGAAACAAGTATACATTGTATGTTCGGGTTTCAACTTAAGATATTCCTGAGTTACCATCGAGCCACATTTTATGATACATCAAATTGCAACTTCTCGGGCCTTTCCGACAAGCGGAAAAACGACATCGAATGTATAAGATAGACGCCATGACCCCCCCCCCCCTGTTCATGATCTTTGAAAGAAATGCATGGAGTCCTTTTAACTGTGGAATATGGAATCTAACTTTATATTACCAAATATATACTATAGAAATGACTTCTTACTCCGTCTTTCCTATATTTGAATAAACAAGAAATGTATAAATGTTTAATATCCCGTGATGTTAAATTATTCGAAGTTGTTTTTCCGACCTCTGACGGAAAGCTTAAGACCCGAGGTAATGCGATTGATGATACATCTTAGGGATACATACCACAATCAAATTTTCTTATCTTCCGCATCGGAGAGTTACACTACATTTTTCCAGAATTTTTAGTGTTTGGTTCTAATTTTATAAAACAGGAAATAGTAGTTATTGAAAAAAATTGTACCATGTGCACAGAATGAAGTCCGGGAAATTTACTAGCAAGTCCAAGCAATGAGCTCACTAAATGATACCCCCTCTCCGCCTCCGATATGAATATTATGACAGTGTATATATTTTGCTATAGGAAAACCAAAATATGGGTAAGATCAAACAGTGCAATTGGAGGTGCACAATGACAATATGTAATGAAGATTCAATGAAAATCTCATCTAATGTCATTCAGGGGTACAGGAATCTTGCCAACTACCGCTATGTTATACTTTTTTGTCCCCCACTTTCACTGAAAGTGGGGGATATCAATTTGGTTCTGTAGGTTCGTCCGTCATTCTGTCTGTCTGTAACGCTTTTGTTTCCACACGATATCTCCAGAACCATTTGAGTTTTACTTTGTTTTAATAAATGATAGTATAAGGCATGTGAATTTAAAAAAGTTATAACATTTGGCTTACTCTTATTAAATCTTTACATCCGTTTTGGCATAATTTGCTTGCTTCAGTATACATGTATACATTTAATAATTCTACAAATTCAGTCAGAAGGATCCGACCCCCCATCCCCCGAACTGCGCATGGTTTACACAAATCTCTGATTATCTTGTTTACAGATTTGTTTTTAAATGGATGGATAAAGTTAAAACCAGTCATACTTTAATTTTACAAATAAGTCTACACAAATGAATCGAAAATTCGTTTGTAGCAGTTAAAAATACCTTAATTACATAACGATGTGCTACACGATTCTAGTTTAAGCATTAAAATCTAAACAACAATTATTTTTTTATCTGTAGTATGTTACGTATTGAAATTAGATTTTTAAAAAAATCAAACAGTAAAATAGGAGGTGCACACTGGCATTTTATAACAAAGATTCTGTAAAAGTTTCATCAATTTTTTTTTCATTCAGCGGTATATGAGGAGTTGCGGCTAAGAGATTGGTACCCCAAAGCGTAACAGACAGACGGAGGGTCGACGGACGGACGGACATACCGATTACAGTATACCTTCCCCCTTTTCAATCGGGGCTATAAGAATGAAATGTATCGGTATTATATTCAGGTAAAGTAATTTTAACCTCCTTATTCTATGATATACAGAATCAACATCTGCTAATTGGCTGTGTGATGCGTACAGTGTGTGTGCCTGTCTGTGTCTGTGTCTGTGCTTGTCACTCTCGCTTACAGCTCCACCCCTGGCTAGCAGTTCACTGTGAAGGAGGGAGCAATTTCTGTGAGTCTCTCTTGCCAGGTACAGCCTCTCCACAGTTAGACCTATGTGGCCCAGATGTGGGATCCTTCTCGAGGTAGCAGATGGGAATTGGGTACCTTGCGGCCCCAAGCAGAACCACAGGGTCTTGGAGGAGACCAGGCACGCATGGCCCACCGGCGAGTGGATACGCCCTGGTGTCTGCAATCCTGGTCCCCAGCAATGGGTAAATTGCACCCCCATGGTTATTGGATGGTGCCTCCACTGCATCATTGGATGGATGAGCTGCACAGGACAGCCAACGGCCAGGGCGGAGTGAGTCCCCTTGTGACCAAACGGCCAAGTGGAAAAGGAGAAAACCTCAAATCCGGAGTGGGGACCCCCGTAGGCGGAGCAGTGCTACCAGAAACACCGTTCCGGCATCTCCTGCAACCAAGCTGGCGCCAAACGTCATGCTCTGCATTCCTTTGGATCCCGTCAGTAAGGCCGAGAGGGGGATCCTGACGACTGGGCCACCTAGGATCTCCTTACTGTTGGCCCAGGCTTCGTGCCCTGGAGAGGACACTCCAGCCCCACTGCAAAGTGTGGATACAAAACCGGAAGTTGTCAGTTTACGGGTTATAAGCCCTTCCAAATTGGCGTACAGGAAGAACGCCACGGGATAACTTCGACGGTGGGAGGGACCATCGTAGTCCTATCGTCCGACTACCGCCCCCCTCAAGCTGGGCAGCCCCCAGCCAATAAGGTGTCGGTCCGCCAACGTATCTTGCTCCAGAGGGTGCCTGGTGATAAATGTTAGCCAAACATGGAAAGCAGACGGAAACCAAGTAACCCAACAAATACAGCAAAACGAAATCGTCCATCTTGCGACTGGCAAGCTAGAATGTCAGGACAATGTGTCCTGGCCTATCTGAAGATCTTAAACAGATTGACGACTCCAGGAAAACGGCCATTATCAACCGAGAGCTGAGAAGGCTTAACATTGACATTGCTGCTTTACAGGAAACCAGACTCCCATCAAACGGTAGCCTAAGAGAGGAGGATTATACATTCTTCTGGCAAGGAAACGAACCAGAGGAACCACGAATACACGGTGTAGGATTCGCAGTGAGAAACTCTCTACTTCCATCAGTGGAACCGCCTCAAAAGGGTACACCCAGAATCCTGTCTCTTCGCCTCTCCACCTCCTCCGGGCATGTCAACATTTTGAGCATCTATGCTCCCACACTCAGCTCCACAGTGGAGACAAAGGATACGTTCTACGAGGCGCTTGAGACTACCATCAGAGAGATCCCAACCACAGAACAAGTATATCTGCTTGGGGATTTTAATGCAAGAGTGGGAACTGACCAAGAAGCTTGGCCTCGCAACATCGGCCACTTTGGCTTTGGGAAACTCAATGATAACGGTCAGCGGCTTCTTGAGATATGCTCCTACCACGATCTGTGCATAACCAACACATTCTTTGCCACAAAGCCCCAACACAGAGTCTCATGGCGTCATCCTAGATCAAACCATTGGCACCAACTGGACCTTGTGATCACCAGAAGACGCTCACTGGCGTGTTGGGAAGCAATGGCTGCTGACCGAAATCGATGGAGGCATGCTGTCAAGGCAGGCCTCCAACTCAGTGAAAAGAGGAGGGAAGAACAGTGGGATGAGAGAAGACAGCGCAGACGACAAAGAGTAGCTTCAGTCCCGGTACAGCCAAGCGAACATTACATCTGTGCGAACTGCAACAAAGCATGCCGCTCCAGAATCGGACTTTACAGCCACAGCCGGCGCTGTCACTCAACCACAGACTGATGCTGATCCTTGGCACGATCTCCATTGTCTCCCGAGACAGAAGGATGCCAACAACAGAATCAACGATCAATAAACCTTGATCTTAACTTTTCTACCTAAATTCTCATATCGTATTATAATGTCTTATTCACAGGTGCTTGTGTACGGGACACCCCCACCCCCGAAATTCTAGTATACACCCCTGGGTCTTACGATTTTTTTTTATTAATTTCTTTTCATAGATTTATCTTATAGAACATTTTACACATTTATTTTATGAAAAATCCATAAAATAACGTAAAGTTACGGTTTTGTAACGGTTTTTTTTTTTTAATTAAAAATCATACCCACCGTTTTTAAAATACAATTGGTATATGGCTATGATTTTTTTATAATAAAATCTGAATTCTACGTTGTTTTTATTTCAAATTTTGATAAGGATACAATATAAAATGTGTACTACAAGATAAAGACCTCGGTTTACTTTATGCATAAAACGGCTTTGTAGACAAAACAATTTATTGAAGAACACTTAATGTTTCATTTTAAACATCAAATTAAGTAAAGTAGAGACTTAAGTTAATACTTTCATTTCCTATTCAAACTTTTCTCCTTAAACTCCAGGTCTCTGAACAGCCAAACACAGGTTTATGGAACTGCAATGTTCTTGAATTTTAATGTATACAGTCAGATACATTTGAGAACTTTCAGAGAAGAAAAATAGTTTGAGCGCACCCTCTGATAAAAAACCCTACATGTTTTGTTTTCCTCAGGAACAGTTCTATCATTTACTATTTGCTTATTTTAGATCAGAGATTGCGCTCCATATTACATATTGACAAAAAGAAGCTTTTAAAATTGGCTGATTTAGCGAAGTGAGACTTTTTTAAGACTATGAGGAAATTGACGCATTTTGTGATGCCATAATGCATTAACTAGCCATAAAAATTACAATCACTAAATGACAAAATGATATATAATGCATTGTTAAATAAAATCAAGCAGTTTCAAGGTTTTTTTTTTTTTTTTAGATATTCACAGGACCAAAAAAGGTCATTATTTAAGTGAACCTCGTTCCTTCTGATAAAAAGATGAATAAAAGTATTTTGGGACCAGGCGTGTGTATTCGGGGGGTGGGAAGGTGGTATTCCTGTGCACAAGCACATGTGGTCTTAATTGCATTTTTTAATGGTACTATTAATAAAAAGGTTGGTTTGAAAAATTTTAGACTTAGAGATGAAATAACGGAAAGATTACATACCTTGATCAAATCCTCTGAAGTGAAGAACAAGAATACGTCTTGCCTTTTAATTATATGTTTATGCAATTAATCTGCAAAATTGCCAACAGGTTCACAAAGAAAAATTGCCAAGGAGTCTTGACAATAAAAAAACAAAGAAGAAAAAACAGCAAAACTAATTAATTAATCACAGTTGCATTTTAATCTAAAGACACAGCTTGTATTATTTGATAAAATAACTACGACTTATGAAATTATGAAATAATGACTGTTCATATCAATATCTTATCTTATCAATACACTTGATAATATTTCATTTCAAAAGTAAAAATAATTTTTTTTTACCCCAAAACAGTTTCACCGCATTTTCTCTCAAAGAGAATTGGAAAAACGTCGGAACAAGTATATTACAGCAAATTCGATAAATTTTTTAAAAATATAATTGACCACCAAATTATTCAAAGTCAAAAACATCAGAACGTCTGAACGCTCGAGTTTAAAGTGACAAATAGTCTTTTCGATATCATAGGCAATTGGTCCTTAAAAAATAATTGAACTTATAAATTTGTATATGATTTTCATGATTAAATTCAATTTGTAATATATGAAAATATTAGCCTCATTTTTATACCCAAAATTTCATAAAATATGATGTTTGAAGATACTGATTTTCTTGATTGACAATCAAATAGGGAATTACGAGAGGACTGCTTTTATTTTAAAAAATCTTTCTAAACGAGAATAGAAAAAAAAACTTGCTGAGAACTTTAACTATATCAGTTTACCATTTTTAAATTTCCTTATTGCAGCCCGGAGGACCGGGCTGCTCTATACATATAAGTCTAAGTGTTGGTGTATGGGGATTGGGATGGGAGTAGTTATTTAGAATCAAAGGTTTTCTAAACATTGAAAAGATTGTTAATCAGAATGTTCTTTCCGTTTATAAATTACGAGATACATAATATATTTACTTCTATAATGTGAATCTGTAAAAATATATTCGTTTTTCATATCTAATATATAAAGTTGCTTATCATTTACTATCGAAAAAACGACAGGTTCCTTTTTTTAGAACATCGAATTTTACTTCTCGGATAAAAACGTACTCTGCACAGTTCGTGTTTTATATTCTAAAATTGAAAATTAATACATTTTTAAATATAGGTGATGCGTGTGTCTAACTTCAATTTATATGTTATGCAGCCAACAATTACTTGAGGAATTGATCAAGTTTAAAATGGTATTATTTTGATTGATTTTTATCCGACTACAAGTTTTCAAAATATTCGCGACTATCGTCTCCATCCATTAGACGCATGCCTTTTCACACATATCGAAGCGGTTTGATGATCAAGACTCATTTTCATTGTTTACTTTATATATTTCCCGGGCGACAATTGATGGTTACATCAATGTTTTCTTGTACTTTAACATGTAGGAATATTCCCATCTCGCTTGCATACTTGTCTCCTATCATATTCTATTTCCATGGACTTGATCTGGCCCCAAGACTGTAAATTGAGAGCAGACTTACATGTAAGACAAATTTTAGATTATTGATATATCTTGAGTATCGGTTAAAATATTAACTTTAAAAATATGCATGCAGTTCTGGATTTTTTTTTTATTTCAAACATATCGTTTAAATTTTATTCCATTATCCAAATTATCGAATAGGTTATATGGTTAAGAAATTTTGACTTAAGTCTATTCTCAGTCTAGGGTCTTGAGGCCTGAGTGCGATGTTTTTAAACCAATTCGGGCTAATGACAGATAACTTGATGTTACAAGAACTCCAACAACTTCGTTTTAAGTCATCACTTCCTGAATCCATGGTTGATATAAATTGACTTTGCTAATAGTACGTTTCATTAGGTCGCATTTTTTGGACTTCTCAAACGAGATACGCCAATGACGTAAAGGTGAAAAATGAAACGATATTTACAATCTCTTTTAATTAAGCTAAAACTTCGCAAATTTTATATTCTTTACAATGACCTAAATTAAAAATTTATTCTGCATGTTCTGTCTTTAGAAATATATATAGCTTGCAATTGGACCATTATTTTCATACTAGATGGACATGGATTTTTCCGTTCATTAGAAGATGGTGGACCTCACGGGTTAACAAAAGATGCTTTCTCCTCTGTGCGATATGGCACCTGATTTCACCTCTTTTTTAAAGAAGTCTGTATTTACTCTGCGTACTATTTGTCTTATTTCACTGGATTTGAGTTTGACGACTATTTTGACGACTATTCAACACTTGTAAGTGTTGAATCGATTTACAGTGAAAATCGGTTATTACGAAGTCACTGGGACCTAAGAAACTACTTTGCTATAAAAAGAATGGTAATAACCGTATAAGAAATTCTTTAAATTTATATAGCTGGGGATCCAAAATGACTTCGCTATATCCGTGTTCGTACTAAACAAGTTTTGCTGTATATACTTCTAATTCTCTTAAGAAATATTTTTATCTAAGAGCTGTTTTATTCACCTGAAGCTGAATAAAATTAATTTAATTCTATTCCATTGAATTTATTCTGAAAATTTATTTACGCATTTACTTTGTGTGGTTTTTTTTTTGTCCAACTACTAGTATACAATGTACCTTTTAAGCATATATTTCATTGCAAATTAATAGCCTCGAATTTATAACTTTCTCATCGTGACAATAATTTTCAACAAGGATGACTCTTTTTGCTATAAATAAGGAAGGCATGAAAAAATATTTAAAAGTTCATCGAAAGGTGTTCGGGTAGCGTTTTTTGTTTTATTCTATACAAATTGATGTTCATGGATATAATTGCATCCAAGAAAAAAAAAACCCTCATGCACTCTTGATTGAATCTTTGAAATTTAAAAGTATATTATTGATTAAAAAACAGATGAAAAAAATATCACAATTATAAATTTAAATAATTTACAAGTCATTTTAATTAACCCCAAGCAGTCAGATTAGATAACTGAAGATTTGAAATGTTATCATTCATTTTCTATAAATAAAACGTAATGGCATTTAGTTGAAGGCTGCACAGCTTGAGCTTCAAATTCTGCGCAAAAAGAATTTTATTGCATTTTTTTTTTAAAAAGAAGAATTCATATTATAAATCAAACGCCATATTCCTACTAGAATTGCAATATTCTGAATATGGAGAATTCACTCAAATGGTAAATATATAAATATTTCGATCCGTGATTAAAATGTTTTCATTTAACTAGGTATGACTGAATGTAAAAATTTAATTTTGTTTATGGTAATTTACTAAAATAAAGAATATTTTTCAACACACAAACATTAATCCGGTAGAAGATCGGACTGAATGAAAAGATTAGTTTGCTTACAATGTCATTAATTTTGACGCCCACTGAAATTATAGGAAATGCTGACTTACAAGTATGACGAGGTTGTTAAAATCCCTGGAACACTTATTTATCTTCTAGTAACCTGCCTGGTATCTGAGTATCAAATAAGTTGGGAAATGCTAACACCATATACAGGTGAAAGCAGGATATTTCTTCATATATAAGAAAAGTTGATGTTGAAAAGGGGAAATAATCCCGTTCGTATTTAGAGCATGCTCTTGCATATTGAATTCATTAGCTGGGATTCCAGTTGCAGGTGATAAGGTTATACTGTACTTTCCTAAATATACGCGTGGAATTAATTATCGCGTAATTTCGCAAAAAGCACCGAACGCGAAATAAAATTGCTCGTCTTTATTTTCATGGTGCTGAAAGCTATGTAAAATCACTTGAACAACCGTCTATTCGCGAATTAATATTCTCGCGATTTGACGTTGAAGATCTCATTTGCGATAAAAGTACTCGCGAAAAATAAGGAATCTACAGTATTTCAACGTGAGTAAGGGCAGTTGACAATAAATTTTTTTATTATGTTTATCGTAGAGTTTTGTCGTGATGTTACCTCTAGCAAAATATCCAAAAATAAAATAGATGTGTTAGACTCTGTTGTATGTTTTATTTAAAGTTTATTGTGATATATATCGAGTCTACATATGTATGGAAGAAACTATATTGTTAATTGATAGTGCATGTAGTATCGATATGCCGATCGCGAGTTCAAGACAAGAAAAAAATCTTTTAGAGAGAATACAAAAATGTCTGCTAACAGGTCGCATCAGTACCCATTGGGTAGACCTATCCAAACTGATGAACTTTATGTTTAAAGATTTCATAGAAATTGTATTGCAGTAAAAGTCTCAACATCTTTTAATATCAAGCATCCAAAAATATCAACTTCAGAGAACTTGAGTGTTCACTCAGAGTGTTTTTGCAAAATAATATTGCACATAATCAATGATAAGGTATTCAAATTTAAAAAGTCTTTTCATTGAAAAAGTAGCTGTGCTTACAGAAGATGAATTACTATGAAATCACTAATTTCCTTGGGGGGTTAATTTTCGTGGTTTTCGAGATATGAAAAGACCCATTTATGTCCATCATGAAATGCAATTTTTCACAGATATTACTCATAAACAATTCTTCATCCACGAAATTAATTCCCCAGAAACTCATATTTTTTCTTAATACTGGAAAATTTGACCCCTCGAAAATATGTGAGTTTACAGTATGTCAAAAAAGCCTGGATTAAAATGGTATTTTTGGAAATGGTTGTATTAATGTAATAAAAAAGATGTTCGTTTTAATATTATTCAATATATCAATATCCCTTTGAAACAAATTGTAGGGGACATAGAAACACGCTTGTGTGTTTATTTGTGAGATGATGGGTATGTTTACTGTGTTCATCGGGATCGATTTCGAATGTTGCTCCTCACACTACTGAATTAAATATCCCCTTAGATTCCAAAAAGTCCCCCCTGTCAATCCCTGACATTTTCCTTTCTCTCCCTGACTTTCTCCTATGATCCCCTGTCGCACCCCTGCTCTCCCTGTACAGTCCCTGTCGATCCCTGTGGTTGTCCCTGCCTACAGATTGATCAATTGCTTTATGCAATATTGTAACAATCAGACACATTTTATTTATTCTGGCAAAGTGCCAGATTCTTCTTTTTTCATGTTAAGCCCAAGGATTCTCCAATCAAATTCATGTTATGAAATTCTGACAGCTTGAATTAATAATTATGCAATTTCCAGGATTTGTGCTTAACAGACTTATATCTTATTCAGATTCATTTAAATTATTTTTTAATATTATAAACGAATGTGAATGGTATAAAAATAAATATTATTTGAACTTAAAGTCCTTTATAAAAATATACTCCCCTAATCTTAAGTATCTATAGTTTCAAAAACAGAGTGTATTGAAGATGTACACAGTAGAAATCTACCGAAAGTTGTATGTAAGTAACATTAATATTTAAATGACTTGGAGCTTGCTAACATAAGTAGATTCATTCCAGACCTTTCTTGCCAACAAAATAACCAACCTAACGATACCCTGCATCCTAAAATATGCATACTGTATATCAAGTATATGGGAATCAGAAAGAGTTTTCTTATAAGTTTTTCAGTGTATAAGAGTTATAATAGCAATTAAAACGGCAACGTTTAAAAAAAAACGCTCAAGAAGTATCAATGTATGTTAACATATTTATTCCAAGTAAAAAATTACACATCCTCTCAGAGACGTCAGAGATTAGGGTATACGAATACAACAAATATATGTTTAATGATATCAAGTAAATATTAGGGATGTCAGCGAATAGTAGACTATTCGACTGTCAGTCGAATGGACCGACGATCGAATAATGAAACAACATTCGAATATTAAATAAATGCAAGAAAAAGGGGTGATAATGAAATTTCCATCTGAAAAGCGAAAAAAGGGTCCTTCCTAAAACTATACAGCTGTATAGTGAACGTCCTCATACGAATCAGAGCTCAAACACAGTCACAGTATATAAATAAGTTTCCGCATACTATACTTATGGAAAATACAGTAATTACACACCGCGATAATTATTTCGCAATCACTGACTTTTTTTTTTGTTATTGTGCGTAGTAAATTATGCAACTCTATACTGGATTATGAAAATTATTTAATTGATTTGTACCAATTATATTTATAAACTCTAGGAATTTCAATTGCCTAGGAACACACAATATTTGCATAGCCGTGAAGTTTTAAAGTTTGATAATAATTAAAACAATAATCGTACATAAAAGACAGTTTGATATATAGCTTGGGCAATCTTTAATTGAACAAACAGTATTTAACATTTTCATCGGAGGTGCATGTGGATAGTTTGTGTTTTCAATTTTCCAATTTATTTTAATTAATAAGCTTTCAAAAATACTGTGCTTTAGAAAAAAAATAAATGCTCCAAATAGTCGACTATCGTTCGAATAATGCAATCGAATGTTCGACTAAGAAAAATTAATATTTTGACATCCCTAGTAAATATCTACCTATTTATGTCCAAATAGTGTGATAACGTGGTCGTGAATAAAGTTTTTTTCCTTCTAAAATTACTCATGTCTTTGAAATAAGAAAGGAAATGAAACACAAATATCAATTCAATGATTGTTAAGAAATAAAACCAACACATTCATTAATTTTTATACATGTAAAAAAAAAAAAAATTAAAACCAACATAAATTCATCGGTAGTAAATATTTATAAATTAAGGAATATACTATGGTACATATCGGAACGGACACAAAAGCGAAAAAATGTAATTAAAAGAACGAGTGGAGTGAACCTTATCTGAGCGATGACATTGTGAAATTAAAATATTTCTGCAAATGACAAATTAATTAAGTCACTCTAAAAAAGTTAATGACACATTTCAGAAAAGGCATTGCAAATTTCAAGTAAAACAAACAATGGTAAAACCGTCCTGCATATCTCTTGTTATGCTGAGGAATATACGATGTGCAAGTACTTACTTTGCTGCTTTTCTTATTTATTAAAATAATGTGTGTGATGATCAAGGTCTAAATGCTTTACATATATCGGCATTGGGTGGTAATATTCAGCTTTTCGAATTCCTAGTAAAGAAAGGTCTTGATGCCAACAGTAAAACACAAAGAAGTGAAACTGTTTTGCATTTATGTTGTAGTAATGGAAAGTTGGAGATGTGTAAATACTTAATAAACACTTATCCTTACTTATTGTGCATGAAAGATAATTTCGATAAAACCATTTTGCACCCTGCAGCTATCGGAGGTAATATTCATCTTTTCAGGTTTCTGGTAGATCAAGGCCTCTGTGTTTACAGTAAAGGTTAGGATGGTCTAACAATCCTGCATTTATGTTGTTTAAAGAGTAAAATAGATATTTGTAAATTCTTAGTAAACAATTACCCAGATTTACTGGACATCACAACAAAAGACGGTCACACTGTTTTGCATATCACAGTGCACAAAGAACATATTGATCTGTTCAAATATTTAGTAGAGAAAGGTTCTGATGTTTTAAGTAAAGCAAACAATAGTGAAACAGTTCTTCACATATGCTGTGCGAAAGGAGACATTGACATGTGCATGTATCTAGTGAAAACCTACCCTCAGTTATTAGAGATCAGGGCTGTTAATGATCTAAGTCTTTTACATGTAGCAACAGAGGGAGGAAATATTGATGTATTAACGTTTCTGATTAAAAATGGTTTTGATGTCAACAGCAAAACAACTTTTGGGATAACAGTCTTGCACCTCTGCAGTCGATATGGCGAATTAGAAATGTGTAAGTACCTAGTTGATACTTTTGCTCATTTATTGGATAGTATCGATATTAATGGAGAAAATGCCTTGCATAATGCAGTCATAGGAGGAAAGATTGATTGTTTTAATTTTTTTTAATAAATAAAGGACTGGACATCAACTGTAAATCAAAATCAGGTTATATAGTCTTGCACATTTGTTGTGTTAGTGATTCACTAGACATGTGTAAATATCTAGCTAACACTTTTCCTCAATTACTGCAAATTATGAGTGATACTAATGGGAATTTACTACACGTCAAGGCATGGAAAGGTCATGTTAATCTTTTCAAGTTCCTGATAGAAAAAGGTCTGGATGTAAATAGTAGAACAATTTTAGACAGAACAGTCCTTCATGAATTTTGTCTGAATGGTACAATGGAGATGTGTGAGTACCTAGTTGCTTTTTATCCTCATTTACTGGATAATTTACTGGATAACCACAAGAATGGAAAACTTGCGTTGCATTGCGTGGCCTTAAGTGGTAACATTGATTTTGTCAAGTTTTTGACAGAAAAAGGTCTGGATATCAAGAGCAGGATAAACTCAGAACTAACAGTCTTACACATATGTTGTATAAATGGTAAAATAGGGTTATGTAAATATCTAGTTAATATTTTTTTCCCTATTACTGGAAAATAGGGACATAAATAGAGAAAATGCGTTGCATTACGCAGCCAAGGGAAGAAACATTGATTGTGTGAACTTTTTGACGAGAAAGGACTTACTATCGACAGTAAATCAAAATCAGGTGAAACAGTCTTACACCGATGTTCTAAAGAGGTTTCTTAAGAGATGTGTAAATATCTAATAAATACCTACCGCAAATTGCTAAAAATAAAGGACATAACGAATCGAGACATGTTACACATCGCAGCTTGGAAAGGTCGTGTTGATCTTTTCTAGTTTCTGATAGAAAAAGGTATGGACGTAATTCTAAAACAACTTCAGGAAAGTGTCTTTCACCAATGTTGTCTAAACGGTACAATGGAATTGTGTACCTACCAAATTGATTCTTATCCTCATTTGCTGTATTGTAGGGACACGGATGTTAGTCGTGCGTTGCATTGCGCAGCCATTATGGGTAACACTGATTTTGTCAAGTTTCTGACGGAAAAAGGTCTTGATATCAAAAGTAGAACAAGGTCACATTTAACAGTTTTACACCTATGCTGTCTCAATGGTAAAATAGAATTGTGTAAGTATTTAGCTGATACTTATCCTCAGCTACTGGATGAAAGGAACATATTTGGACATAATGCATTCTGTCCAAATATGTTCCTTTCATCCATTCCCTTGCCGTTAAGGGAGGAAACAATGATTGTGTGAGGTTTCTCTCAGAGAAAGGTCTAGATATAAACTGTGTATAACAATCAGGTGTTACAGTCTTACATCTGTGATGTAAAGAGGTTCTTTGGATATGTGTAAATATATAGCTAACACTTACCCTCTATTACTGGAATTCAAGGACCTTATGAATCGAACTGTTTTACACGTCACGGCATGGAAAGGTCGTGTTGATCTCTTCAGGTTTTTTTGATAGAAAAGGGTCTGAATGTCAACAATAAAACAATTTTACACAGAACAGTCCTACTTGAATGTTGTCTGAATGGTACAAAGGAGATGTGTGAGTACCTAGTCGATTTTTATCCTCAGTTCCTAGATATAAATGACCAGGATAGAAAAATTGCATTGCATTGCGCGGCCATGGGTGATAACATTGATTTTGTCAAGTTTTTGACTAAAAAGGTCAGGAAATAAATTGTACAACAGTTTTACACTTATGTTGTCTCTATGATAAAATAGAATTTTGTAACTGTCTAGTTGATACGTATCCTGAGTTACT
>PRKT01000137.1:1100212-1139222 GCA_003671525.1 Saccostrea glomerata | reverse complement strand
GTCTTCAAGGAGTCGCAGTAGTGTAGTTTGGCATCCATGACCTTTTCTAAATGCACAAAGTGCGTTGTTAAAAATACCATCAAAATAGTCAGAAAGTTGTACACATAAAACCTTTTCAAAAACCTTTGACACGGTTGGTAAAATACTAACAGGTCTATCATTACTTTTTAACAGAGGGTCTTCTTTTTTGTATAAAGGAATGACCTGAGCTTGTTTCAGTGTATCAGGAAAAGTATCCTTTTGTATGGATTGGTTAACAAGAATAGAAATATGTTTACTCAGAACAGGTGCTCCAAATTTCAGAAGTTTAGCTGATATTGTATCTACACCAGTGGATTTCTTAACATTTAGTTTGTTTATTAGCTTGGTCACTTCTTCTTCATTAGTTTTCTTAAAATCAAATGTCTCAGTAAAAGCAAAAGTTTCCCTGATGGCATTTAGACTACAATGATATTTTTCATTAAAAACTACATCTTTCCCTATTTCACTAGCCACATTAGCATAAAATTCATTAAAAGTGTTGCAAGTTTCTATTCGGTCATTTAAAATCTTGTCATTTTCACATAAAAGAATTGTATTTTCTGCGGACTTTGATTTCTTCAATAAGAATGGTTTAATTGTTTTCCAAAAATCTGAACTTATTTTGTCCCCCTACACATCTTTCTTGAAAATAGTTTCTTATTGATACCCTTTTTAGTTTTGTAACATAATTCCTCTGTTTCCTAAACTCTTCCCAATTTTATGTGTCTTACACTTGTCAAACTTGTTTTTCAGCATTTGCTTTTTATAAATAGCCCTTCTTAATTCACAGTTCATGTATGGTACACTATTTTTATGTTTTCGCCTTTTTTTCCAGGGTGCATGTTTGTCTGCAACATTTACAAATGCTTTTTCAAAATTTTGATAATTTACATTTACATCTGAGGCATCATTTGCTACTGGGGTTGTTTCAATTTTTTGTAAGTCAGAAATACAAGATTGTACATCAAAGCTCTTAAAATGACAGAATTTTTAGAATTTGTGATACTGGCCTTGATAAAAGTTCCAATAAGATTGTGACAATCGCTTACTCCAGTATTAAAATTTAGGGTGTTTTTACATACTGTTTGATCAGATGTTAATATGACATCAACAAGGGATGATTCGCATGATTCTTATTTCCCTTTGTTGTTTCTTTTTGCAGTGTATATTTGTTGCTTGTACATCAAGTGTATATACATGTATAACTTTTTGTTTGTGTTGGAGAGGACAGTCTAAGTTGGTATAACTTGTGTCAAATCCCATTATATTTAAATCGAATCGAAAGCGTTGATATCACCCGCTGATATAAAATTCGCATCGAGGACATAACTAGGTAAAAATCCATGTAATTCATACTTTCTTTAACGGATTTGAGCCCTCAGCTTCCGCAGGCGAACATCTTGTTTTCTCCGCGAAACTGTCAAACGAGATTATGTGCCCGATCAAAATTGGTATGGAGCGATCATAAAGTTTGTGCAGATTATTAGATCTTTATAATTAGAATCTTTTTATTAAATAAGGTACAAGAATTAATATAATTTATTTAGATTTGTTTTTGTCAGATATATATTCGAAAATACCATTCTGCTTTGAGAATATCAAGACTTGATATCTACGAATAGGAGAGGATCGTGGTTTGAGACGTCGAGACTTCATCCGGTTCGGAAATACTGTATATATTTAGCTCTACAGGTCAGACACCAGAAGAGCTTATGCTCTTGTTATGCGTCCGTCGTCCGTCCGTCTGTCTGTCTGTTCTTCCAAGTGGGGTCATTTGTGAGTATTTCTGGTGTTTATGGGGTTAAAATTGCTTTGCGCGGTAAACCTCGCAAGTTTTTTCGTGTACAGAATACCTTCAAGGGTTCGAAAAATCAATTATGACATTTAAACTCATAAGCAGTTTGTCTAAGTGTAATTCGTCTTTGACACCACGTTATCCGCGGACAAGATCATTAAAAATATTTCGGAAAAGTGGCGGGGTTTTTACGTCATACGCATGCGCAGTTAACCCATACGGATGCGCGGTTAACCCCAGAAGAGATCAGCCATTGTTGCACAAGGACGGATGTAGAGTTTAGTCAGGAAAGTTATTATATGTTTAATTAAGTTTTTTGATGTAGAACATCCTTAGTGCAACAAATTCTTTAACAGCTTGACTTTTAACGACTTTGAATTACGGGGAGTCTTTTGTTCTTTTTTATCGATTACGCAGCGAATCAAATTTTGTGATAAGCATCGCTCATATGTTATTGTATTCAGTTGTAACGGATCACCATGCGAACTATAGTTCTCAAGCCAATTTTAGGGGGTGGGGAACATATGTGCCAACTTTACCGATTAGCTTTTACTGAATTCATAGGGGTCATCAAGTAAGCTGAAATTGCCACCTTCTAAAGTCGAAAATTCATTAGGTTTTACAGGTTATAATTTAATACACAGTGTAGAAAAAGTGGGAAAGCTGTCACTAGAGATTAAGATAATATTTTTTCCTACCTATACCTACCCATTGCTAAAAATCTGGGTCGGTAAATGGCAAACAAACATATTTTTAAACTTGGCCCTTTAAAGGGGCGAATTGGCTGACATAGTCGCCCTGAGGCTTAATATTAGAGAGGGAATATAATAGGTAATCCCCTATAAATAGCTGTTTTTACAGCGGCAGTTTTCAGATGAACAGGGACATGGGATCGTATCTTCAAGCTTAAACGAAAAAATATATTTAGTGAAACAGCGCATCAGGTAAATAACCACTGAATACTAATTAATGCTATAATGAACTAGTTAAACAACTATATATTTTCATATGAAATAGGTTGTTAAAAAAAATTAGCCGCATTCATAAAAAAAACCCAAGCTATACAGTAAGTTTTGGTAGTTTATTTTGTCGCGTTATCTGATTAGTATAGATTTAACATTAAGCAATAAAAACGCATGATAGCACTAGAAACAATTAAGAAGACACACTTCTGAGATACACTTTGTCAAAACCTTTTGTAAGGCTGATTAGAAAAGAGCTGGGGTCTGCTGAAGAAACCAGGATTACAACTGATAAAATGCATGACTTGGGGCTTGGGCTGAAGACACATGTAAAACTCATAACCTTGATGAAAATCACATTTTTGATAAAATCATAGGCTTGCTAGATTATTTTAGTAAATTTAGGGGGGATGTTTTCCACACATCAGGTGCCTGTGTATATTGCACTGAACCTTATTTTATGTGAAAGCAAAGGGGTTACCCAACATGTCTCTCTTTGACTATGTATATTGTATAAGCGCAAACTCTTCGGGTTACAAAACACCCCACAATTCATATAGGGACATGCTGATAGGGTTTTACAAGTTTAACCTTCCATGATCTTGTATCGTACAAATTTATGGGGTTAATGAAACCCAACAGATCATCATTCTCATATAAGGACAACAGGAAATACATATTCATTTTTTTTTTGCAACTTCCAGTTCAAATAAATATGGAGGTTTGGTTCTTTGTGCTGCTCTTCTCGCTACTTTTCTTGAGTTTTATTTAACTTTCATTGGGCATTGTCTTGCTGTTTGTAATGTTTAGAAGATGGGCAGCACTTTTCCTTCTTTGGTCTCATAATCTCCAGTGATCAACATGATTGATGATTCAATGTATGAAGACAATGACCAACCTCCCTCCCCCAGGATGTTTTTGATGGGGCCAAAATGGGGGGGGGGGGGTGATGGTGTCAAAATTCAATTAAGTTGTACCAATATATTTGAAACATCTGAAAAACAAGGGTACAAATTGTCAAACTAATATTAGACACAAGCTAATATATTGAAGATTCAAGTTTCTTTAAACAATTACCCTTGAGGCAGAATGGGACCACAATAGGGGTTCAAATATAAATGCATGGAAATTATAGAAAAAAAATGAGTTTAAAGTTTTCCGCCATGATGTGTATGAAAAATGGACAAAATGAGAACTCTCGGATTTTCATCAATATATATAGACGAATGTTATGCTTAAGAATAGGAAGGCTATAAGTAAAAGTGTTGCTCAGGTAAGCAATGGGGCCCAGAGCTTTTTTTTTGTTACGGAGCATCAAACACCAAAAATTATCTGTTTTGCATAGTATAATGGTTATTATTTTTTTCATTAAAGGTACATTAACTTCCATGTTTCATTTTACAGTTTGACATTAACAAAAAAGGAATCATTTTCAGAAATAGAAAAATTGAAGGAGAAAGGCTTACGTAATAAATGTTTTTTGAATTTCAGTTCATTTGAATGATAACGAGGGTTGGACACAAAACTCAAGTTTATTTGTTAAAAAATTATTGGTTCTCTAAATTGCCTGTTGGAAATTCTTTTATTAGGTGTCCTGAAACTTTCAATTTTTCTTCAGAATTCAAAAGGTTTGGTACAAAATCATGCTGAAGCTAAGATAAAACAAGCAAAACCATGTCTGCTAGATAAATGTTGAATTTTTGGCCTGAGAAATTAAAGATTGGTTTTTAAGCTTACATAAATATGGAAAAAATGCCTCAACAAATGTTGAAATTTTTGGTTCCATGTCTACCTGTTAAATTGGTCATTAGTTTTCATTGGCAACAGTTCTATATCGATCTTTTCAGACCAACCTAAGAAAGTTGCAGTGGTAACTAATTCTGCATTATTTTATCTTTGATAGCTTTGACTAAAGGACTAAAGTTTTGTGTCAATCCTTTATGGACATTTATACAATGTATCCATTTAAATTAATGTGATTTCAGCATATTACGTAAAGAATATTCACTATATGGAGAGGAGAATCGGAAATATTCTGAGACTGTTGACTCTTGACTTGTCATTTGTTGAATGCACATTTGAATTGTTTTGAAGAAACATAAGTTAAACAAATGTGTTGACAAAGTAGGAATGATATTACAATATACCAAGTTTCAAATAAATATTATGATTGTGACTTCAATAAAAAACTGTTGTAAACACTGCTGCTTTAGATAAACACTTGTTTAGTATTAAGGTGTAAGCTTACAAAGCATGCACAGTTTAATTGTGAATGTAAATTCAACGAACATGAAGCACCAGGAATTGGTTTGAAGGATTAACAGTTATCTAAATTTCTGATTTACACTATCCAAATAGTGATAGAGGTACCTTTGACTTCATATCAGGTATAGTTGATTGATAGGCTTTAGTCAACATCTACTCAATAAAGTGAATTGAATATGGGAGTTCCAAGAAATATTTTCAAGGATTCAGTGTAGAAAAGGTTCTACAATAGAAATATAACAATGAAAAATTGCAGTTGCTGTTTTGAATGGTTAAAATTTCAAAGTGGTGAGAGATTGACATGGGGTCTTTTGTAACATGTATTGGATATAAATGCAGTTATAATGGTACATTGAATTGGGCCCTGAGAATCATCCTCATCCTAGTATCTTTGGGGTTACTTTGTACCACACATTTCAGTAAAATTTATCTCAAAATGAAAATTTCTCTTCTATTGTGGAACTTTTCGCAATGTGTAAAGCTCAGAAAACAGGTAAAAGAATAGGAGATAAATTACTCGCTAATTCCTGTTATTCTCAGACTGTTATAAAACTTTTGACTGATTGATGCCTATAGTGGATTATCGCTGATGTACAATTGCTGAAATGCACTTGCAATATAAGGCCAACAAAAATTAATCAATAGTTTCTCAGGCACTGTCGCATCAGATAAAAAAAGGCCGCATTGGTCAATTATATTGATATATTGAAAAGGGAAATAACTAAATTTTCTATTTTTCTAAGTCTAAGATAGACGTTTTTATTTGATAAACAATATTTCTTTCAAATTTTCAGTATTTTATTAATTAACTTTTAAATAAATGTTTGGAGCATCATTATTTAAAGTTGGACACATATTACAACCAATTTCAGAGAACAACCAGAAGTCTCTGTCGAGACTGTAGCTCTACTGGTTTGTACTTATAACAAAGGATGAGGAGGAAGCCATTGCAACCAGACCAAAACTTCAGCCATTTCTATATTTAGTAACCATGGCAATACTGTTCATCAAAATCAAAAACCGATGCACTAATTTATGTATCAGTGTACACTACTTGTGTGCCAAGTTTTATTGAAATCAGACCAAAATTGTAGGAGGAGAAGCGTAATAAAGGAATTTCACAGAAAATACTATTTTTAGTAACCATGGCAACACTGTTTATCGAAATCAAAAACCGATGCACTATTTAATGTATCTTAGTATAGACTACTTGTGTGCCAAGTAATATTGAAATCAGACCAAAACTGTAGAAGGAGTAGCGTTTTAAGCGAATTTCACAGAAAATATATTTTTAGTAACCATTATAACACTGTTCATCAAAATCAAAAACCGATGCACTAATTTATGTATCATAGTGTACACTACTTGTGTGCCAAGTTTTATTGAAATCAGACCAAAATTGTAGGAGGAGTAGCGTTTTAAAGGAATTTCACAGAAAATTCTATTTTTAGTAACCATAGCAACACTGTTCATCGGAATCAAAAACCGATGCACTATTTTATGTATCTTAGTATAGACTACTTGTGAGCCAAGTAATATTGAAATCAGACCAAAACTGTAGAAGTAGTAGCGTTTTAAGCGAATTTCACAGAAAATATATTTTTAGTAACCATTATAACACTGTTCATCAAAATCAAAAACCGATGCACTAATTTATGTATCATAGTGTACACTACTTGTGTGCCAAGTTTTATTGAAATCAGACCAAAATTCTAGGAGGAGTAGCGTTTATAAAGGAATTTCACAGAAAATTCTATTTTTAGTAACCATGGCAACACTGTTCATCGTAATCAAAAACCGATGCACTATTTAATGTATCTTAGTGTAGTCTACTTGTGTGCCAAGTTATATTATTAGGAAGGGGTGATAAGATCACTAAAATTGAATATCGCTAAATATTAATTACCTTTTAGTTATAATGGCTTCTGTAACGTTTATTCAGTAAACATCAACATATTATTGAACATCGAACCCGATCATAATTAAGACATGGTAGATTTAGTTAACACTTATCGTTACATCCCCTTTCTCAAGATTTTTTCTTAAAAATTATGAATTTACAAACCGAGCATTTTCAAATGTAAATTATACATAAAGCTTAATTCATCAAAGTCCCATAATAGTCTATATTGTCCAGAATTTGAATGTCAGAGTATTAAAAATAATTACTGGGTTCCAATAACATACAAACAAACTAAACTGTTTTGCAACTACTTGTAGCAACATAGAAAACAAAATGACTAGATTTCTTTGGAAACCTGAGGTAGACAAGGTATTATTATGACCTTATCACTATCTACCTCTCCTACACAAAACACTCAACATTACACACGAAATCCTGATACTTCTGTGGAGGTTTGATTTCGCGGCCACTCCTTGTATGACGTTTGCCCGATACTTCAGATGTTGGATTTGGTAAAGGACATGTTTTGGCTGGTGTGATACTCTTGTCAACTATCGGTGTGTTCTGTGCTTGTAATGTACTCTGAACTGGGGTTTCCACTCTGTCCATGTCTCTGTTAGTAGAAACACTAGTCTCCAAATTGTCTTTATTTACATCAGGGAACAAACTGGTGTTTCTGGGTAAGTCTTCCTTAGAAAACGGTTCCCTGCTAAGTCGTAGATGTTTTCGATTTCTCCTATATACGCGTCCATCTTCTGTACGAACTTCATAGGAGCGAATATCCACTTGATCTCTTACTTGTGCTTTTGTCCACGACTTCTCTCTCCCGAATGGACGAATTCGTACAGTGTCTCCCGCATGTAATTTCTGCATTTCCTTTGTGCCGCGGTTATAGTAGCTAGCTTCTTTTCCTTTCCTCTTGTACAGCTTCCTGGAGATCCCACTGGAATTATGAGTTTTCAACTGCTTTGAGGAAAGTGTGAGTCTAGTCCTGGTTCTCCTGCCAAACAGTCTTTCTGCAGCTGAAAATCCAATGGTCTCACTTGGTGTATTTCTCCAGTCCAAAAGTGCTAAGAAAGGATCTTTCTGGTCAAGGACACATTTGCGCATTAGGGCCTTAGCAATCTTGACTGCGTTTTCTGCTTTCCCATTTGACTGAGGGTAACGAGGAGATGAAGTCCTGTGCTCGAACTCGTACTTTTCAGCAAAACCCTGAAATTCTCTACTGTTGAATGGTGGACCATTATCAGATATAATAACATCTGGAATGCCATGACGCGCTATCTGAGCTTTCATCTTTGTAATGACTTCCTTGCCAGTCTTTCCATGTAATCTGTCTATTTCGAAGAAATCTGAGAAATAGTCTGCACATATAAGGTAGTCATTTCCGTCAAACTCAAATAAGTCACAACCAACTTTTTCCCAGGCTCTCTTTGGGATATCATGTGAAATCATTGGTTCCTTTGGTTGGTCAGGCTGACATGAACTACAAATTTCACAACACTGTATATAATTCTCAATGTCATTGTTCATATTGGGCCAATACACTGTCTCTCGTGCCCTTCTTACGCATCCTTGTATTCCAATATGTGTTTCGTGAACCCTCTCAATAATGTCTCTGCGAACTCTATCAGGAATCACAACTCTCTCCCCTTTGAATACTAGGCCGTCTTGGATGACAAGTTCATCTCTGAATGGGAAGTAACACTGAACTTTATCTGGAAGTTCATCCTTGCAGTCTGGCCATCCCGACTTGATGACATGTTTCAACAACTTCATTGTTTCATCCTCCTCAGACGCTTCTTTTATTTTCATGATCTTTGCTTCGGATATTGATATGTAGCTCCTCTGATCAATATCGAATATGCTTGCTTTCTCCATATCTTCTTCTGATGCTGGTAGATAAGCTCTGCTTAGCGTATCTGCTACGTACATCTCTGCACCTTTCTTATAGACTATCTCGTAATCAAACTTCTGGAGTCGCAATAGCATCCTCTGAAGTCTCCTAGGTGCCATCACAAGACTCTTCCTTTGGATGATTTCAAGCGGCTTATGATCTGACTCTATCTTGACGTGACGACCATACGTGTAATTCTCAAAACGCTCGAGTCCAAAAACTACGGCCAGCAATTCTTTCTCAATTTGCGCATAATTGCACTCTGTCTGGGTCAATGCTCTCGAAGCATACACAACCGGATGTCCATCCTGCATCAAACAAGCCCCTAATCCATTCTGCGATGCATCACACTGTAGTATTGTCTCTTTATTTGGATCAAAGAAACTCAAGACTGGTGCTTCTGACAAAATCTTCTTAATAGTGCTGAAGGCATTTCCATGGACTTGCTCATCCCAATGAAAATAAGTGTCACTTTTCAACAAGTCCCGAAGCGTAGAAGTAACTTCTGAAAGATTGGGTACAAATCTCTGCACAAAATTGACCATTCCTAACAAACGCTGTACTGCTTGTCTGTCTGTAGGAGTAGGCATCTCTCTAATTGCTTGTACTTTACTTGGATCAGCACTCAGTCCCTGCTTTGAAATAACATGTCCAAGGTAAGACACTGATGTAAGTCCTAATTTCAGTTTGTCAAGGTTCAGTTTAATGTTCTTCTGCTTACATCGGTCCATCAACTCAATTAGCTTTCGATTATGGTCTCTAATCGCCTCTTCATCTGTGTCTCCACAACCGTAGACAAGTATATCATCGTGAATTGCTTTGGTTCCATTCAAACCCTCAAGTGCTTCATCCATCCTCCTCTGAAATTCTTCAGGTGCTGGTGCTATGCCAAAAGGCATCCTCAACCAACGGTAACGTCCCCAGGGTGTTCCAAATGTTGTTAGGAAACTACTGGTTTTGTCGAGCAGGACATGCCAAAATCCGTCCTTCGCGTCCACCACTGAGAAAATCCTGGCCTTTGTCAAATCTGGTAGGATGTCTTCTATTGTTGGAGTGGGGTAATGATTCCTCTGAAGTGCTACATTTAGGGGTTTCGGATCAATACAAAGTCTAATTGCCCCATTTGACTTCCTCGCTACAACCATGGATGATATCCAGTCAGTTGGAGTCGTTACTGGAGAGATAACTCCTAGATTCTGTAGCCGATCAAGTTCTTTCTTTAGATCCGACTTGAGCGATAGTGGCACTTTCCTGGTAGGTATCTTTGTTGGCTGCACAGTAGTGTCAATCCTGAGGTGTAACTCCCCTTCAAGTTTTCCAAGTCCATCAAATAATGTTGGATACTGTTGTTTCAAATGTTCTTTGGTAAGAGGCTCTGTAGTGTCACTACACTTTCCACCAATCTGTGCGACAAAGTTCTGCTCATTCACAGTGATAAGTTTCATCGATTGTATCGCCGATACTCCAAGAATAGGGTTAAGTTCTGTTCCTGACACTATCACAAATTCAACACTGTACCTTTTTCTGTTTCTAGGATTGCGAACAGTCAGCCTTCTTTTCCCCAATGGCTTCGTCTCACTCTTGTTGTACATCACTAATGTCATATTAGTTTCTGTCAGGTTCTCGTGGTCATTACACAGCTTCTTGTACAATGTCTCAGGTAGAATATTCACACTAGATCCACAATCCAACTGAAAATGTACGGTTTGGTCATTGATAAGCATCTGAGCTGTAATCTTCTTTTTCTTGTTGACATTGTGTACTTCTTCGACAGTGAGAACATATTCACATTCACTGGATGATGAATAGTCATTCACATCATGTACCGATTTCTTTGAATGTGGCCTTCTGCCAGGTCGGAACTTTTTCTGCTGCTTAGTGTTCCCTTGTTTACACACACGAGCAAAGTGATTCTTGCGTCCGCATGAAGAACACTCTTTGCCATAAGCCGGACAATCTGCTTTATCCTTACGGTGTCGTAAACCACAGTACTCACAGCTTACTTCTTGTTTGTCTCTAGGACCCTTCTTCTGTTTGTCTGACACTGGTTTAGTTTTCTTCACAAACTGCACTTCTTCTATCGCTCGAAGTTGTGAACTTGACTTCTCACTAGCTCTACAAATGTCAACACAACGTTGTAAGTCTAAACCTTTCTCCTGTAACAGTTTCTTTCTTGTGTGATTGTCCCTAATCCCTAGTACGATCCTATCTCGAATCATTTCTTCTTCTAAAGCACCGAATCTACAGGTTTTCACAAGTGTGCGTAATGAAGCAACATAACTGTCAATAGTTTCATTTAACTCTTGTTCTCTTTTGTTGAACGTGTATCGTTCGTATATCACATTTGTCTGACCTATGCAGAAGTCTTCTAGTACTTGTAGTACTTTGATGATATCTTTACGATCTTCATCGTTGTTGAACTTGAGGCCATCGTAAACAGATAATGCTTCTGCACCTAAGCATGTTAATAAAGTTGCTACACGCAATTCATTATTCTTATCTTTCAGTCCGGTTGCAATTTCATAGTTCTCCCATACCCGTTTAAAATGGCGCCAATTCGTAGCCAAGTTGCCTCGAATGTCCAATTTCGCTGGAAACGGTATATTTGTCGGGACATACACTCTCTGCGGTGCCGCTGCAACACCATCTGCCTGATTTTCACCATCTCCGTTACTCATGCCGAATAGGAGGGATAGCATTCACCAACATCAATGGTGCACGTGTACTTCTGACACCATGTAACGTTTATTCAGTAAACATCAACATATTATTGAACATCGAACCCGATCATAATTAAGACATGGTAGATTTAGTTAACACTTATCGTTACAGCTTCTTTAATGAGCTTTTTGATTTGCTAAAAATACTGCTCGCTAACATTAAATTACCCATTATCAAGGACAAATTGCTTAAATTGCATCTCGCTAAATTTCCACTGATACAATAATTTTCAAAGATGGTTTGGGATTTATTGTTTTTGTTTTACTTTGTTCTTATGCACATGTACTATATTTCAGAGTTGTCAGGAAAAAAAATCTTTTCTTATAAACCAATAATTTTGGGGGTTATGGGTAATAAAAGCGAGATGAGCTCAATTATGATCCAAGTCTCATTTTTCTCCAATATGTTCCTGTTATGTACTTGGATCAAAATTGAAATAATCTAACTCTGAATTAGCAAGTCATCAATTAGACTGACAAGGTCTTTAAATTCTGTAGCTGCAGAACCCCTGTCGTGATCCCGTGCCGGATTGGACAAAACAAGATGGCGGCGGGAACGAATCGAAAAAGGTAGGTACCTGAGATTTCGGTAAATATCCCCGTTAACCGTCAGATATGCTTGCTCCGAGGATACTGTCGAATCTGACGGTTAACGGGGATATTTACCGAAATCTTAGGTACCTACCTTTTTCGATCTGTTCCCACCAATAACTTGTTTTGTCCAATCCGGCACGGGATCACGACAGTGAGAACTGTAGCTCGCCCAAAAAAATATTTTGACAGACCGGAGAGCTACAGTGCCATCCATTGTAAAAACTGTACATTTATTACGCACGAAAAATTTGAGCTTAGTTCTTGATTAATTCTTTCCAATTCTTACCTCAAACGTGAAAAAGATGGTTTTATAAATATTCCCTCCTCCTATATGAAGTTCGCTTATATTTGACATTTGCACGAAGCGCGTTGGTCCAAATTATCTTGCAAACCAAAATTGCAGCATAAATAAACGATATTTTAGATAATCTAAATTTCAAGGCCAGAAAGGCTATAAACAAACATTATTAGGAATGTTTTGTGGAAACAGTGAAAGAATGTGCTAGAACATAAGGTTAGTAATATTTTGAAATGACAGTTTAAAATCATTGAAAAATAAATCGAGAAACAGGGCACTTTTTTGTGCGCAATAAATATACAGTTTTTTCAATGGGTGGCACTGTAGCTCTCCGGTCTGTCAAAATATTTTTTCGGAGAGCTACAGTTCTGCAACTATAGCAGTTAATGAAAATGAGGACAGTCCTCAGAGAAATTTGACTACTCTGGAATAAAAAAAATCTTTGAGCCAAGCCGTGACTCTCTTGCTTTTTGAATGTTCAGGATCTTGAATTATTTTTGAAGCATAAGTATGGCTAAAATATTGTTGATGCTGTGTAAAACAGCACAATCTGCAAATTTCATGTAAGAAACAGTTGGATAAGCATAAATTTTCTTTTCACTCTAAAGATTTGTAAATTGATATTTTAGTTATAACTCTATCAATATACTCTCCCCCTCTCTCTCTCTTAAAATATACTTTTTTTCAGAGATGCTCAAGAAGAGACTGCATACATTAAAAAGTTTTATGGATGATGTTACGTGGGCTAGTTCATATACAGAATGCATCAGTCCATCAGGTGCCCATCCTCCCAAGTCAGATGCAGATCATTTAGTAGGTCAAATGACAACCTTGTGTAATACATCTTCAGGTGATTTACATTGGTTTTTTTTACTTCTGAATTTAATTGCGGATAATAACAAGTCTGTTTTGTAATGCTTATCAGGTTTTTACATGTTTACTTCCATTTTTGTTTTAGCGATCATTGAAAGTGTTGTTGATGACGAGAGTGTATATACATGTAGCGACACCATCTAGTTCAGAAACAGTTGTTTTCCCATGCAATACGGTTGCCCACCCTACCATGTGTGATGCATCTGCTGCAGAAGAAGAAGGTACGGTTTGAGCTTTATTGTCCCCTAAAAATGTAATGTTCTTAAAAAGTTATATGCAATTAGCAGTAACAAGAGTTGAGTAAATGAGTATGATAAATAATTAAAAATATGGCATGAAGGAGGACCTCTCTGGAAATATGATGCCATTAATTTGGTGCATTTCTAAAAGCCTCAAAATGACTCATTTTTGTGCTAAATCTCCTTTAGGAAATAGTGTCTGCCACCGTGGCCCACTTTAATTTTTGGATATATTATGTAAACTGCTATGAAAAAATCACATATCTCAAAACATTTCTGGGCGACTTTGGCAGAGCAAGTTTTCTGAAAGAAAATTCCACTGAAAATTGATGTCTTCGGCAACGTTTTAAGAACTGCACAAGTTAATGATGTCACAATATTTAGGAAGTCATATGAGAAAAAACGATTTTTGTAGTCTTACTGCATGGGATTCTAGTGATTCAGAAAGATTGAATTTTGATTTCTTATATCACTTTCATTTTTTAAGGACTTCTTTCAAATTGAAACTGTACCTTGTTCTTTCAGATGACCTTTTGGATTTTTCTTCCGGTAGTGAATATATTCCTGGAGATGATGATTGGGATGAAAGTGACCTAGAAGGCAGTGAATCTTCACCAATAAGGAAAAAAATAAAACCCCTGAAATACTCTGAAGGAAAAACTGGGAAAAGAACCCAATACCGGAAAGAAAAAAATCTTAAAAGAAGAGAATCTAGCTGAAAATCACGAAGTAATTAGTGATAGCGATAATAATATATCAGTGGAGTATCCAAATTTCAGTGCCCTTAAGCCATCTTTGCTTCCAGTGCCATTGTCAAATGATGAATTTTCAAGTGCTGACGATGCAGATGTCTCTTCAGAGGATGAAAATATAGATCCTGAGACTGTTGCTTATGATGAAAAGTTTCCAAAGATATCTGTTAAACTGGTACGGAAAAGACAAACATCCAAATTAGGCAAACAGAAGACTGAAAGAGTGTATGATTCAAACTATCCTTGTATTTTCTGAGGCAAGATGCAAACCAATTTCTTCGCATCACTTAATGTGTTCTCTCCACATGAATGAAGCAGAAGTACAGGCTTTCCCAAAGGTCAATTCCACAGTGACGGAAGAAGAAAAGAACAAAAAATGAAAAAGAAAGAGAGACCAAAATTGAACTGCTGCCCTTTCGTGATATCCATCAACACAACACTAATGTGGTAGGGGAAGGAAAAGGTGAAATAATCCTTGCCAGAAGAAGCACAGAGAGGGAGTTTGATCTAAATGCTGTAGGTCCTTGTTCAAGGTGTTTTGCTTGGCATCAGTTGAAAATTCTAAAGAGACATATCATTTATGCCTAAAGTATAATGCTTATGAATCATATTCAAGACAGACCAGTCTCAATATACAGAGTAGGACGTTAGTGGGACGAATTTCGGACCAGGCTTCAAGACTTCTTGTGAAAGAAGTTTTCACTATCCAGAAGCCTGACCATGTATCTTAAGTGGCCCAAACAGAACCACTTATCTTAAGCCTTGGTAATCAGTTGATGGACCGTAACAGAGGAAACCGTGTAATGAGGAAATATATCAGTCAGGCTATGAGACTGTCTGCAAAACTCCTAATCAATCTGAGGGAAACATCAGGACATGATGAGGATCTGAATTTTTTCCTCCAGCCTTCGCAATATGGAAATGTAGCAGAAGCTGCGCTAAAATGTTCAAAACAAGACAGCATCGATAAAGAATATCTTTCGTGGTCAAGCAATGCTATTAAATTAGGGTATGATATGAAATCATTAGCAAGTGCAAAACTAGGGGGTGCTATCATACATGCAGATGAAAAGAGACAAAAAAAGGCAGAAATTTTTCTGCAATTAATGAAATTGCAGTGGACTGTGAAAGTAACGAAGCTTGCCAAAATAGTTTTACAGGAAAGACAGTATAATAAGCCCAAGTCATTGCCGACACCCGAAGATAAGAAAATAACAGAATTTATGAAAACAGAGATCTGCAACTTTGATCTTACCGATATTTCATATCATAGAGTATGTGAACTACAAAAAAGTTGCTGAGTTGACATTGGCCAGGATCGCACTGTACAATAGGAGAAGGTGTCATGAGGTTCAGGCATTTATATCAAAACAGTACATAGTAAAATTGTAAAGACAAGAATAAAGATACGATGCCAATACAAAATTCTGGTAAAAAAAAAAATAATGCTTGTACACAGACAGAGTTGGAGATATAACATGGGAAGTAATGAATGATATTTATTCTGTTACGGCCAAAAAAAAATATGTGTTTCTGGTTACCTGACTCATCCTTTTTTTTTTAAAGCTAAATTCTGACCTACATTTTTTTCCAGAAAATTGCCAGTTTCCATTACCATCTCCTTTTTATCGTAAAGGTGGCCCATTTGTTGGGTGCAAGAAGTCCGTGTTCCTTGCTGTTTCATGTCAATATAATTGTAAAATCATCCTCTTCAAATTATGTAGAGTGGAAAGTGTAATGAATCGTTTCCAGTAAAGCCGTTTTCACAGTAACAATCCTGAAAATAACAGCAGTAATCAGCAGGGGATCGTATCAAATTGGTGATGCAACATACATTTGATAAATGACCATTGATGTTTTGAAGTTAATTATTAAATTATGTTAATTCCATTTAAGGACAGATGATACAAACAAATTTTTTCTTTGAAAAAGATTAAATATCATGTCACAAGTTTAGAGTGTAAATGTTAAAAGTGTAATATAAACCTTAGAAAAATATACCATACCAGGTGAATTTTAAGAGGAAGATCGAAATTACAAAAAATTGGCAATATCACATAGGCTGATTTTAACCATTTAGCATTTCCTAATAAAATTCACCTGGCTCGGTATATTTTTCTTAAGTTTATATTACACTTTTCACGCCATGATAACATATTCTGAAATTTATTTTCACCTGTAAACCTTTACTGAATGTGATTTGTCTATATTTGTGTTTTCATTGAAATTTTACTAATATTGTCCAAGTCTTTTTCATATTCCAGTTCTTCGGAGAGAAAAAAAATCTAAGAATCATCCACTTTTCTAAACTTGTGACATGATATTTAATCTTTTTCAAAGAAAAAATTTGTTTGTATCATCTGTCCTTAAGAAAACAATTACAGATATCAGGACATTGTCATGGGCTTACTGTGCATTAACGTACATAGATATGGGGTCAGACACGTAATATCAATAAACAACAAAAATTGTCATCCAATCATTTATTAGCTCACCTGAGCCGAAGGCTCAAGTGAGCTTTTTGATCAAAATTTGTCCGTTGTCTGTCGTTGTTGTCGTCGTTACCTTTTCATCTTCTTCTCAAGAACTACTGGGCCAATTTCAACCAAACTTGCAACAAAAGTATCCCTGGGTGAAGGGATTCAAGTTTGTTCAAATGAAGGGCCACCCCCTCTTCCAAGGGGAGATTTCTATGAATTTGTGAAAAATTGGCATCTTTTAAAAATCTTCTCAAGAACCACTGGGCGAGGGAAGATGAAACTCACGTGGAATCATCCTAAGGTAGCGATGATTCAAGTTAGTTGAAATCATGACCCCAGGGGATATGGTTTGGCCACAATGGGGGACTCAATTTTTACATTAAAAATTAAAATATATTGAAAAAATCTTCTCCTCAAGAATAGGAAAGCCATGAGTAGTGAGTATTTATATGGAAGCATTTTCAGGCAGTGTAGAATTCAATTTGTTCAAATCATAACCCCTAACTATAGATTGGGGCCACAATAGTGGATCAAAGATTTTCATAGAAAAATATAGGGAAAAATCCCAAGAACAGAAAAGCTAAGTTTAGTGCCAGGACTCGACATTAACGCTTGTCCGCTTGTCAGGTACCAGTAAGACGTCGCTCACGGAGTTGGTGTCAAAAATTACTATTACGGCGGCATTTGCGCTAATTCAATAGTTTTAACCAATTCCCTATATGAACACTACATATCATTCAGTCGGTAATTGTATACTAAATACATTTTAACAAAAATATTGATTAAAAAATTCGAATTATCAAATAGATAAATTCGACTATTCAATCAATTACGTCAAAAACGCATGAAGACCGGTAACAGGAGGGTCGCACACGCAATAACAAAATGTTGATAATTTCCATAAAACAAACAATACAAACATAAAGTTTAGCAGAAAAGTTCAAAATATGATGTAAATTATGTAAAATTTTATAAATGTGATGTTGTTTAATCCGACTGCAGTTAACGCGTTGTCCAAAATGCAAGACAGTGATGTAGATAAGCGTTATCTGAAGAAATATGGAGGGAACATGACATGTCATCGGTAACTTAGAAAAAATTTCATGAGCAAAATCAATTTTGAAATTGCATGTCAATGATCCTTTTTGTGTGCAAGGAACTATATTTTAAATAAGACTGATATTTTGTGTCGAAATATATGTTGGGTTTCTGATATTAAGCCGATTTATTGTGGGGACATTGGCTGAGATGGTGTGTCACAAAATTTGGAGGTTCAATGTCGCAAAGTTTTAAAGATTCGTAAAATGGCAAATTTTGTAATGTTGCATGAAAATTGATGTTGAAAATTACTTTAAATTCTACAAAATGTTGCCATGTTATTACGGAAAAGATCTCTAGACAGAATTTTAACTTGCGGTGCCTTGAATTTTAATAATAATTGCCGTCACAATTGAATTTGTCGACAAAAACGTCACATTTTAATGCTACACTCCAGCATTGACCTACATCTTAAGAATTCATTTTTCTAATTTGGCACCAAACAACGTTTAATACAATATGTGCAAAATCAAAACTTTATGTAGATATAAAAATGAATTGATTCTATAAAGAAGTGTTTATTTTAGAGGCTTTTTACAATGTCAACATAAATGTCACACATTGTCCAAAAGTAATAAATCTACCTATAATTGTGTAAATGTGGTAACATTGATCATTTGTGTAGTCATTGAAAATAGATATATTGAAAATTAAAGGATTTTTATGAAATGTGCATCTTTTCAAAAAGTAATATTCCAATGCAGTTTTAATAGAATGGTGACAAAATCCTAACAAACACTTAATGTCAACATAAATGTCACAGACGTAAAAATTTGGCGTTTTGACGTTATTAGGTTCAATGCATAAAATTTTATGTATTTATAGTAATAGCATATCTACCCCAGAATGGTTCACATAAGTTTCAGCTTTTCTTGAAAAAAAAGATTTTTACAGATTTTTCCTACATGTATATATTTCTATGTAAAACTTTGATTCCCTATTGTGGCCATGCCCAACTCCGGGGTCATGATTTGAACTATTTACTCTTCCCCAGGATTCTTCCACGTAAGTTCATTTTTTCTGGCCCAGTAGTTCCTGAGAAGATTTTGAAAGATTTTTCCTATATAGTTCGGGGTATTTAAGTTTGATTTCCCGTTTGTGGCCCCGCCCAATCCACGGGGGTCATGGCACGAACAATTTAATATCTTCACTACTCAAGGATCCTTTTACACAAGTTTAAGCTTTTCTGGTCCAGTGGTTCTTTAGAAGATTTTTTAAGGACCTCACCCTATTTTCGTCTTTTCTTGATTATCTTACCCTAGTGAGGGATTTTAGTCCTTCATTTTAACAATTTTAATTACCTTTCAACCAATAATGCTTTGTACCAAGTATGATTAAAAATGGCCCATTGATTCTCGAGAAGAATTTGAAAATGTAAAAAGTTTAAAGACGGATGGGGGTACGACGGACAATATTTGATTGGAAAAATTCACTTGGCTCAGGTGAGCTAATAATCGCTTTAAAAATGATTTTAAAGAAACTTACGTTAGCGAGACAGAGGATGCTTCTCAGACTCAGGTCACTCAGGATTTGTTTGGTGACAAGGACTAGCTCCCGTTCCTAAATGAAAGTTTATTAAATCCTTCAAATGATTCAGTCATATCCTGATGCATGATGCTATACTTAACAAAATTCTTCAATATTTTCCATCCCATTGTAATATCATTAAATTTGTTTAAAATGTAGACTCAAATGTTATAACTGTCAAATTTTTACAGCATGCTAAAAATTGATTGACTGATATTTGAACACAAACTCTTGGTCATGAATACATTCAGTTAGGTCATATAAATTCCATAGATCAGAATATCTGTATGATATGAATTATTGCAGAAAAAGAACCTAAACAACTCAAAGTGTGGAGGAGCTGGAAAAAGTTCTTCAAGCACAAACCATAAAGACATTGGCTAGTTTAGGGTCGAGGACAAGGGATTTCATATAAGGTTACATGCAAGCACTGAAAATAGGGATTAACAACTGTCAGTAATGTTTTAAAACTTTCTTTAACTCAGCCATCTACATGTTAAACGTCTTGATGTTTTAACGTGTAAATGTTACATTTTATAGGAAGGATATTTCCTGCTTCTGAAAGGACAGTTTTGTGCCTGTCCATGTTTCATCTGCTATTATTATTCTATCCAATAACATTTTGTAGACCGGATCAGTGCAGGAACCCGAACTTCTCTTTTGTTTTTCTTCACATTTCAGAATCCGTGGTACCCAGCTTGCACATACCCAGTGCATTGAACGGATGATTTCATTTGCTGATTTCAAGCATGTTCTCTATCTATCGAACGGTCGCCGTCTGTCCTGACGAATTATTTCGTTCAGATTTTCAACAATCTTTTCACCAATTTCTTTCGGTCGGCCTCTCTTTTCTGACTTACTTCGCGGGTTTGAATCCCACTGTGGGACGTTGAGATCGGTCCTTCGGATGAGACCGTATAAACCGAGGTCCCGTGTCGCAGTAGGTGCTCGCACGAAAAAGATCCCTCACTGTTCAATGGGCCTGAGTGCCGAGTATAGGAATAATTTGCAGCTCTCCAACGGCAAGTGGTGGCGTCTCCATATGAGTGAAAAGTTCTAGAAAGGGTAGTCTCGTTCAACCACACGCTCGGCTGTTTCCGTGCATTCATCTTTTATTTCCTCCATTACGGAGATTAGAATCAACCATACAACAGATAAGTTACAAAAAAGTGGAAATATATAGGTACATAAATGTAATGAGAAGAAATAAATTAATCGAAAGGAAAATATTTACATATATTTCGAATATATGAAAAAGATTGAAACAAATTCACTGATGGGAGATTTGAAATTATATTACGCAAGGAGTCTATTGTAGACTGCACAACATGTCACTATGTGGTTTGAGTTCATCTTTTTAAATTCGATTTCTTCTGTTTGAGTGAGCACAGTCAGTGTTTCTTTTCCTAAAAGTATTAGGAAGAGGTCATCTTCCGGGAGGCCACTGAGTTCCGCTTCCAGGTGGATGGGAAAAGACCTGGACAAAGAGTTCCACCAATTGGAGTGCTGTGTTGTAAGTTCCTGACACGATATGGTTGCATGCGAGAAAACATCAGTAATAAAGCGTCCACACAACATACAGGTTATCCGGGTCTGTAGGGGTTTTGAAGCTATGAGCTTGAAAGTAAATTTGAGGTTTTGGATTTCGCTGAAGGAATTTGTGTTTTGCCACATAAGAATTGGATTGTATGTGGAGAAAACAGTATTAAAGCGAAGAAAATCCGGATTGTGTTCTGTTCGTTCAATCCGTTGAAGAGTTTGGTACTTGTAGACAGATGAGCGCACTATGGATTTCCATGTGGATTTTGAGGGGAAAGATCCATCTAAAAGCCAAGTATTTAGAAAGTCTGAAATTTGATAGGTGTGGAGAAGATGTAGGACATCAGGAATAAAGCCCATCTGGGTCTCACTTAGATGGTATAGAAAGGAAAACAGGCGTGAGGTAAAAATCTTTTTAGGGAGGAAGTCAGGATTCATCCGGCAAATTCTTCCTAAAAAGAGGAGTTTCTTAGCGTCGATTTCTGCACTGATTGGTAGAATGTTCATGTATTGTTCGCAGATATCCGATCTTGTAATTTTTGGTAGGTTGAAGATCTGCTTGCAGATTCCATGTTGAAAAGTGTTAAGACGTCTTACGTCTTCTTTAGTCATGTGGTTCCAGGTTTCGCACCCGTAGAGAACAGATGGTAACACTACTGATTGGTATAGGTGAGCCATCGTCTGAGGATTAACACGGGATATATCTAGATCGGACAAAGCGTAGAAGGATTTCCATCCTTTTGAGCATGCGTGAGAAATTCGAGATTTGGATTTCGTATTAGAGCTGATGGGTATACCCAAATGTTCATAAACCGTTCCGTATTGGATTTTAGATTGACCTAAGTAAATGTCTACCGCTGCGGGCTGTTTTTGGGTTTTTGCACGGAATGACAGAATGGATGATTTAGATGCGTTGAATTCGAATCGCCATTTAGAGGCATATTTAAAGGCAGTGTCCAGCATTGATTGTAGAGCTCCTGGAGATAATGCGATGCAGGCTATGTCGTCTGCAAGGGCTGGTGAATGGTAATTTCTGTCAAATATCATAGGGTGGTTGGATAGTCCAGTCAAAATAGCAAAAAAATTGTAAAACCCTAAACTAATTGCAACAGAATTTTCTTTAGTATTTTATGAAAGTTCAACATGTAGACAATGAAATATGAAAAATCGGAAAAATTCCATCAAGGCAATTTTTTGAAATTTAGGTAGGAATTATCTAATATTTTGTTGGAATAAAGAGGAAAAAACGAAAATTGATATGTAGAAAATTACAACTGATTTCTTATATTGGTTAGCAGTTTTTGAATTAATATAAGAAAGAAATATACAGGAACAAAAATCTAGAAGATATAATTATTATTTATTATAAATAAACGCGTCATGTTCAATATTATACCATGCTAAAACAGAGGAAATTCGAATTAATTTTTTTTCTCCAGATGCCTTATAAACAGTGCTTATGTGACTGTTTTTAGTCCTTAGTCATAAACATTTAATGGGAAATAGACATTCATGGAGGATTTTTCAATATTTTCTGTGATCAATGTAAATCATGAGCTAAATTAAATAAAAAAAAAAACAAAGGAAATTCGAATCGTTTATAATATGATCTCGATTTGACAGGGAATAAATAATCTGTCTCTAACCCCCTACCGCCACCAATAAGAGTACTGTTGTTGACTTTAATGTGATGTTTGTAAAATAAATATTGTCCTTCACCGACATAGATCAAAGTACTGAAAGCCGGGCTTAAGAACAGCACACAGGTGAAAAGAACAGGTCTTGCCAGTTAGAGTCAAACAGAACAAAAGTAGTGATATCTGCGTTGTGAACCGTTTAAGTCGAACTACGGGTGATCTATTGATTATATCACACTCTAATAATATTAAGTCTATCTATTGTGGACAGAACCTTACTGAAGACTTTTTGCCAACTGATGTGGTGTGTGACCCCCATTGTAACATCCTAGTTACAGACCAAAATAACAGACAAATCCATTTTCTAAGTCCTGGAGGAGAGTTTTTAAAGTTCTTACTGACAGAAAATGAAGTTAACCTTCCATTCTCCATTTTTCTATACAAGTCTACACTTTGGGTGGGATACTATGAAGGACTTGTCAAAGTATTTAAATACTAATCGTAATATGCAATATACCAAGATTTGATTAATCCATTTATACTAAACTAAAAGGGGTATGGATGAGGGTTACAAAGCTCACTAAAATGTAGTTCTCGTGTTTTTATCAAACAAATGCATTAACAAAATACATTGTAACATGAAAAATGCATTGAAGTCAAAATTAAATTCATGGGTAAACCATGATTCCCTTCAGACATCAATAGGTACTGAGAAAAACTGTAATTTTATGTCGTGAATAAATAAAGTGGCAATAAAAAAGTGTCTCTCATTTTCTCTTTTCGGAGTCGGGGGTTCCAAGGAGTGCTCTGGGATAACCAATTTACAAGAGTATATGGATATGAATCTGAACTCCGATAATCCACTATTTATTTATTAATTTGCTGACGAAAAATCGGTGTTATATATTCCTGTGATAAATTTATAGTTTGACATTTATCTTTTTTTTAAAAAAATGTTTGAATAAATTCAAGAAGACGGTTGGGTGGTCGTGGCCATATTCGAACTATTTTGATCTCATTTAGTAGAAGAACTTCACATAAAGATTTACAAAAACAATCAAATTTTAAACTAAAATGTGTGTTTTTAAAAAAATACATTTTCTGGTCAGAAAATACAAAATCACAAAAAAACATAATTTACAAGATAATAACTCGTGTTACAATTGTTGTATTTACTGCCATTCGATGCAAATCATACCATGTTTCCCACTGTCGTTGATGCCAAAGTATACCGACAAACCAGAAATTATTCCTTAATCATAATGGTCGAAATATTTAGGCGAGTAACACGCACGTTTATGCTATTGCTTGTTTGAAGCAGAGTAAATAGTCTTTTAAAACATATTAACTCAAAGAACATACCTATTATGCTAAAGAATCCATCAACATGGGAGATGGAAGCTGCACGTAGGACTATTTCCTGGTTATTGTTGTTTTCGATCAAAGGGCAGCTACTCTATCATCTATACTTAAATCTAGAATAAGGCTCTATGAATTTAACAGAGAATCCCATATGACTAAGTTGGGTAACATTTGTGGTCGATCACATTTTCCCCTTTTTTTCCAATGATGAGTTGCATTTGGTCCTAAAGCATGTCTTGGTAATAGATCTTAAGTGTACATATTTTAGCTAGTAGTGTTTCCTAAATATTAAAGAGATCCTGTTTCTGGCCCAGTATTGACTAAATCTAACTTTCTTAAATCTAAATGACCACTCTTTTAATAAATCGTCATATAAATGTAAACTCAAAAATTTATAATTTTATATTTCGCAAGCATCTAACAATGTTTGCTTTATGGCAAACTAGTACTTTGATCAACTTCCATTTAGCTATGGTTACTGTCTTATATCAAGTTAAAATTGAGTGAGTATCTTTTCAATTCACAAATCATTTTCTGTCGCTGACTTCTGAATGAATATCTAAATCAATTTACTATCCTCTGGAATAACTCTACCTTTTTTATATAAAATATAAGTTCTCTAAAAACATTTTTATTTTAAAAATGCACGAGTTCCTTCTTGACAACATTTATGTAGTCTTTTGTGACCAAGTCTTCCAACAAACCGTTGAAATCATGACAGGAACTAATTAACTGTTCTACTTTTCAGAGGATCTATTTTATATTATATCAAGCATTATTCAAAATTTAAACCCTCTACATGAGAAGTGTAACCCTCAACATTTCAATAATTATATTAACACATTTTAATCTATTAACAATGGTTACTTCCGTTCATATGTCTTATATTTCATATAAACATGATAATCATTGGTTCTCATTTGTCTTTTTATGTTAAGACCTCACTTCTGTTTGTTTCTTCTTAATTATTGATTGCAATTTTTTATCGGTTCTTTTAGATACAGTATATAGAACTCAACTCTGTGGGTACAGTCTCAAGAATCTATTCGCCATTTGAGAGACGTTAATTACGTAGCGTCGAGAATGCCACGCCTTACTGGAAGTCCAGGGATGACAGAGAATTGTACTATCTGCTACATGTATGACATGTACTATATACCTTCAAAAAATCGACTTTGTTTTTAAAAAAAATACTTTGATTTGTGTAGGGAAAAAATTACAAATGAAGGTTAATTTGGCCTCAATGCCACGGTTTCCTCAGAGATAAACTGTTCATCAATAGTTTTGGCTGCTGACTGGGCTGTTGATTGATAAGACGACAGAGGTGCAAAACATCTTAACTTATAAATATTTTACTATTGTAAAAAAAAGTTTTTAAAAAGCGTACCTGACACTATCTAGAAATGTAAAAATTTTTTTAGTAATTTTCAAAATACCGGAAGTGACGTTGCTCGAAATTCGACATCGTTAGGCATCCGCGAGGACACTTACGTGCCAGTCAGAAACCGTTAACTTCTGGCAGCGGGTAATCAGATTTAATGTCAGACTTCACACAGCAAGACAATAAATGTCGGCTTACAATTGGCAGAAGAACCCCCTCAATATAATAACGCGTGTCAAACTATACCCTTAACGATACAGAAACAAAAAAGTCATTAAACTTATCTTGTGAAAGTCGAGCCAAGGCTTGGAAGGTGGTTTATGATCCTGAAAAAATCATTCACCCTAAAATTATATTTGATTTCTTATATTCATAAAAAACAACGTGCTTTACTTCACAACAGTATACGCCGTGAAACGGTTTATCTTTAAGCGTTTTTATGTATCTGTTATATCAAATGAGCTTTCTTATCGCAACCGAATTGTCATAAAAATACTCTAAATTGACTTGTTTATAAAGTGTCAGAAATTTGTCATTTTCAGAATGTTATTTTCCAGTCCTGTAATGCATTTATATTTAAAATATTGTATAGATATGGAAAGCTGGGATTAAATCTGACACGAGAAGTGGCACTTTTAAAGTACACGTTAAGAATTGTTCATGATGTCATAGTATGTAAGGTTTAACAATTAAAGTTGAACAAAATTAAATAATTTAGAAAGGATAATGAAAAACACTTGAATTAAATCTATGTGCGTAATGTACAGTAAACAAGGTTCTATTGAACGTTAGTAGTGAGCAAAGTGGAGTATACCCTCGCAAGGAGCATATATCTTTAATTCAAGACAGCGTTGTTTCGTATTCAAGACACCCTTACTTATTCTAAGTAGGAGGTGCCCCGTATACGAAATGAGTGTCTGTGAGCAATCGACATCAATCCTAATGGAAATTAAGTCACTTCCGTTCCGTACAGGCTAACGTCAATCACCCACACACACACAATTTAATTGCGTTAATATATTCCTTCCAACTCCGTCGCGAGGGGAAAATAATAAATTGATCCGATAAAGAATTATGCTTATTACGAATCAAAGTTACTCGCAGGTGGATCTTCCCTACAAGTGTGTTTTACTCTTCCAAATCTGTCAGTCCAGTAAAGTATGCATATATACAGTGTAGTAAATAAAATCATCCTCGCAGTGCTACGGGTCCTGAGTCAACACGTTACCATCCAACGGCAACCTGTTGATTCAAAACCCCTTGTAAAAAAAAAAAAAAAAAAATCTTCGTTAGTTTAGAAGCACTGAAATAATTAGCTGCAGAACTGTAGCTCTCCGAAAAATATATTGATAGATTATTTTTTCGGAGAGCTACAGATCTGCAGCTATGAAATAATGAATGAATGCATTTTATTATTACTTTTTTACCTATAAGGGATGTTTTTTTATTAAAGTCATATAATATGGCGTATTTTTATAAGTTCAGACAAACTAAAACGAGAAAGAAATTTCTATTTGTTTTGTAACTTTATCTAAAGATGGGACTTTCCTGTTAATTACACAATTTAAATCAATCGCGTTTCAAAGATAAAGGAAGGGTAAAGATTGGAATGTTCATGCTTCTATCACCTTTTTAACTTGAAAAATTACACAAATAAAAAAACAGATGTTTATGAAACACTGATACCCCCGTATGGCAACTAATATACATGTATAGCAAAGGTTAAACTTTCTCGAATGCAAATCGAATATGCTGGTACCCAAAGTAGGGTCTTCTCACACGAAATACAATTGTGAAATATGAAAGCCATAGCCAAAACCAGTATGGAGGGAATTGGATTCGAATAGAATCCGGACCATCCGATCTCTCGATTCTTTATCGATAAATACTCAAACGGACCCGAGACATGTTTAGAAGCTAAGATAGTTTTATTTAACAGGTTTAATTTTATTAATTGATTTTAACAAATTGTTACAAATCAGCATTTTTTTTTAAACAATTCATAAATAAGTTACTACAATTTATCAATTTTAAGCTTTGTACATTTTTTCTTACACATTATATCTGATATTCATTTTAACAAAATATTAGTAAGTAATAATTATTTTAGGCATTAAGTATTATTTATTTTAACAAAATTTTTGAAAAATTTATAGGTACGCGAACTCCTGTGGTTTCAACTGACAAAGAACCTCTCTCTCCCTCTCTCTCTCTCTCTCTCTCTCTCTCTCTCTCTCTCGTATACTGACACAAGAAAAAAAATTCTGAAGATAAGTGTCTCAAGATATCTTTAATTTCAAAATTTAGATCCGCCTCTCAACCGTGAACGACAAGCACACATTGCAACGACAAGCACACACTGGCATAAACAAATTTAAAAACATTTCACAATGTGTGGGTCGCAGTGATTAACAGCCACAACAAGCTAGGCCACTGTGCAGCCATGCTATGACAAATTTGATGACGCCAGGGACAAGACGATATATTGTGAAATGTCTGTACTCCCCCTTGAACCACCACTTATCTACACAAGATTCTGAGGTAAGGAGGTTTTTCTTTCGATCATCTCTTGTGTCTGAAACGAAAGTGTATCGACATATATACCCTCCCCCGATTGTCCTAAAATTGGGGTCACTCGACTAGCACCGAACAGCGCAGAGTGTACGTACTGTATGTACAAACAGTGTAAATTAAAAGTCTACTGTTATTGGACTCTACGACGTAATCTACCTTTTGTTTGATTAGGAACGCTTGCTTTGATTTGATCATAAGTGGAATGAATTAGATGTTTAAAGTCATTATCAAAAGAGTCATTTTCGCTGTTACGGTAGATGTCTTCATAAAAGTCTGCAAACGCATTTGCAATTTCATTTGGTTCTGTACGACTTGCAGGTATTTGGAGTTTAACTTATATTGATATTAACTTTGTCGGGATCACATAAGTTAAAGCGACATCTATTTATGTCAAAGAAGACTCGAAGAGAAGGTTTCAGGGACGTAGATATAACGTTCAATTCGTTCATTCAATAGTACATTGTAGCAACTCTTTGCTAGGTATTGTGCATTGATTTGTTAATAATTAAATTAATTAAATTAATATGTATTACAATCACATTTTAAAAAAAGAAAAAAAAGAATAGGATTAAATATCTACAGTGTTTTATGTATTTTGCATTCCTTTCTTTAACAACATTTCATGCATACATATATACAAATTATATCACTTGGTTGATTTAAAAAAAACATAATTCATGTCTTAAAATATTGTCGTTTACTGATTTTTATTTGAAAACTAAAATAACTTATTTTGATTTTCAAATAAAAATCAGTAAACGACAATATAACAAAATCTAGGAATATTTTAAAATGGGGAAAATATATATATATTATGCATGTACCTTTTTAGTGTTTCATGTCCTTGAGGCAGGATGCAAACTGATGTTTCACATCCATGTGTGATAATTATCGTGTTCTCCGAATAATAAAATTGTAATAATAGGTTTGTGGCTTCTTTATTATAAACAATAATTGATTTTTGCGTATTAATTACTTATACTTACTTTTACGATTTTTTTTTTCTAGTAGCTGTTTGGTTAGTCGTAAGTTATGTCTTATCTGCATAATAGGAAGGAATTTTAAAAATTAATATATATAGTTTTTAATTGCAGTCAAAGGAAGAGATTTAAATATTACATTAAGAAATAGTTTGAACAAAAACGTGCATTTCTCAATATCTTTGCACTCTTTGTTGCAAATTCAAGAAAAACATCTTTCAATAAAAAAAATTGTTGAACCCTTTAAAAGAAGCAAACTGGATTCTTTGGATTCTTTGCGTTTTCATTGATAGATCTCGTCTTATCTGGTTTTAAGAATTAATAGCGCTGGGCGATCAGAGGAATTTCACTGGTAACCAAACTACACATTAATGTGGCACCTAATGCTGTAGACTCCGATTTTTACAGGTACTTGACTTTACAGACGACGGTCTACTGACACCTGTGAAATAATCAGTCTGAAACATTAAAGTGAAGTGGCCCATTTAAAGGGTACTTCAGACTTTGATGCGAATCATTACCAAAAGTAAAAAGCCGCATCGTATCATCTCTACATCGAAGATAATATAAAAAGCAAGGTAAAAAATTAAATAAAAAAATTATATACCAGCCGCGGAAGTCGAGGTTAGATGTTTTTGTAGACGTCTGATAGGGATTAACAACTTTAAGACTTTCCACTCAAAGAAATAGCGAATTACGAACGTTTTCTGGATTTTCGTACGCAGGAAATGTCAGCGATTTGTTGGGTCGAAGATATGCTAAAATTAAATAAAGTGCACAAACTTGAATGTATTTTTTTTCAATATGTTTTTATAATTAATTATTTATTTATTATTACATTATTTCACATAATTTATGTAAAATCATACAAGTTTTAAAATTATTACCATCTTTGGCGTCTTGGAATTTTTACAGCGCATTTGCATCGTTCATATGCATGAGACTTTTTTTTATAAACCTTAGAATGAAACATATGGAGATAACGAACTGTATTCAAGATCAAAAGTCCAGAAACAATACAAAATAGAAGCAAAGCAAACACGGACAACCAAAACATCAGAGGTGGGCTCCTTGTCATGATCGGGAAATAACGGTAAATCCGTCGTCAACTCAGTGTAAAAATAATGGATTAACAGTTTGTATGAAAAACGTCAGTCAGCATTTGACTCAATGATGAATTGTATTTGCTGACTAGGTCATTGTACAGACCATAGAACTTAAGAAATGATGACTGTAAACGAGACTGATATTCTTGTTTCATCAACTTGTTACCTGTTTTAGAAATACCTAAGGAATGATTTTGCGTACAGAATCAACTGAGATATTATATAAACTCCGTATGCGTGTGATGAAGGTATATTGCTGCTTAGGTAAGGGAAGTTGCATTGACGATATAGAAAAGTTAAAGTCATCACGTTTATCAATTTAGAGCTTGGTTGTTAGATTACCATTAATGTCTTTTTCATGTAAAATATCCAAATATGAAACGGATGTGTCATACACTGGTTTCTTTTATCTCAAGCTCACCAGGATATATCGCATCGACATAAGAATGGAATTTACCATTGTTACCATTGTTAAGGACAGATGATACAAACAAAATATGGATTCCTGGATTGGTTTATATTTTTTGACCTAATTTCATTGCAAATGATGCAACTAATACGTGATTTCTAGAATATAAAGAAATTGTAAACGATCTATGATGTTCAATAGTATTCCCTTCTGAAACCATCCATATTATTCAATACAAATATTTTTCACTTCAAATCCCGTTTTTTGTGCACTTTTGAATAAAAAATTCAAACTCCGCGGTGAAACTAAGTCTTATTCCTTTTATTTATTAAAACATTATCATCTGTCCTTAATTATTCACAATACTCGTAGATATATCTAAATGTCGAGTTGAAGGCCACTGCAAGTGGTTTTAAATTCTTTCAATTAAGAAAAAATATGTCCTTTGTTGTTGATTTTATTTTTTTTTATACAAAAATCAAGAAGTTATAAAAGCAGAAAATTTGATTTAAAAAATAAAAGTATACATGTATTATATCACGAACGTTAAAATATATCCTGATAAACAAAATTGTCAGAGATTTAATTAAAGTTTCACTGCTTGAACATGGGAGACGGTCTAGGTTTTGCTGAATTTTCCATGTCAAAAATTATTATATGCACTGATATTCCTGAGTTAGCAGGTCTATACGAGTACATATAATATGTTAAGAATGTCGACGCCTGATAGAAATTATGTTCATCTATATAAAGACCCTACAGTTTTTCATTTTATCATATAATTAAGGGGAACTAAGTTCTTGAGACTCCATATAGTCATAAAGCAATCAGACCTCATATGGCCCAGTTGTTTTTAGGCGATTGAGGCTGATTTCTAAACTGATCTACATGACTATCGCAATACCATTACAATACACCCATTGTCAATCATTTGGATTGATTGAAAAAGATGCGCAAGAGTCCAGATACTATAATAGTAAGTGGTTAGATTCCATTTATTAATAGTACGGAAACCAGTGTTGCAACCACTATTGAAATACGACCACTATTGAAATAATTCTTTCAATAGTGGTTGAGAGTGTATTTCAATACCAAACATAGGTTGCAACCACTTTTGAGATACGAACACTATTGAAATAATTATATCAATAGTGGTTGAGAGTGTATTTCAATAACAAACATAGGTTGCAACCATTATTGAAATACAACCACAATTGAAAAAAGTATTTCAATAGTGGTTGAGAGTGCATTTCAATAACAAACATAGGTTGCAACCATTATTGAACTAAAGTTTTAGATAGTGATTGAATTAAAAATGATTTCAAAAGTGATTTAGATAATTATTTTGATAGTTGCTTATAATTAATCCAATAATAAAACCACATTACAAGACTTATTGAACTACTTAACTATTACAGAATATAAGGGTTATTTGTTAATTATGTTCTCCAACATTTTAAATTCATTCATTGAGTTTACTATTTAAATTACGACTTCTTATGAATGATCATTTCAAAAGAAGTTGAACAAACGTTTCAAAAAACCACCACATTTTAATCACTATTGAAATAAAACCTACATGTTCCATTGTAATAAGCCTAATGCTAACTTTCCTAGAAATTTTGCTTTTCAATGTCTGGAGGAGTAGACGTTGGCTTTACTATCTATATTTGTAGAGTGGGTAATCTCATGAATATGCGCGACAGTTTAGTTCTATCTATATTCTTCTTATTACAAATAACCATATTTTCATCAGAAAGTTTTATACACAAAATTATCAGTCTTCTTACTTTTTTTCAATATATATATATTCTAATTTCTACATCTAGATGTATATATGACCCTTTCCTTTCAAAATCATTGACAAAAATGAACTTTGTATAACAAAATTATTTAAAAACTGCATATATTTGTTGACTGTCTGCTGGTTTTCGCCGATTCGGCCAGATTCAGCGGAAGCTTGCTTATAACACTTGCAAACATCTTTGAATTATAGTTAAGTCAGTTTGATAAAAAGTGTCCGTGTATTAATTTTTATTTCTACAAAAAAGTAAAATATAAAACAACTTTATAGTTTCAAAAGTGGTCGTATTTCAATTGTGGTTTCAACCTATGTTTGTTATTGAGATGCACTCTCAACCACTACTGAAATAATTATTTCAATAGTGACCGTTATTTCAATAGTGGTTGCAACACACCTGTTGCATCTGATGACGAAGGTTAAAATTTCTCAAATGCAAGACAAACTCCAAGGTAAAGGTCATGAAATCAAATTGAAAAGGTCCGTCTCAATGATCGAATATCTGTGAAATATGAAATTCCTACACGTAACACTAGAACCGTTGGATAGTTATGGTCAAAGTTAAAGGGTTTTTGATTAAAATTGGATCAAAATCTTACACGAATGTCAAAAAATCAAAACTTTTATGTTTTGCAAGTGAAGGTCTTGTCACAAGAAATGCACAAATGAAACAAAAAAATCAACAACAACAAAAAACAAGATGCGTTTGTTAAAAAACACTGATGCACCCGTATGGCCACATAGCAAAAATTAAACTTTTCTTACATACAAATTAAATATGTTGTTAACCAAAGTTAGGTCTCTCACAAGAAATAAAATTGTGAAATATGAAACCCCTAGCTCCACCTGGTCAAAAGTTATGACCAAGGATAAGTTTTTGAAAGGTAGGTCAAACTCCAGGGTCAAGGTCTACGTTGTTGGTTTCTAAAGAAAGGGCTTATCACAAGGATTATATATGTGAAGTACGAAATCCATAGCCCTAACCGTTCAAAAGTTATTGCCAAGGTAAAAGTTTTTAAAAAGAAGGTCAAACTCCAAGGTCAAGGGGTCAAAGTTCTTGATATCTAATGAAAGACCTTGTCACAATGAAACATGAAATATGAAAGCCTTATAGCTCCGATTGTTTAAAAAATTAGATTAATGTTTGATGAATTTTTGGAGGAGTGTGTCAAACTCCAAGATCAAGAGGTCAAACGTGTTGGTACTAAAAAAAGGTCAAAGAATACACAATAAAAATATGACAGCCATAGATCCAACCAATCAAAAGGAATGGGCAAGGTAATTTTTTGCGAACAAACGGACAAATCGATAGACGCATGGACTGGGCAAAAATTATATTAATCTCAAATCTTCGATTAGGGGGGAATAAAAACAAAGGGTGACAAATATTGTAATACATACAGGAAAAAAGTAAAAATTTTGTGCTACTTCTTTTAGGTCAATGATTTTAAAAATAACAAGAGATAGGGTAGAAAAAAGAAAATTCTCTTTTTCATGCAGTAGAAGTTTATCTTCCTTGTTAGAAATACCCGCAACAATCCTACTTCATTTGATATCATTTATAATACGACCAAACGACAAAACGTTTCAATGGTACATGTAACTCAACCTGGTATGTACCCTCATACAAAAATCAGCCCCGCGCACCTGTATCACCTGTATAGAATGCTGTCCTCACCAATTACTCACCACCCCCGAAGTTTCCGCCACGGCAATATAGTGCCAGGTGACCCCGAGTGATAACCCCTGCCTGCGGAGGAACACAGGGTGTTAAACAGCCTCATTAATTCTCCGATAATTCTGTGATTAATTTTTATCCATTTTCTTCCGTCAAGTTCGCTAGAGTTTAATATCGTGCCTATATCAGATGAGAATAAAAATAAACCATGATAATAGATTTCATTAACGTCGATATCCCTCGTGAATAAAGAGGGGGTAAGATGCTCGTTTTATTAAGGGGAGTGCAAGATAAAAGATAATAGATTTACATTTTTTGTTTATAAGAAAAAAAAGGCCTTGAGTTTGAAAAATATGATCGTATCGTGTCTGCGGTGGATAAATTACTAAAAATTACAAAGTGGTAAAATTGTTTGCTTGGAAGGAAAAGGTAACATGAAGATGTTAAACAGCTAAGATGAATATAAGTAGATTTACGGAGCTGTAGAATACAGGAATTGATATATCGTAAAAGCGTGAAGAACTTCCAAAATGTTCAATGGAAAATAGAACAATAGAATTGGATTTAAACCTTTAATAGTGTTCCTATACGTAAAACTTATTTCTAAACTAATATTATTTTTTCCCGTTAAGGAGAAGGACAAAATAGTTATTCTGGCCCCTTTTTCATACAATTCGTACCGGAAAACTCGACCCGAACACCTCTGACGAAATTTGGACTGGAATATCAGAAATGTGCCGTCAATTGCAGCTAATCCAAGCCCACGTCAACCTCGAAGAGTCTGTACTAGCCGGAGAGTTCCATTGTTTAGAAAAATGAAAACTTATCGCGGATAGTTCTCTTGAATGACATTTGAAAACCTTTATAGCGCGTTCTGTGCAAGTTTGTTAGAATTTATCTACGGCTGGGATTAGCAGATTTAGTCCGTTGACAGTCTTTAGATTAATCAATCTGTTTTGTTTGGATGCTGTAAGGACAGGTTTGGTAGTCTGACAACCGGAGACAGTCAACAATTCCTGCAGTTGAGGCGCTGTTTAATGAGATAACATTTCTAGCAAGTTTAAAAAAAATTAATTGTATACTCAGAGTTTTGTAAGCTGGATGCCTGTGGCGCCAAACGATTAACCACTGATGACTTAATATGGTAAAAAGTCCACGTAGCCGAGGCGCTTTATTCGTGTGGACTATTTGTGTTGTACTGTTGTGGAGTGCTCAGATGGTAGACTCGAAACGAAAAGAAAGCAAATGTATGAGGCATTATTTCGTTCATACTATCGAACATCCGAAAAAGAATTGTGAAAAGAAGGTAAGAAACTATCACTTCTTGTATTGAAACTAACCATTTACCAATTTGTAGTAACATTAACCTTCATTAAATGTTCTCTGACTGTACTATTTCTGTTGTTTGCAATTTATCAATATTTTTTCCATAGCAAGTAAAAATTTGTTTATGATTTTTTTTCAATTGCTCCTTTAGTCACAATTATCATTTTTTTGACAATTTATAAGTTGCCTTATTTCATTTTCCACTCTTTTTAAAAATGTTCAGTACTTTCAACGTTTTCAGTTTTGTGTGAGGACAGCGTTTTTTTTTTTGTTATAACATCATTTAAAACAATTTGTGCAAAACTCAATGCTCCTAAAACCCGTTTCTTTTTAATGCTCAGTACTTTCGACGTTTTTCAGTTCTGTGTTAGCGTTCTTTTGGTTATAACATCATAATGTAAAACAATTTGTACAAAACTCAATGCTCCTATAAGACCCGCGTTGTTTTGGGGACTGTGAAATGCCAGGTTCTCTTGGTCCGTAACTCCATGTTTGGATGCCCTTAAACCGTTTAGTCACGTTATTCGTGATGAGCCGGGGTAAATACTGAAGACAAATGATTCAGTAGGCTACACTGATATCCTAGTTTGTTTATTTTTATTAAGAGTATATGGCGCTACAATTTTAAGACAAATCCGAACTAAATAAGAGGTTGAAGAAAATTTGATGGGTTTCTATTAAACACTCTTCATTCCAAAGTGTTCCTCTGATTCTAGAGATAATGATTAATGAAGGAAGTGATTATCTTTACATAGTACTTCATCTTATTTATTCAATTAAGTTTATTGACAATATCATGATATATTGGCATATAGTCATGAATACATCAATTTTACAAACATGAAATATCCAAGTAAGCATTGATCTGAAGGCTTTCCTTTCTAATATCAAAGCACTTTTTTCAAAAACTTAACACTCTTCTTTCCTTTGGAGTATTACAATAAAAAGGGTTGGTGAATGATCTTGTGATTTGTGTCAAGGAAGAGATAGAGTCCCATTGAAATGTGCAGTATTATCTAAAAATGTGAATTTTAAGTTTTCGTGTCAAAAAGTACATATAGGTATACCTGTATTAATATTTCAAAACGATACCCTTGCTTTAATGTAGTACATGTATATATATATATAATATATTGTAATTCAACATGATTATCTTGAAATAATAGGCAATGGAAAACCTTAGTTTTGTTTACTATAAAAAACCTTATTTTGCCTGACTTTACCTACGGTCATCTTTTTCAGCATGTTCTCCTGGTGCGGTGTAAGGGATTCTGTAATAAATCCAAGGCAGAGCCACGTGTGACCTTCAGCCCCGTCCTGTACCGCCCCTTTAACTACCACTGTAAGTGTTGCCGAGACTCCCTGTCCATTATGAAAGCTATCCGACTGAATTGTGAGGGCGGTCAGTCGGTGTTTGCTACATACCGATACATCATCAGGTGTAAATGCAGAAACTGTAACTTCAGCAGGTGGTAGTCAAGTTATCTGTGATATAAGCTTCGCTTTTGTCGTTCGAGAAGGGCGTGGAAAACATATTGTGACGTTACAAAATGGTGTCCTTTGTGACGTCAACGGTTGTGACAGGTGCTTTTACGGTGCCATTTGTTGGATGTTTTTTAAGTTTGTGATGTATTTAAAAAAGCATGAAAGTTAGTATGGGTCATAAATGCTTTTTTTCTGGACTTTTTGCGAAATGAAAAAAATGTTGGTAAAAATAACAGAAAAGTTGAAGACAGACAGCTCTTACGTTATAATGAATGGAGTGTGCTATATTAAAGATAATCTTCGCAATCTTTGTCCAATTTTATCTTTTAGTACAATTCTCAGATAAACTTGGACTTTTAGTAAGGCGTGGTATTCTCGACGTTGCATAATTAGCCTTTTGAAATTAACACAACCTTTCATTCACTGTTGAAATATACATGGGATAGATATGCGGGAGAATGTCAACAAGTGTAGCAATGATCCAATGACAGCGTTTCGTATGGCAAAGAGGTGAGGCTTAAGTCGTCTTATCGTCAATAACAATTTAAAGCTGCTATAATTGTTATTTTCTTAAACAATAAGAATCTATTCGCCATTTGAGAGACGTTAATTACGTAGCGTCGAGAATGCCACGCCTTACTGGAAGTCCAGGGATGACAGAGAATTGTACTATCTGCTACATGTATGACATGTACTATATACCTTCAAAAAATCGACTTTGTTTTTAAAAAAAAATACTTTGATTTGTGTAGGGAAAAAATTACAAATGAAGGTTAATTTGGCCTCAATGCCACGGTTTCCTCAGAGATAAACTGTTCATCAATAGTTTTGGCTGCTGACTGGGCTGTTGATTGATAAGACGACAGAGGTGCAAAACATCTAAACTTATAAATATTTTACTATTGTAAAAAAAAGTTTTTAAAAAGCGTACCTGACACTATCTAGAAATGTAAAAAATTTTTAGTAATTTTCAAAATACCGGAAGTGACGTTGCTCGAAATTCGACATCGTTAGGCATCCGCGAGGACACTTACGTGCCAGTCAGAAACCGTTAACTTCTGGCAGCGGGTAATCAGATTTAATGTCAGACTTCACACAGCAAGACAATAAATGTCGGCTTACAATTGGCAGAAGAACCCCCTCAATATAATAACGCGTGTCAAACTATACCCTTAACGATACAGAAACAAAAAAGTCATTAAACTTATCTTGTGAAAGTCGAGCCAAGGCTTGGAAGGTGGTTTATGATCCTGAAAAAATCATTCACCCTAAAATTATATTTGATTTCTTATATTCATAAAAAACAACGTGCTTTACTTCACAACAGTATACGCCGTGAAACGGTTTATCTTTAAGCGTTTTTATGTATCTGTTATATCAAATGAGCTTTCTTATCGCAACCGAATTGTCATAAAAATACTCTAAATTGACTTGTTTATAAAGTGTCAGAAATTTGTCATTTTCAGAATGTTATTTTCCAGTCCTGTAATGCATTTATATTTAAAATATTGTATAGATATGGAAAGCTGGGATTAAATCTGACACGAGAAGTGGCACTTTTAAAGTACACGTTAAGAATTGTTCATGATGTCATAGTATGTAAGGTTTAACAATTAAAGTTGAACAAAATTAAATAATTTAGAAAGGATAATGAAAAACACTTGAATTAAATCTATGTGCGTAATGTACAGTAAACAAGGTTCTATTGAACGTTAGTAGTGAGCAAAGTGGAGTATACCCTCGCAAGGAGCATATATCTTTAATTCAAGACAGCGTTGTTTCGTATTCAAGACACCCTTACTTATTCTAAGTAGGAGGTGCCCCGTATACGAAATGAGTGTCTGTGAGCAATCGACATCAATCCTAATGGAAATTAAGTCACTTCCGTTCCGTACAGGCTAACGTCAATCACCCACACACACACAATTTAATTGCGTTAATATATTCCTTCCAACTCCGTCGCGAGGGGAAAATAATAAATTGATCCGATAAAGAATTATGCTTATTACGAATCAAAGTTACTCGCAGGTGGATCTTCCCTACAAGTGTGTTTTACTCTTCCAAATCTGTCAGTCCAGTAAAGTATGCATATATACAGTGTAGTAAATAAAATCATCCTCGCAGTGCTACGGGTCCTGAGTCAACACGTTACCATCCAACGGCAACCTGTTGATTCAAAACCCCTGGCATTTATTGCGAGGATGATATATGTTACATGAGCGATAATTGGTAGTGGCCAACTTTTTCAGTGTAGAGTTCATTCAGTACTAATTTTTTAACATGAAATACTACTTTTATATTATTTTTT
>PRKT01000137.1:1077050-1098743 GCA_003671525.1 Saccostrea glomerata | reverse complement strand
AATATACAGTTGGGGGGGGGGGGGCTAACCAACCTTTCAATTAAAATTTCCTATAGTAAGAATAAGGTTGGGGAAAAAAGTGGGGGGGCCCTGTTGCTACGTGCCTGAATGATAGTTGGAAACGTGGGATAATTTGCATAACGGGCGAAACCCGGAAGAATGATCAAGAAATCAAGTCTTCTAGCATTCAAAGAGTTATCATAGAAAAAACAAATAGAAATGGAAATAGACAGTGATATTTCCATTTGTTTTCTCTGTGCATGCGAATCTCATGCGTCTGATTTAAGTCTGTGTTTGACGTCAGTGAGCGGAAACTATTGAAATTAACATGGGAGGCCTCGTGTAATTAAAATCTACTTTTATTTCACAATGAAAGGTAAAAAAAAATATAAGAAATCACTCGTCTTTCTATAGTTGTTTGGTATTCCAGGGACATCAACGATAGTTGGAAACGTGGGATAATTTATGCGTAACGGGTTTCGCCGGTAATATGCAAATTATCCCACGTTTCCAACTATCGTTGATGCCAGGATGGCATACTTTACCAACTAGACAGTGTTTTCTTAAATCTTTTTTAACTTTTTAAGTGCTTCTTTTAATTATCTCTACTGTCATTTTGCTACACTGTATAAACCTTCTTGTTTTCAGATCTTACTGTAGCGTTTAATTGTCATTCTCTAGATTCATTTCCTTTTACGTAAATCTAAAGTATGATCAAATTCAAAACGAGTCTCAAAAGAAAAGTCATAATGACGCCAGTGGTTTCTTGTCGTGCGACGGTAGATGATACACAAAGTTGTGCTTACCATCAAACCTGTTGTAAACATACGAGTGGAATTTTAGGGGGGAAATCAAAATAGACAGAGGTAGTATATATTCCGGTTTGACATCATCAAGTTTTTCTATATAGCAATTGTGACATTACGTTTGATTCACTTGAGGTTCACTATGGTGTATTTAACACTCGTGATGACTTCAGAGATAAGTGTCATAAAGACAAAAACAGTGATGCTCCAACTTCTTACATTATTGATTTATTTTTTTCCCAAATTTCCATTACCAGCAGCAATTTCTCAATATATATATATTTTTTAATTTTATTAAGGATACACTAGGAAAATGAGGAGTGTTTTAAAATATGTATAGCATATTCATGTTCAATTAATTGTATATCAAAACACAGGGGAAAAATCTATGTGAAAAAGAACTCAGAAATGAATAAATACAGTAATATACACACTTTTTCATAAACAAAAATAAATAAATAAATGGAATATTAATAGAAATATTACATTTTATTAATAAATACATAATTTGAGCATTACACGTAGTAGATTCTACAACTTTCATTCAGTCAAATTGACGGCAAACAAAGTATCACACAACTCCTAACCATCTAGTACATGTATTATTTACCTGCTCAGGTATGTGTTAAACAATGACAACATGGTACTCTTTATGACTACATACATACAATGTCATGTAAATGTCCTGATATAGGCCAGAAAACTTAACAGCCTTGCTTAAAGGCCTGAAATCTTCCGGATCTTCCATCCTATTCAGTTTTTAAGAATGTATATATCTCTCCAATAATCTGTGGCTAGAAAAACACAACACATACTTCGGATGAAGTTCCTCTGCGGTTGGAGAATTCTTTGCGCTGTAACATTTTCATGGATTACCTCCCCTTTGTTACGAGGGATTATCGTAATCATCGTCTTCCATTTTACGCTTGAGCGGGTTTGATGATTGTCCACTGATGAGGGAGGTGGTGGTGCTCTGGAGGGGCTGGAACTGTATAGTGGGCTGATGGGCGGGGGGATGACCCCCAGATATCGGGACTGTGTGTTGGAATGTACGAGTCTGATTTAGCGAGTTCAGTGATGGACCTACAGAGCATTAATATAGACATTCTCAATTTCACAACAGTATAAATATTTTCCAGTAACTGAATACAAACATGCATTGTCAAACATCATACATGTATAAATACTGTTAAGATTCATTATACAATGTTTCTTATATAAGAACAGGTACTTCCATAAAATTAGGTTTTTAAGGCCTTTCTACATATGATACATTGCACATGTACTTTGAAAGCTTGAAAATCCTCAAAAACGTCTTGCAGAGGATTTGGATACAAACCTGTAGATATTCGTATGGCTGGCTTTGGTACTGGATGATGCTGACCAGATGGTTTGGTTACTATGGTAACAGCAGGAACAGTCATCCCGGGTTTGGTCACCACCGTAAGATGTGGACCCCCATGACCTAGTTTTCCTGAAAATCAGTAAACATCATCGTCATGTACTAGGTAATGTGAGATAACTCTTACATAGGATACAGAAAGTTTGTATGAGAAAATGCTGATGAAATGTTGAACCAGACAGATAAAAAATGACCTATGACCCATTTTAAAAGATTGTTGACATAATCTGGATTAGACTCTTCACCTGAGTTATTGACACATGATTCAGGTTGTTTTTTTTAACTCACCTGTTGAAAACGAGAAGTTCGGGTGATTTCTTTACGTAATTGACATTATCATCATTTGGTTAAAATGTATTTTTAACTTATCTGATGCTAATGACATCTAATTCTCATTGATCCTTTACTCACCTGGTGTCATTGACATCTGGTTTAGGTTGATTCTCTGTTGGAACTGTGGCAGACCGATCTGAATTCTTGCCTGATGCTGGGATAAAAATTTATTCATAAATGTAATGAGCATTCAAATATATACCTGCACTGTAATACTTGTCTAATGAATGTCTTCGATAGCTTCTTTTCAAAAAAAATAAATTGGGAAACAAGTAAATACTTGCTATACATGTAATATAAAGATAAAGAAACAACTAAAACTACATTTTTTAAAAACATTTTAATATGTATTTATTAATTATTTCAATTCCTTTTTCGCAAAACAAATGCAATGAATAGAAATCAACAAGATTCAAATATTCTTGAAGATGAGAAGTACAACGCACCTTTTTGACTGCTTTATGGCTGCTCATTTTGTAATTAGGGGCAGACAGACAATATCTATCTGGAGGAAGCCGCAGTCCAGTGTACGTCTTAATGAGAGGTAAGACTTGTCCATTCTTATGTTTAGAAATCTCCATCAGCAGCTGCGAAAAAAGTAAAGTCCCTCTTCATTAATATTTTAGCTTCTAAATTTATTGTATGCAAAACCTGAATGAGAGGTGAGGCACTTAATTATAATAAAATTACATTCTCTTATACTATGAACATGATGAATAAATACACTTCATATGTACATCAGAAACAATTTCAAGAAGAAATCTAAAACAAGCTTTAATAATTTTTTTTCTTTTTTGCTTGGTAAAAATCTAGCTTTATACAGGTTGGGACAAGTAATATCATCACAAAATGAGTTTTTTGAAAAAAAAAAAAAAAAGAAACACAAAACTCTCATTTCCTGGGACAAATGGTCTCACCCTGTTAAAGTTACTACCAAAAACAAAAAATAAAGAATTGTTGCTTGTGTCTTACGTCTCTGGGGGGTGGACTTGTGAAGGAGTGGTCCATACGACACTGTACCGCCAATTTTATGTCCTCCGCATCCAGAGATTTCTTGTTGGCATGATTTGAGTACACTTTGGCATCCTCCAATATGTCTGTTACATAACCTGTTAAGAGGAGATATATACTGAATCCAGCTGAAGGTGAACATGGTGAAGCACAGAAAGTCATAGAAAATCCGGGGTTTGACATTAAGTTTTTGGAATACTAGACCAATCGGGCTACTCTGGCAAATTTTTACTAGCCCTGACCCATTAACCACTAGCCCTGACCAAGCTGAAGAAAAAATATTTCAAGCACGAAATAGTGATAATTTATGAATAGCCCTAAGATTGTATTGGTTCATCTTTACCAATGTAATCCATATTTTAATAACGAAATTTTCCAGCACACGTCAACATCTGCTTCAGCTTGTCGTGTTTAGTCCTAACTTACCTTAATCAACTTGTATACAATATTAATATCATACCATAAAAATTGTTCAGGGAATTGAAGTGTTGTAAAAAATATATTATTATATAGTTCTATTGCCATTTACAGGGTTTACTGATGTCATAAATGTGAAACTTTTGATAGTGACAATCATAACTCCTCAGCCATTTCCACAGCTTATTGTTTCTCTTTAGGAAAATGGCCGAGTAGTTATGAATGCCTACAATGACTGTTGTTGATAATAGCGCTTCAGTCATGCTGTCTGTTACATATGTAGTTTTCTTTCTAATACGCGGTTAGAAACATTTTGATTTCATTTTCATTAAAATACTTTTGTTTAAAAATATATAAGTTCTTTTGCTTTTTTTTACACGACCAGTCGGACTAGTACATAGGCATTTCACCCCACTGGAACCATCTTTTACTAGACTCAGTCGGTTGAACGTGCCTTAATGTCAAACCCTGAAATCATAGAAAATCATAACAATCAACTTTTCGGTGAAAACATATTTCCCTGGCCAGTATTAACATCTTTAGGAAAAAATCTTTTTTAATCCTAATATGTTGACGGTGCGACCATTAGGGCGAGCGCAGATACTTATTCAGTTTTCATTTAGATAGGACTCGTCAAACCACATGTGACATTCAGTGTGTAAAAGACTCTGACGTCACATGACGTAGTTTGCATGTTGCTTTACCAAACCGAAGCCTGAACAGGGCTGATTTTAATCAGTCTATTTTTCTGCAATAAACAGATAAATTCTTTAAATCAAGGCAAGTTCATTTTTCTTTTAACTTTTGTCATTTTTCTTGCGAGAATGCGGCTTTTGTATAAGAAGCGATGCATTGTGGGTCAAACCTACAGCGGAAAAAAATTCTATGGAATGAATGTGCAGTAGTTCGAATTTTCTCTTTGCTCAGGCGTTGTCGTTAGAGCTCGCAGTTACGATGTCGCTTCGTGACGCTCGCTATATTTCTTTAGGCAGACTTAGACAGGAAAGGAATCAATGGAATATCTTGCAATTATACATCAAACGGTTTTATTCTTAACAGACATCTTTTTTAAACTTTAAATAATTTCATTTATCACAGTTTTTATTACACTTTCAAAAAAGTAGTATCTAGAGGCATATTTGAACTGTAAAATAAAATTTACAGGGTTTAAATTACTGCTTACGACTTGGGCTTATTCTTGTAAAGTATTTACAAAAGGGTGCATCATTATTTGAAACAGAAAATGGAACCAAGACTGAGGGAGGATGTAGATTTTTACATGATTTGGTTGAAAAAAACCAGCATAACAAACTGAAGTCATGATCTTACGGTAAACAAACTCCAACATAACATTCACAACTCTCGGTTCGTATTCAGTAACACCCATTTCTTTTAAAATTGCACCCATAACTTGTGCATCTCGCGGAGAACTCTTCGCTGGAGACGCCATTTTCTTGATTTTTAAATGAGAATGTCGAACCCGAGGAATATAACGATTTGACAAATGCATTATTGCGTATTTTCACTATTTTCATCAGACGATTACGAAAAATGATGACAAAGGTGATCTTTAAAAAATTGTAAAAAAAAAAAAAAAAAAATCTTCGTTAGTTTAGAAGCACTGAAATAATTAGCTGCAGAACTGTAGCTCTCCGAAAAATATATTGATAGATTATTTTTTCGGAGAGCTACAGATCTGCAGCTATGAAATAATGAATGAATGCATTTTATTATTACTTTTTTACCTATAAGGGATGTTTTTTTATTAAAGTCATATAATATGGCGTATTTTTATAAGTTCAGACAAACTAAAACGAGAAAGAAATTTCTATTTGTTTTGTAACTTTATCTAAAGATGGGACTTTCCTGTTAATTACACAATTTAAATCAATCGCGTTTCAAAGATAAAGGAAGGGTAAAGATTGGAATGTTCATGCTTCTATCACCTTTTTAACTTGAAAAATTACACAAATAAAAAAACAGATGTTTATGAAACACTGATACCCCCGTATGGCAACTAATATACATGTATAGCAAAGGTTAAACTTTCTCGAATGCAAATCGAATATGCTGGTACCCAAAGTAGGGTCTTCTCACACGAAATACAATTGTGAAATATGAAAGCCATAGCCAAAACCAGTATGGAGGGAATTGGATTCGAATAGAATCCGGACCATCCGATCTCTCGATTCTTTATCGATAAATACTCAAACGGACCCGAGACATGTTTAGAAGCTAAGATAGTTTTATTTAACAGGTTTAATTTTATTAATTGATTTTAACAAATTGTTACAAATCAGCATTTTTTTTTAAACAATTCATAAATAAGTTACTACAATTTATCAATTTTAAGCTTTGTACATTTTTTCTTACACATTATATCTGATATTCATTTTAACAAAATATTAGTAAGTAATAATTATTTTAGGCATTAAGTATTATTTATTTTAACAAAATTTTTGAAAAATTTATAGGTACGCGAACTCCTGTGGTTTCAACTGACAAAGAACCTCTCTCTCCCTCTCTCTCTCTCTCTCTCTCTCTCTCTCTCTCTCTCGTATACTGACACAAGAAAAAAAATTCTGAAGATAAGTGTCTCAAGATATCTTTAATTTCAAAATTTAGATCCGCCTCTCAACCGTGAACGACAAGCACACATTGCAACGACAAGCACACACTGGCATAAACAAATTTAAAAACATTTCACAATGTGTGGGTCGCAGTGATTAACAGCCACAACAAGCTAGGCCACTGTGCAGCCATGCTATGACAAATTTGATGACGCCAGGGACAAGACGATATATTGTGAAATGTCTGTACTCCCCCTTGAACCACCACTTATCTACACAAGATTCTGAGGTAAGGAGGTTTTTCTTTCGATCATCTCTTGTGTCTGAAACGAAAGTGTATCGACATATATACCCTCCCCCGATTGTCCTAAAATTGGGGTCACTCGACTAGCACCGAACAGCGCAGAGTGTACGTACTGTATGTACAAACAGTGTAAATTAAGTCTACTGTTATTGGACTCTACGACGTAATCTACCTTTTGTTTGATTAGGAATGTGATCGCTAAAATGTAAATATTGCCCCAATATAGTTTTCCCTTGTATAGGCAAAAGCGAAAAAATGACAGAATTAATTAAATTGTGTAAAGGGAAAGGGTGTCGAGACGAGTGCCTCAAGTACAAATAAGTATATGTTCTATATACACCCATTTGTTCGACTTTTTACAATCCCAAAAATGATTTGAATAATCTATTTCTTCTAATCATAAAACTATCTCGACATTTTCTCGGTTCAATGGCGAGGACCTTAAATTAATGGTTTGAAAAACTATAAACAGGCGCGCTTAATTCAGCACAAAGAACTGTGCGCTTGTGCTGCAGAATAGAGGACACAGCGGGTATGTCTGACATTAATTAAACTGTTCCAAATCAAGATATCTACAGAGATATTTATCAGAATGGCAGGTTTGTCGATGCCCCGTAATGATATCTTGAATGACTTTATTTACAGAAGTGAAGGTCCCCGCCAGGTGTAATAATGTCACACAGGTGTTTCTCCGTGTTTTCTCTGGTGATAATCAGCTGTTTTTATGCAGGTATGTGGTTTTCGCTCTCTTTCGCTCTGTTCATTCTCTCTCTCTCGATTTGTTCATTCTCTCTCTCTCGATTTGTTCATTCTCTCTCTCTCTCTCTACACTAATGTGCTAATGTGTCAGAATGAATCATTAATTTTAGAGTATGATTTCAAAATTCTGTCAAAATATAATTCCCGTAAACTGTTTTGAAAATTCAGTTAAAACTTGTATGTATTTCATTTTGACAGGATGACAATAGGATTGGCGTATTTCTGTAATTTATTGACTTGGGTGAAAAGAGAGTGTGTTGTTATTTTTTTTCTAAATTATAAACAACTAGCTAAAGCTTTCACTGTTTCCAATTGAAAATAAAGGGGGAGGGGGGGGGGGGGGGGGGTAATAAGTTCATCTTTATTGAAACAAGATTAAGTTGTAACTCTGAATCACATTATAATTTAGGATATACCCATTATCATGTACGTATATCTATTACTTCGTTGTTTTGCAACCGTCTGCATGTCGAAAAAAAACCCGCTAAATGATAAAAAGTTGCCTTTGAAATACTAGTATAGCTATTGTAGAAAAGCTTATTTATTACAGATACTATGTCTATCCCATATAGATACATATCGGTACGTATATATAAAATAGAAGTGTGAATAAAATTCCATAATATAATTTAATGGGACTCGTTAAGTATGTACAATAAGTAAAGCTTTGTTAAAACGATTGAATTAAAATTCCTTAGTGCTCAGGGCGCGTTTAATTCTGTCCTTGGGGTCCAAAGACAACAAAAGCTCGACTCCAGTGAGAACTTGTCTAAATATTGCGTATTGTTACAGGATGAATTTAAAAAACAGTCTATCACAAAATGAAAAAAGGTATTGAAAGAGTAAAAGATAACGTTTTTGTCGTTGATAAAAATGTCCACATTTTAAAAATTTTTATAGGTTGTTCAAAAGTCATTCAAAATCCCATACACATTTTTTCTTCGTTAAGAAATCGAAGATATAATTTACAAACTAGAATTTCGATTTAAAATGCCATTGTCAAAAATCTGAAAGCTTTGGAATTTTTAAAATGATAACTGTATAAAATGTATTTTACATCTAAAACTCACAACAACAACAAATTCTGACAAAAATCGCGTTTCGCCTTTGTTATATAGAATTTAAGAATGTGTAATTCAAGATCAAAAATATTATATTCCATACATTTCTTTCTATTCATATGTATATTATTATTATTGAATTATATTACATGTATCATAATTGCTATTATACAAGTTGCTGTACAAACTGTAAATTTATATGCAATGTTTATTTTAAAACCAGAAGTCTCTGTCGAGACTGTAGCTCTACTGATTTGTACTTATAACAAAGGATAAGAAAAGAAGCCATTGCCATCAGACCAAAACTGTAGAAGGAGTAGTGTTTTAAAGGAATTTCAGAGATATTTCTATCTATAGTAACAATGGCAATACTGTTCATCGAAATCAAAAACCGAAGCACTATTTTATGTACCTTGATGTAGTCTACTTGTGTGCCAAGTTATAAAAAAATCAGACCAAAATTGTAGGAGGAGTAGCGTTTTAAAGGAATTTCACATAAAATTCTATTTTTATTAACCATGGCAACACCGTTCATTGAAATCAAAAACCGATGCACTATTTTATGTACTGTAGACGTACTTTTTTCCACGGGGTCATAATTCCGCGGAATCCCAATTTCTGTTGAATACGCGTGTTGAAAATTACGCGGATTTCATAGACTGTCACTATATGCCTTTAATTCATATTAGGTTCGCTTGGACAAATTTCCGCGGAAAATTTGTGACCGCGTACATAGCGTGAATTAATACCACGCGGAAAAAGTACTTCTACAGTTTCTCATTTGTGTACTCTACTTGTGTGCTAAGTTATAAAAAAATCAGACCAAAACTGTAGGAGGAGTAGCGTTTTGAAAAAAAAATTTTACAGACAGACGGACAGACAGACAGCTAGACGGACGGACACCTAACTATCGCATAAGCTCTTCTGGTCTCTGACCAGTAGAGCTAAAAAGAAAGAAAAAAAAAAGAAAGAATTATTAAAGATATCATAGATTACAAAAAACGACAGTAAAATTTGCCCTTTAGAATGGGATGTACCGTAATTCAAGATTTTTAATACAAGTGATTCAAGTTAAGGTAAATTGACTGTCTGATAAGACATACAACACGAAAGCGACGGGCATTACTTAATAAAATGCCAGCCTCATATTAATAACACAAGTGAATTTGTGATGAAAATTTATTTTAACGAAAGTCAAGCAGTTTAAAGTAAGTTTGTATTTTGAAAAATAAATCACGTTAGGCCATAAAACATAGCCAAAGTGGTTAATGTGCTAAAACATACTGTGGCGTTTGGGACATTAAAGCAATTTCAGTCAATTTTTTCACAATACATACTACATGTAGTATGCTGCAATTATGTGCATTTAAATTACATGTATAATGAGAATTGAAATAAAATTAATGGTTAATTGTAAATTGATATAAAGGGCATTAGGCGGTACATGTATACGAGCAGACAGAGTATCTATCAGATGGACCTGAACAATATTAATATTTAATCTCGTTCCTCTGTCAGTAGTGTCCCCTGAGCAGAAAACTTCCACCTGGAGCGGGTGGTCAGGATGGACGTCATGCTCGGTCACGTGTGGTTACGGTCTGATATACAGGGAAGCTTACTGGATCGACAAGAGTGGACAGAGGACGAACAAGACAACACACGATAACCAGGGGTGTTACATCCCTAAATCCTGTCCTGGTAAGTTACAGACAACACACGATAACATGGGGTGTTACATCCCTAAATCCTGTCCCGGTAAGTTACAGACAACACACGATAGCCAGGGGTGTTACATCCCTAAATCCTGTCCTGGTAAGTTACAGACAACACACGATAACATGGGGTGTTACATCCCTAAATCCTGTCCTGATAAGTTACAGACAACACACGATAACCAGGGGTGTTACATCCCTAAATCCTGCCCTGGTAAGTTACAGACAACGCACGATAACATGGGATGTTACATCCCTAAATCCTGTCTTAGTAAGTTACAGACAACACAAGATAACATGGGATGTTACATCCCTAAATCCTGTCTTAGTAAGTTACAGACAACACAAGATAACATGTGGTGTTACATACCTAAATCCTGTCCCGGTAAGTAACATCCAAAACATTTGCTAAGGTACGGAGAACACTCGCCATTCTTTAATCTTTTTTTAGTGAGCACTATATATAATTATTCAATAAATATATTTATTACTTCGGATACTTGTAACTGTTACAATTTTCATGTTATTGTTCCCCGCATGGTCATATTGTTATGACAATTGATTGTGCATATTAACACTGTGGGATATTATTTTAACCAATCACTTGGCATGTTTCAGTGGACGGTAACTGGACCATTTGGTCGGGGTGGTACTGGTGTTCCTCGATCTGCGGACCCGGGCGCCAGGAGAGATACCGCTACTGTGTCAACCCAAAACCCGCCAACGGGGGAATGCCCTGCTCGGGCCTGGCGAATGAGAGCAGAGCTTGTGAAGTACAACCGTGTCCTAGTAAGTAAACACATGTATAGTGGTCGTTATAACGCCCAGGCAGTTAGATGTCCCTATATTACACAATGTGACCTCCATTCATGTTAGACAAATATTCAAGATTCCTTCGTGTAGTCCTCGGACTGGAGCATAAATTCTTTGGTGTAGAAAAGTGAAGCACTTCTGGCTGCTCATTTCAATTTTGTAAGGACTGACAAAAATTTAAGTACGGGAAAGGTTAATTCCCCATCGATCCCTATCTTCTTTTCCAAAACGAAAAGTGTTCATCCACCCATATTTCTGAAGCCAGTGAAATGGTTTTTTTTTTTTCAATTTAAATTAAGAATAGTGACCAGTATTTAAATTTTGTAATTTCCAGCCATACCTCCGTCCTTCAGTTTGTCGGATTGTACAAAGGAGGACTTCATGTGTAACAGCAGACGACAGTGTGTTCCGGCTGCGCAGAAATGTGACAAAACGCTACAATGCCATGACGGAAGTGACGAATTGAATTGCAGATATGTCAACCATGGTAATATTTCGTGCATTTATATATGATTTAGCAATATTTTTTATTGATAGAATTAGAAAACATAATTTCTCTTGAGTAATTAACAGTCTTGTTTCTTTTTGCAGGTATCGTGAGTGAAATATCAAAGACAATATATAATATATTTTTTGTACTATTTCTTTTACAAGTAGCATGAATAAACTTGAAATGTGAAGAAAATTGGAAAACGTAGAGGAGCTGAAAGAGAGGGGGGTATATATGGGTGTAAAAACCTGTGAGGGTGTGTGTATTTGTTCTTATCCTGTTGACAAAAGGAGTGAAGCACGAACATCATGCGATAACTTTTTGTAGATATATCTTTTTAAAAAAAGGACATTTACTAGTATATATATTGTACTATTCTTTCATGAACAAAGTACGAAATGTTGATAAATGCATATTGGACAGAATATGGTTTGTGTGTGAGAGAAAGAGAGAGAAGGAGAGAGGTTTGTTTCAACTGTTTCTATCCCAAAACAATAGACCCATGTGTTTGCTTTTTTAAAAGTTTGAATTCAATATGAACTGTATTTAATGCGTTTTTCCTCATGTTTACGGTGCTTTTTGAATATAGTTCAAGTTGTCTCATCATATGTTATTATGCTTTGTAAACGTTGTGAACTTTTAAAAATTTGTTTTTGTATATTTTTGCCTATATTTTTATGCAAATTAAAACATGTAAAATATGTTTATGTTGTATGATTATTGTGTTTTGATCATGAACTAGTTTATAGTGTGGGATACACAGCAGCTAGTATTATTACATAGCAAGGAAAAGTTGAAATATGTCAATATCCAGCACATGCAGTCATGGCAGATTGATCTCACAATTGGCGCAGAATTTGGGAGAATAACATTGTAATGTAATACTTGCACAACTTGGACATTTAATTTCAATATTTAAAACATTAATACGACATCATCTTTGATTTGTTATTTAACTGAATATGTTCTATTTCTGTAAAGACTCAAAAAATCCAATAAATTTCCCGTAACTGTCCAATAAGTTTAAAAATCAGTCCATATATAAAAATAATAGTACAGCTGTATTTTTAATGACTAATTGGACGGCTTCGGGTAAGTTTATGGATTCAGAATACAGAATAAAGATATAAATATCTTGAAGCATGCATTGAATCCAATTATTCACAAAGTAATGAAAATTATTCCTAGTTACAGAAACCAAAACTTTTAACTTTCTAATAAATGATCAAATCTATATTTCAACTCACAGTGAATGTTAAATCTTTGAAAATATGACGAAAATATCTCCTATTTCTTTTAAGCTGTAACTTACCTCAACAGCATCACTTCTTTTTAATGCCTTTTTGGTACAGAATCAATCGTTTGTTCTTCTTTCTCACTAGCACTTCGATTGATTTTAACCCACTTTTTTCAGAAGAGCATGATTTTTTTATATCAAAAGAACGCATGGGTGCTAATGGCCATTAGTCTTTAGCTCTTAGGACTCCCAATTTTGTGTTTCATCTTTGAATAGCAACAAAACAGTTTATCGTAATGTTGTTGATTCGTTAATTACTCAACAGCTTAAAGTCCTTATGAGTCTTATGCATAAAAACATCAATGGTGGGTACTGTCTTTAACATTCTTTCTGTCAATTGAACACAGGTACTGCACATTTACATTTCTGTTCCGTTTTCTAGGATAAACCTCTTCAAACTCTGCAAATCGTCTAAATATTGTCAGTCTAATTTCGGAAATCTTTTATTTTTCTTCTTCGATCTTTTTTTTTTTTTTTTTTTTTTTTTTTTTTTTTTTTTTTTTTTTTTTTTTTTGCATCTTTGAACTGCCTTGATCAAAAGTTTAGAAATATTGTGGGATGGGAATTTGATGGAAGTCAAATTAGTTGACTGTTCATCATTTTTATCTGGATTTGTTTTGCATCAATAACATGCTTTCTCCCTCGGAGAAGATAATTCCCGATCCGGGAAGTCCCACTACATCTAGGCCTCCTTTTTTCCCAATTCTGTTGATTTTGCTTTCCGTTGATCGTTCCTCAGTGCGCCGTACTTCGTCTAGTACCATGGTGCGTCTCTCTGATGCTAATGCTTTTGACCACTGCTGGAAATGTTACATTCCCACGCCCTGTCGCCCATGGCCGGTGCTTGTGTTTTCAATGATGTCTCGTAAATATAGCACAGTCTGACTAAAGCCAGCCCCTACTATATCACTTCGTTAGCTGACTAAAGCCAGCCCCTACTAACGAAGTGATATAGTAGGGGCTGGCTTTAGTCAGACTGAAATATAGCATTAATACTCTCTGCCTGATCCTTGATGTTTTTGTTCACCACTTTCTTTCAGTCCTTGTCTGGATCCCTGCTCCAGCGACCATGTCATCTGCTGAGTCACGAAACTTCATTACTAAGCGGCATTTTCCTACCTTGAATTCTTCCACCACGGAGGAAACTGGTATGTGTAATTGGGTTGAGTTGATGTAGAGTCCAATCGATGTAAATGATGGTGGAACTCCTAGCGATCTCCTCAGATACCCACTAATTTTCCTTTCCAAGGCTTCGACTGTAGTAGTTACAATTTCATATATGAGGAGCAGCCACATACGTCTTAGTAGAATCCCGTGCTGGTAGATCCATGCCTTATATTTTCCAGGTACGCCGCTTCCATTGACCCTTTTTTACCAAGCAAGGAGCTTCTTCTTTGTGTCCTCGGTGCTATTTTTATCTGTGAGGGATTCATTAAACCAGTACTTCCCCAAGCATTTAATGGGGTTTCCTACTATTGATGAGACACCCTCTCCTAGAATTTGCACCTTGATTTGCCTGTTGATACACCCCTTCTTCAAAACGAGACATCTGGATTTCTTTGGCTTTCTCAGTGCTGATAGGACCCATTTCCCCTGTGTATGGGTCGTAGTTTTCACAATGAGATCATCCTTAAGCCTCTGATTGGTGGCGGATAAACCTCCGAGTCTATCCTTGGTCCTCTTTTTTCTCTTTCTGCAGTCCTGGTCAATATCCCAATACCCATTACAAACAAGAATGAGGATGGGACAGATTGTACATCCCGTGACTCCTTTTCTCTACTCTTTGCCAGGATGTGGTGTAGTCATCGACAGACTGAACCGGATCTGCATTCCTCCGAAGTAGCTCTTGACAATCCCCTGAACTTTCTCTGGTATATGGTACCGCTTCATCTTCGACTCCATCAGCTTGTGGGGCACAGATCCATACGTGTTGGCTAGGTCTACCCACACTGCTGCAATTTTTTTTCTTGCCGTTTTTGGCCTCCTTGATGAGTTGACTTATAATACTTGTGTTTTCTACCCATCCAGAGTATCCAGGTATGCTTGCCTTCGGAATAAATGGATCTATATGTATCTATTCTCCTCCATGTACCCTGATATTCGTTTGCTATAGTACTGACATGAACATTTTCACCTCCACATTTAGCAAAGATATTGTCCTGAACTGGTGAATTGTCCTCGAATTCTTCTCTTTCGGTAGAAAACATCCCTTTGCCTCTTTTCAGCATTCTGGTATCGTTCCTTTTCTTCAAATTACTCGAAAAAGTTGCCACAATCTCCTCAGTAACTTTAATTTGGGCACCTCTTATACACTATGTATAGTAGCCAATTTGGTCGCGGAACTGAGCCTGATCTTGCTCTCTTGTCCACTTATTTCAATTCCTTCCACGTAGGCTCTTTTACATTTATCTCAACCTCTGATCGATCCACTATCACCTTATTAGGGCACTGACCCAGTTTTTGGCATCAGTGATAAGGATAAATGTTTAAATGATTTCAAACCATAATCATGTACAGCTAGTATAGAAAATTCAAAATTCATTGTACAATGTATATGGATATCTTCTATAAATCTGCTAAACAGAAGAACGGCCACATTTAACCATTTTATATTTGATTAACAGCTACAAAACCTTGGAAACCCAAAATTTGTTAAAATTATATCAAAAATGGAAAATTTTGAATTCTGTTAAAAACGCTAAAAAACAACTTTCGGTAATGGAAAGAAATTCATTCAACCGTTAAATAACTGATTTGGCAAAGTGAAAGATGTCCTAACTTTTTTGGTACATAGTTATAACCTGTAGATAATTTTCACCCTAAAATTAAGGTGTTGCGTTTCTATTGACGGTGAGTATACATTTATTTTTATTTTATCGATAGGACATGTCTGTTAATTACACATTTAAAATCATTAGCTTCAATTTCATAATCGGTAAAATTTTTAATTTGAACGTAAATAACGAAATAGAGATCCAATATATTCTCTTGTTTAAAGGTTCAAGAGAATACTTCATGTTAAAATTGAAGCATTTACCTGTGTGTTTATATTTCATTGCGCATATAGGCGTGATAATCAATAAAATTAAAATCTAACATCATAATCTCTATGATTATCTAACTTGCATACTAAAAATAGGTTATTCAGTTAAAGGCAACACCCGACAAACATGGCTGCCCATACCATCAAAATATATCCATTAGGCTCTCCCCAAAATCACATTGAAATGTGTGGAACTCATGATTTACCGATGATATGTGAGGACTGTGATGAATTCATTTGTGGTGATTGTGCAAAATCTAATCATAGAGATCATGCCTGGAAGACTATATCCACGGCTGCCATCGAAAAGAGAAAAGGTTTAAATAAATTTCTGAAAAAGATTAAGGAAGAAGATCTACATAGCGTTGATGAGAAGCTAAAGAAGATTTCACAACAGATCACAGAAAATAAACATCAATGTGACTCTGAAATTGAAAAGCTTCAGAAACATTATGATGAGATAATGGCCAGGCTAACAAAAATAAAAAAATCACCATGAAAATACAATGAAAAACAATTTAGTGAAAAAGAATGATCAACTGAATCTTGTGAAATATGAATTAGAGAAGAAAAAGATAGGAATTTTGGACACTTTGAAATTTATGGAGGAGAACAACAGCACCATGTCAGATTACAGCTTGATTGACAACCACAGAGAACTGACAAAAATGTTGTCTGAATTGAAGGTTCATAAGACAAACTGTGAACATTCAGTGAGATTCACTAGAGGTGAAATTAATGAAGACTTTCTTGAATCTTTGGTTGGAAAGACATTGGACTTGGATAATATTGGTGCAACTCAAGAAATGGAATTTCAACATGGAGAAAAAAGAATACTTTCTCTGGAGAAATTCAGTGAGGACCAATGTTACATATATGAACTAAATTCAAAATACATAGAAAAAGTCAATCAGCAAGGCACAAAAGAACATAGATTTAGTACTAATACTAAAATAAATGACATTTGTGTGACTGATAATAGAGATGCTTATTTCACTAACATTCGTAACAATTCCATCAGCTGTCTGTCACCATCAGGATCTGTCTCTACAGTTTTCAGTACAAATCCACTGGGACCAGTCGGAATCTGTCAGTCAATAGACGGCGGACTACTGCTCACCTTGAGAGACTTAGAATCAGATCTTTACAAATTAGAGTCACACAGCAGACGTCTGGTGAGACACATCACAATGACAGGTGAGGTCACCCATGAGTATGAGTACCAGGAGGACGGTCAGACTAGACTGTTTACATTGCCAGTTAGAGTCAAACAGAACAAAAATAGTGATATCTGTGTTGTGAACAGTACAAGTGAAACAACAGGTGAACTAGTGATTTTGTCTCCCTCTGGTTGTACGAAGTCTGTGTACCATGGACAAAACCTGGCAGAGGACTTTAGGCCAGGTAATGCAGAGTGTGACTCCCTCTGTAACATCCTTGTTCCTGACATTAACAACAACCAGATCCATTTACTGAGTCCTGAAGGGTTGTTCCTTAAGTTTTTACTGATAGAGGATGAAATTAAATATCCATGCTCACTGTCCCTATACAGGTCTACACTGTGGGTCGGATACTTGAAAGGACTTGTCAAAGTGTTTAAGTATAGAATATAGATTAACAACAATTATATTAAATAATGTCTAACAAACAAAAAACAAAAAAAACTATAAACCCTTACAAGTAGAGTGGATGCACTTGTTATCAATATCTTTTCATTGTACTCAATACATTTTAATTTTGAATAAGTTTTCCTATTATCAGATTATGTCACAAATGTGTTTAAGTTTTACAATACGAGGGGTCATCAAAAAGCTCGCGAAACTCTTTATTTTCGAAACCACAATTCAGATCAGAATGAAATTTGGCACACAAAGAGTCATACACATGTTCTATAAATAGCATATGTAATGAAATGTTTTGCTCATTGTTTTTGACATCACAATGATAAATGACGTCAATATATAGATCACTTGTGAGAATAAAATGGTTTACTCGATCGTACTCGAGCAAAAAACGGCTGTAAAGTTAAAAGTATATCTTGGAAAATCCGTAAGTTAGCAGTAATCTACAGTTTTTGTAGACTAAAGATTTGCCAGAAGTTTAACCATTAATTTGATTAAGTGTTTTAGTTAAGGAATGGAGAATCTGATGTTTAAAAATGATGTTTGTTCTGTTGCCCAGTGAAAGATTTACGCGGCCATCGTTACTTTCATCGAATTGTTTCCCTTTGAAAGGGTCATTTTTACACATATGTGAGAATTTTACAAAAAATAGAAAAATAATGACAAAAAACAAAAAGAATATATACTGTCATCAACATGATTGTGCATGTTCTTTGCATTGCTATTTTAAATATAACGAATTAAAAAATTAGAAAGTAGGTCAAAGTCCAAGGTCAAAGGATCAAAGTTCTTGATATCAAATGAAAGGTTTTGTCACAAGGATAAAATATGTAAAGTATGAAAGCATTAGTCCTAACCCTTTAAAAGTTTAGATCAAGGTTTTCCTTTTCAAAAGTACGTCAAACAGCAAGGTCAAGGTCTAAGGGTCAAGGTAATTGGTATTATCACATGGATTACATATGTGAAGTATCAAAGCTCTAGCGCTTACCGTTCAAAAGTTATGGCCAAGATTAACGTTTTTTCATAAGTATAGACATCCCCAAGGTCAAGGTTAAAAAGTCAAGTTAATTGGTATTCAATGTAAGGTCTTGCCACAACAAATACAAATATGAAGTATTAAAATCCTTGCATTTATTGTTCAAAAGATATAGCCAAAGTAAAAGTAAAAGGATGGCTTGGACTTCCGTGTTCTACGGGCCCGTAGAAGTGATTACATATTATAACCTCTTATTTATTACGATGGTATATGTAATGGTAAAATGTTTGAAGAATCACCACAAATAAACACAATTGTACATTCAAAAGAAAATGCAAACCGTAAAAAAAATAACACTGCATACAAAAACTGGCACCCGATGTTACTTTTTCCTTAATTATAAACAAGATGTGTTTGTGAAATACTGATTCCACTGTATGGAACATAGGGAAGATTATTAATCTTTTCTTTAATGCAAATTAAATATTCTGCCAGGTACTCAAAGTAAGGTCTTCTCACAAAAAATACAATTGTGAAATATGAAAGCCCTAGCTAACACCACCCGTTAAAATGTTAAGGATAATTTTTTGAAAGGTAGATCAAACTAAAGGGTCAATGTCAAAGGGTCAAAGTTGCTGGTTTCTAAAGGAAGATCTCATTACAAGGATTATATATGTGAAGTATGAAAGACTAAGCCCTAAGCGTTCAAAAGTTATGGCCAAAGTTATACTTATAAAAAAATCGGTTTGTTTTTAAAAAGGAGGTAAAACTCGAAGGTTAAGGTCAAAGGTGCAAAGTGTTTGGTATCCAATTAAAGGTCTTTTCACAAGAATTACATATGTGAATAATGAAAGCTCTATGCTTCATCGTTTAAAAGTTATAGTCCAGGTTATAATTTTTTAAGTTCGTTTATCTCTAATCATGTAAAGTAGGAAAGTCATAGTTTTGAATTTAATTTTTGTAAAAGTGTGTCAAACTCAAAGGTTAATGTCAAAAGGTCAAATTTGGTGGTACACAAAGAAACATTTTTGTTTCAATGAAAACACATTTGAAATATGCAAGTCATAGCTCTATTATATCAAAAGATATGGACAAAATTAATGTGTTTTCGGACAAACAGACAGACAGAAAGACATGCATACATCTGGACAGACAGATGGACACGACAAAAACTATATACCCCCCCCCAACTATCGATTACAGGGGCATTAAAATTTGAGCTGAAATATAGTGAATATTTTTCATGCACCCCATTTTGTAAGTCGGATTTAAGAGTTGTGGTCCCCCGCTTTCGATGTCTTTGTGTCATTATTTATGGAATATTGAGACAAATATGAACACCTTATCAAATGTCATTCAAAAGTTATCATCAAAGTTGATTTTATTCTAATTAGATCAAACAGGAAGGTAAAGGTCAAGGGTGTCAGAAATCTTTTTTGGTAATATTTTGTCACAGGTATTGCACATGTCAAATATGATATCCGTATCTCTTCTCAATAAAAAGAATAAATAATTTATAAGGAAAAAATAACATTAGTAGGTCAAATGCCAAGGTTCATAGTCACGGGGTCAAAAGTCATAGTGTTTTTAAAAAGGTCTGGTCACAGGTAGTCATTTGAAATATAAAAACCATATCTCGTTTTATACAAAAAGATATAGCCAATATTGAAAAGTAGGTCAAACTTCAAGGTCAAGGTCACTGGGTAACAAATCATGGTGTATATAGAAAGATCTTGTCACAGGTAATACAACCTGTTAAGTCCTCACTCTTTTTATTTAAGGTAGAACCTTTGTCGAAAAAGTCTTTGTCACAAGATTTTCAAACTTTTCAAAATGAAAAATTAGTACCTGCTTATCAATCAGTTAAAAGCTCATGATATGTTTCCTTGTTTTTAAATCTAGTACAGCCTGTGAAACTTGGTATGGTTATTACATACTGCGACTACACATTTTTAGGGGAACTTGTCAAGAAGAGAAAATGAAAAATCACAAAAATACTTCTTCAAACATCGTTTTGTATCGACTTTATTATCTGAACAATATTAAGCAATATTTCTCAAGAATAATTTCTTTTTTATTCAATTGACATAAAAGATATGTCCACATTTAAAAAATGGAGTCTATTTTTTAAAGTCAATTTTCCAGCCTTCATTTGTACATATTCAAAAGTCTTTGTCACAATGTTTTCAATCTTTTATATGGTGAAGAACATACCCAAATGATAACAAACAGTGATTGAAATATATAACTTTCCCCTCTAACTAATGAAAGATAGGTTATTTACCGATGTTAATATTCTTGACCTCTTTGCACTTACACGGGATTTAATTATTAAATGTCTGTTTGGGGTTACTTTCAGATTAAAAATGTTTACCAAAATTTGTACTTTTTATTTAAAAATAACATATTCAAAATATCAAAGGCAGGGTCGGCGCGCCGGGCGTGACCCCCCCCCCCCCCCCCCCCCCCCTCCACTCCGTTTGAATTTTTTTAATGTAAAATTTATATGTCCATTATCCTAAAATCAAGGAAAAAACATCTCCTATTTGTAAATAATTGTCAGCTTTGGGGAGCTTCGCCCCCGGGCCCCCAAAAGGACTTTGCCTCAGACCCACTTGGGGCTTCAGTACAGCCGACACTCCACCCTGCCTTCTACTGCGCCCTCCCGTTACAAAATTCTTGGATCCGCCACTGTTTCCTATGACTGTTTTCCCAGATCTTATAATTATTATACAATAAACTGTACATACCTGTCGGGCACATACAGATCTAGGATCGGGGATGTGGGAACTGGACCCACTTTTATTTCAAACATAACTTTTTACTTTAGAAAATATTCATTGAAAGACCGGTTGTCTCCACGTTTGCTGCAGCTTTGTCAATTACTAGTTAGAACAATATAGCGGTTTGTGGATAAATTCATTACTAACGGAACTTGGAGCCTAACCCACCCAACCCTCTTTCTCGCACGAAAAAAAAATTTAAATTTGAAAATTCGTCTTTTTTATGGCTTGACATGTTTTCAAAGAAACTTGAAATACTAGTATGTTCTTTTGCTGCCCCCCCCCCCCCCCCCC
>PRKT01000137.1:1025777-1040367 GCA_003671525.1 Saccostrea glomerata | reverse complement strand
GGGGGGGGGGGGGGGGCTCTATTGATTATATACTATATAATATAGTGAAAATGCATACATTCTATGAAAATCTTCTCCTTGCTCATGCATGGGTATTAAACAAACAAAGTGAGTTCAAAGTTATGATAACCAAGAATGCCTATTCGAAAAATTGTGAATACAGAAAATATTAACTTCAAATCTGTGTCCATGCACCTTTGAAGTTATTTAGGGATTATATGATAATTTAAACTTGTAGTGTTACTGTAGCTATAGTTCTGTTCATGCATCTCACCAATCATTGAAAATTCATGCCAATAAAACATGCAATTATGACCACCAGGACATTTTCATTTAATTCATTAATTACTTTTAAAATCTTGTTGTATATAAAAGAAATCTGTATTTATATCTTCCTCATTTTTTCGGGTTCAAATGATTATATCTCATGTGTACAGTGTAGCATACACCTATATGTTCACCTTTCATTGCACATTCAAGTGTATTTTGAATAAATTTAAAGTCCGACTTCATAACCTGGTGTTATCTAATATGTACACCAAAAAACCAGGTCATTCAGGTAGGCAACACCCGACAAACATGGCTGCCCGTGTCTCCAAAAAATATTCACTGGGCTCTCCTCAAGAGCACATTTTAATGTGTGAATTCCATGATTTATCCATCGATATGGTATGTGAGGACTGTGATGAATTTATTTGTGGTGAGTGTGCCAAAACAGATCATAGAGATCATGATTGGAAAACTCTAACCACGGCAGCCACTCAAAGGAGAAGAGGTCTGCTTCAATTTCTGAAGAAGATCAAGGAAGAGGATCTGCCAGAAATTAATAAGAAGATGGAGAAGATTCCACAACAGATGACAGAAAATAAAGAATTATGTGACTCTGAGATTAAAAAGCTTCAGAAACATTGTGAAGATATTATAAACAGGTTGACAGAAATCAAAGAACACAATGAGCAAATACTTCGAGACAATTTGGTTAAAAAGAATGATCAACTGAACAATGTGAAATTTGAGTTAGAGAAGAAGAAAAGAGGAATTTTAGACACGGTGAAATTTATGGAGGAGAACAACAGCACCTTGTCAGATTACAGCTTGATTGACAACCACAGAGAACTGGGTAAAATGTTGTTTCCTGAACTGGAGGTTGATATGACAAACTGTGAACATTCAGTGAGGTTCATTAGAGGTGAAATCAATGAAGACTTACTTGAATCTTTGGTTGGAAAAGCTTTTGATTTGGATGATATTGGCTTAACTCAGATAAACTCATTTCAATATGGAGATAAAAACATAAATGTTTTGAAGGCTTTCAGTGAAGACCAATGCTACATCAAGGAATATCAAACTAAATATACTGAAAAAGTCAACACACAAGGTACAAAAGAACATAGATTTAGTATTTTGCCTAATGACATTTGTGTGACTGATAACAGTGATGTTTATTTCTCTAACTATATTGACAAGTCCGTCAGCCGTCTCTCACCATCAGGATCTGTCTCCACAGTCGTCAGTACAGATCCACTGGGACCAATAGGGATCTGTCAGTCATTGGACGGTGGACTATTGGTCACATTGAGAGGCAATGAATCAGATCGTTACAAATTAGAGTCACACAGCAGACGTCTGGTGAGACACATCACAGTGACAGGTGACGTCATCCGTGAGTATGAGTACCAGGAGGATGGTCAGACCAGACTGTTTACAGACCCATTCCGAGTCACAAAGAAAAATAACAGAGATATCTGTGTTGTGAACCATACAAGTGTCACTACAGGTGAACTAGTGATTATGACTCCCTCTGGTCGTATGAAGTCTGTCTACCGTGGACAAAACCTGACAGAGGACTTTAAACCAACTGATGTAGTGTGTGACTCCCTCTGTAACATTATTGTTACTGACCCTATCAATAACCAGATCCATCTGCTGAGCCCTGATGGAGAGTTCCTAAAGTTCTTACAGACAGACAATGAAGTGAACCGTCCAGTCAGATTATCACTATATAAGTCTACACTGTGGGTGGGAAATTGGAAAGGACTTGTAAAAGTGTTGCAATATAAAATGTAAACTTCATACAAACCTTTAAATTACTTGAAATTAGAAGTTATTTGAAATCATGTCTTGAAAAAATCATCTAACTGTATAAAATTAAACACACCTTTTCTTCTTTCTTTAAATGATATTAAATCACTGCTCATACCTGTATGAATATTCAGTGCAATGACTTCCCATTAAACATATTGTTAGATACTCATGACATTAACACAATGCTGGTCTGAAATTGTGCAGGTTCAAATCAATACCTCACATCTTGAAAGAAGGTACATAAAACAGAAACAGGCAGAAATGTAAAAATACGCTTAAACATTATTCTTATACACTTTAGCTAAAGCTTTTTCATACTCGTTAGTCACATTCTGTCAATAACAAATAAAAGCCGTTTGTCTGCACTTTGAACATCCCTGATGTTAGAAAAAAAAAAAGTGCGAAAGTCTACATTTTCTCGAGAATTTGCAGCATGTCTATTTTCAAACATGTGTTACTATAAATAGAAATAGAAACCTCTGCTTCACATTCTGTATTTCATATATGCTTTCTTTTACTTGCTGGTCACTGAATGCCAGTAGCAGTAAAACATATTGTCTGCAATTGCTCATCCAAAATGTGAAAAAAAAATGCAAAAAACTACATTTTTCTGATAGTTTACAGTATGTCTATTTTTAAACTCATGTTACTATAAATAGAAATAGAAACCTCTGCTTCACATTCTGTATTTCGTATATGTTTTCTTTTACTTGTTGGTCACTGAATGCCAATAGCAGTTAAAACATATTGTCTGCAATTGCTCATCCAAAATGTGAAAAAAGTACCAAAAAAAATCATTTTTCCGATAGTTTACAGTATGTCTATTTTTAAACTCATGTTACTATAAATAGAAATGGAAACCTCTGCTTCTTATTCTGTTTTTGATATAAGGCTTTCTTTTACTTGTTGGTTACCATATGCCAATAGCAGTTGAAAACAGACAGTCAGCAATTATTCATCCGAAATTTTAGAAAAAAGTACAAAAAGTGACATTTTCGCGATATTTTGCATCACGTCTATTTTTAAAACATGTGTTACTATAAATAGAATTGGAAACCTCTGCTTCTCATTCTGTATTTCGTATATGCTTTCTTTTACTTGTTGGTCACCATATGCCAATTAGCAGTTAAAAACATATAGTCTGCAATTGTTCATCCAAAATGTGAGAAAAAAGTACAAAAAACTACATTTTTCTGATATTTTGCAGTACGTCTATTTTCAAACATGTGTTACTATAAATAGAAATGGAAACCTCTGCTTCTCATTCTGTATTTCGTATATGCTTTCTTTTACTTGTTGGTCACCATATTCCAATAGCAGTTAAAAACATATAGTCTGCAATTGTTCATCCAAAATGTGAGAAAAAAGTACAAAAAACTACATTTTTCCGATATTTTGCAGTACGTCTATTTTTAAACATGTGTTACTATAAATAGAAATGGAAACCACTGCTTCTCATTTTGTATTTGATATAAGGCTTTCTTTTACTTGTTGGTCACCATATGCCAATAGCAGTTAAAAACATATAGTCTGCAATTGTTCATCCAAAATGTGAGAAAAAAGTACAAAAAACTACATTTTTCCGATATTTTGCAGTACGTCTATTTTTAAACATGTGTTACTATAAATAGAAATGGAAACCACTGCTTCTCATTTTGTATTTGATATAAGGCTTTCTTTTACTTGTTGGTCACCATATGCCAATAGCAGTTAAAAACAGATAGTCAGCAATTATTCATCCAAAATTTTAGAAAAAAGTACAAAAAACGACATTTTCCCGATATTTTGCATTACGTCTATTTTTAAACATGTGTTACTATAAATAGAAATGGAAACCACTGCTTCTCATTTTGTATTTGATATAAGGCTTTCTTTTACTTGTTGGTCACCATATGCCAATAGCAGTTAAAAACAGATAGTCAGCAATTATTCATCCAAAATTTTAGAAAAAAGTACAAAAAACGACATTTTCCCGATATTTTGCATTACGTCTATTTTTAAACATGTGTTACTATAAATAGAAATGGAAACCTCTGCTTATCATGCTGCATTCCATTGAATGTTCTTTTGTTCTTGTCAGTCACATAATATCAGTTACAGTTAGTGACAGTAAGTTGGTAAATTTCCCATCTCTAATTTGAGAATTAGTGGAAAATCAACATTAAACAGTTAATTTCATATGTGTCTATTTTTAGACATTTGTACTATTTATAGAGATGAGAGCCTGTCCTCAATAATTTGTGAGATATTATACTATTCCTTGTTCTTATTGATGAAATATTGGAGAGATCCATATTTTTATTATTTATGATTCAGTGGAGCTTCAAAATGAGGAAAAATTGACATTTTTCATCATTTTATGAGACATGTCTATATTTAGGCATTTGAAGCTATAAATAGAAAACGGAAATCCCTGAAAATAATATGCATGGTAGTTATTGGTGTCCAGTCTCTGACATTAGCACATTGACTTTTACAGTATATTTCATAATTACCCAGCAATGGCATCTAAAACTCTGCCCAAATTTCATTTTTGGATTTTTCTGAAATATGTCTATTTTTAGATACATGTTACTAAAAATAGCATTGAGATCCCACTCCAATTTTTTCATGAGTGGACACTACTAATACTGACGTTTGACGACACGCACATGATTTGAAAAATTTCCGTAGACAATTTTTTTTATTTAGCCTTAAATTTCTCAAAAAATGCCAAATTTTCCATTTTTCACATTTTGAGAAACTATGCTATTTTGCCGAACCATTTTCTAAGAGTGGGGTCAATTCTGGAATAACTGGTTATATGCCCTGTATTCTTTAACAATTGGTGTTTTCTTATGATACAAAGATTTATATTTGAGTTCACTACATAAAGATAAAAATGCATTCATATTTCCTCAATTTTCATGCTTTTGTTTGGTCAAAAATGGCCGAAAATGGCCAAATTCAATGGATCCGTCTCCATGGCAACCAGGTGCACGTGGGAAACTTTTAACACCATATTTGCTGGTTTTGTACCAAGGTGCACCTGTGGTGCAAATTTCATCAAAATCGGAGACATGTCGTTTCCAAGATTTTTTGGTGCTTACAGAGAATGCATGTTAAATTGTAATTAAACTCTTCAAAAGATGATTCATTTTCTGTTTTATGTACCTTCTTTCAAAAAATGAAGTATTGGTTTGAACCTGTACAATTTAAGACCAGCATTGTGTTAATGTCACGAGCATCTAACAATGTGTATAATTGGAAGTTATTGCAATGAATAGTCATACATGTATGAGCAGTGATTTAATATCAAAAGAAAGAAGAAAAGGTGTATTTAATTAACATTTTGATGATTTTTTGAAGACATGATTTCAAATAAATTCTAATTTCAGGTAATTTAAAAGTATTTCATATTCACATTCTATATTGAAACACTTTTACAAGTCCTTCCCAATTTCCCACCCACAGTGTAGATTTGTATAGTGATAATCTGACTGGATGGTTCACTTCATTTTCTGTCAGTAAGAACTTCAGGAACATCCCATCAGGACTCAGCAGATGGATCTGTTTGTTGTTATAGTCAGTAACAAGGATGTTACAGAGGGGGTCACACACTACATCAGTTGGTCTAAAGTCCTCTGTCAGGTTCTGTCCACGGTAGACAGACTTCATACCACCAGAGGGAGACAGAATCACTAGTTCACCTGTAGTGTTACTTGTCCAGTTCACAACACAGATATCACTGTTATTGCTCTGTGTGATTAAGTCTGGCAATGTAAAAAGTCTGGTCTGACCGTCCTCCTGGTACTCATACTCATGGATGATATCACCTTTAACTGTGATGTGTCGCACTAGACGTCTGCTGTGTGACTCTAATTTGCAATCATACGATTCTCTCAAGGTGACCAGTAGTCCACCGTTCGCTGATTGACAGATCCCTATTGGTGTCAATGGATCTGAACTGATGACTGTAGACACAGATCCTGATGGTGAGAGACAGCGGATGGAATTGTCAATATAGTTAGTGAAATAAACACCGCCTTTATCAGTCACACACATGTCATTAGGGAAAATACTAAATCCATGTTCTTTTGTACCTTGTGTGTTGACTGTTTCAGTATATTTAGGTTGATATTCTTTGATGTAGCATTGGTCTTCACTGAAAGCCTTCAAAACAGATATTGGTTTATCTCCATATTGAAATGAGTTTATTTGAGTTAAGCCAATATCATCCATATCAAAAGCTTTTCCAACCAAAGATTCAAGTAAGTCTTCATTGATTTCACCTCTAATGAACCTCACTGAATGTTCACAGTTTGTCAAATGAACCTCCAATTCAGACAGCATTCTGTTTAGTTCTCTGTGGTTGTCAATCAAGCTGTAATCTGACATGGTGCTGTTGTTCTCCTCCATGAATTTCACTGTGTCATTAATTGCTCTCTTCTTTTTGTCTAACTCAGATTTCACAAGGTTCAACTGATCATTCTTTTTAACTAGATTGTCTCTCAATGTTATTTCATGGAGTTTTTTAATTTCTGTTAGCCTGGCCATTATTTCGTTAACATGCATCTGAAGCTTTTTAATTTCGGAGTCACACAGTTCTTTATTTTCTGTGATCTGTTGTGGAATCTTCTCCATCTTGTCATTAATCTCAGGCAGATCCTCATCCTTGATCTTCTTTAGAAATTTAAGCAGACCTCTTCTCCTTTGGGTGGCTGCCGTGGTTAGAGTTTTCCATTTATGATCTTTGTGATCTGTCTTTGCACAATCACCACAAATGAATTTATCACAGTCCTCACATATCATATCAATAGGTAGATCATGGGATTCACACATTAATATAGGTGCTAGAGGAGAGCCCAATGAAAACTCTCGGGAGGCACTGACAGCCATGTTTGTCAGGTGTTTCCTACCTGAATGACCTAGTGTTTAGTTTGCCTATTAGATAACAACAGGTCATGAAGTCGGACTTTAAATTTATTCAAAATACACTTGGATATGCAATGAAACGTAAACATATACAGGTGTATGCGACACTGTACACATGAGAATGATAATTATTTGAACCAGAAGAAAATGAGAAAGATATAAATACAGATTGTATTTATAATTTTTCTGATTTATACAACAAGATACTAAAAGTAATTAATCCTAGTGGTCATAATTGTTTTATTGTCATGAACGTTACTTTTTGTTTTCAATGATTGGTGAGATGCATGAACTAGCTATTGTAAGTTTGTAACACTATAAGTTTTAATCATCATATATAGTCCCTTAATAATTAATGTAAGAGGACTTTAAAGGTGCATGGACACAGATTTGAAGTTAATATTTTCTGTATAATATTACAACTTATATACTTTAATAGCAGTTTACACAAAAATATATTAAAATCTTATTTCATTAAAAAAAATCAAATTTTTAGACAGGTTTGATTGACACATTTTTGCACTTTCACAAATTTTAATACTTAGAAGACGTTGACACCTTGTCAGAATGGATTAAATGTATCTGATCCATGTTAAAGTCACGTATGAACAATTTCTTAAACGAGGTAAATTATTGACAAGCAAGTTGATGAAACAAGAATATCAGCAGTCTCGTTTAAAGTCATCATTTCGTAAGTTCTATGGTCGATACAATGACCTTGTCAGCAAAAACAATTTATCATTGAGTCAAATGCTGACTGACGTTTTTCATACCAATTGTTAGTCCATTATTTATACACTGAATTGACGACGGCTTTTTTCCGTTATTTCCTGATCATGACAACGAGCACACAGCGGGTGTGACCGATCGGCAGGGGATGCTCACTCCTCCATGGCACCTGATCCCACCTCTGATGTTTCGGAGGTCCGTGTTTGCTCTGTTCTGATTTTGTATATTGTTTAATGGACTTTGAGATTGAATATTGTTCGTTATCTCCATATTCTACTTAGGAAAAGTGGCAATTTTGTTGTGTATAAATGAAAATATTAAAACTACGTATAATCCAAAAAATTCAGAGTAGAAATTAATGTTCGAAAGCACATGTATACACAAAATATATTGTCAGTCCGTGCAGTTGTGGTGAGCAGACCTTTACAATTGAACGCACCCTGTGAATCGTCAACATCAACAATAACAGAGCCCGTGCCCTGTTTACAAAAACTGTGTACGTTTTCATGGGTGTGATTAATTTGCTTAACTCTGTACACAAAAAGAGCCCCGCCCTAATACCTTAGAAACCCTGACCCTGGGGCCATGAAATTCACAATTTTGGAAGAGGCACTCTTAGTTATCATAACTTTGTACTCAGTTCCTTTATTTAATACCCATGCATGACCAGAGGAGAAGATTTTCAAAGAATTTATGCATTTTCACTATATAATCAAAAGAGCCCCCCCCCCCCCCCCCCCCTAACACCAGAACCCCTGACCCTGGGACCATGAAATTCACAATTTTGAAAGAGGCAGCATTATTCAACATATCTATGTACTCGGTTAGTTTATTTAATTCCCAGGAACAGAAGAAAAAAAATTCAAAGAATTTATGCATTTTTACTAGTGTATTATCTATATAAGGTATCACACCGGTAATTGACCAATCAAAATGAACTTAGTCAAATGTAGGTCCATATGTATAAAATTAATTTTCTTTTCTTTTGAGGCGTTTTCCTATTTTCTTCCAAGCCATTTTTACAACTTTGGTACCTGTGCCTAGTAAATCCTTAATTAGCCCCCCGCTTTTTTCCCAAATATAGACTTAGTACAGGCATTGAACATTGCCGCCTATGTTTAGCCCCTCCCCCACTTTGCACAGACATGTTGCAGTATAGGTTTAAAATGTGGAAAGTGGTAGTGTTTGGGGAAAAAAATTATTGAAAGGAGTCCCGAATTTCACCATTCCGCGCCCCCTTACGATGGGTTATACACGGTGGAAAAGGTTTCGTAACAGATTCAAACGTTTTGATATTTAGAGCCCGAGGTGTTCCGAGTTCTTCAGTTTGGTTCGAAAGGGCAAACAGTACAGACAGAGGGAAAAAAGAGGAACACAATCGCGATGAATCGGGCGTAAAATTCAGCAATCGAATACGTTTTCTCAGTTAATAATAATCATAGATCCATTTTGAAACCAAAAATGTATAGCCAAGAGGAAGGTAATAGGTTTTAATGTTATATTGAACGATTTGAGCCGGGTATGTAATGTTTTGAAAGTCGACTTCCGGTGTAAACGAAAACTGCGCGTCTCTTCTCATTTTCCACATGTCATCAAAAATAACAAAACATTTCATTATTTAGGAAAGATACTTTAAGAATCAGCATGAAGCTTACTAAGCCAAAGTATAAACAATTGTATATTGCATTATGAGATTTAGCCAGTGACCAGAAACTTAAAAAAGTAGATTGAGACACTTTCTATTTAGTAAACGAAATTGCTAAAAACTGACAAAAGCATTAAATATTTATGTCATGTAAGGCCATAGACTTGGACCCTTAATTCAGTTCAGAGCAGGAATGAGGGTATATGTAAACAATGTGACAAAGAAAAATTTCATAATATGTATGTTAGGCATAACATCAGGGCTCTCGCACCCATTTTTGGTACTGGGGCCGGGCCATTGAAATTGGGAAAAATGCGACGTTCCAACGCAGTTTATAACCAATTTGACATCGCATTTCATTTGGAAATAGACCAAACTCTATAACAAATGACTTAAGGCAAAAATAAAAACAAAAATAAATGTGACAACAGAGATTGAAAAAGACCCAAAAACCGGCGTTAAGTGCAGTCATCCTTTTTTGAAACCAAAATATTAACATTTAAATCTTGAAATTCTCGGTATAGGCCTAATAATTTAATTTATTTCCTCAATGAGTCTTATGAAAGAAGGAAACATGTATCAGAAAATGTATGTCAAAAATGTTAGTATTCTATTGAATTAAAATATGACTGTCATTGCATATATATTGAAGAAAACAAACATGCTATAGCATGGAATATTGAATATTGTATTTATTAATTTGATTATTTTGTTTAGAAAACAATGAAAAATATATAAATAAAAAAGAGGAGAAAAAATAATGTGATAATACGTATATTAACTTTAGAAATAGGTGGATTCATTGAATATGTTGAAATAAGGTATCAAAATGCCTGGTCTATAGGGAGAGGAGGGTAACTCAATTACACTTAAATATTAATGTAAAAATGCAGCCCGAAGTTCAACATCAAAAAATCATTCAAACTAAAAAAGAAGTCTGATGTCTTAATGTCCCATGGGAAAAAAACCCTTATTGAAAAGTCGTAAGCTGTTGATTTTGGTAAAATTTTGTGTGATGTCAAATTGTCCAAAAGTTCATTGGAATTTTTAAGTATCCACATCTGATTCACACCACTTCTAGAATATGTAACAGAGTTTTAAGTGGCTATACGTTATAAATAGTGAGGCCACACTCCTACTAGTGGGTTAACACTTTAGCTCAATCGGTAGAGCGTTGGATTTTAAATCTGAGGGTTGTATGTTCGAGCCACAGTGTGGACACCCCTTAGCGAATCGATCCTAAATATATTCCCCCTACTAATGATATTGTGATTTAAAATCAAGACACGTGGTTAAGGTTTTCCTAGTACATGTTTACATGTTACTTCGAACAGGTGGTTCAGGTCAATCTATGATCATGTCAATGTAGTGAAAAATAAAAAAAAATGTTCTTATGAACAAAATGCAAACATTAGGAACTATGAAAGATATTACGGGCGTTTTTAATTTGTTGTTAACTAGACAAAAAAAAATATGGTTAATAAAATGCATACGTAGTTAGTGTCAAGTTCAGAACACCAGGACATCAAGGGTAAGGAAAACAAGCAGCTTCTCGTATGCATTTAAGGTTTCGTCCATATTCTTAGGTACTCATGACATTAACACAATGCTGGTCTTAAATTGTACAGGTTAAAATCAATACCTCACATCTTCAAAGAAGGTACATGAAACAGAAAATGAATCATCTTTTTAATGGTTTAATTACAATTGACAAACAATCTTCATTAAAGTTTGACAGTCTTGTAATTTTTAAATTTTAAAACAAATGTACATGTACCATTTTGGCTATTTCACAACATAGTAAAATACTTGGCCACCATGATACAGTATAACCTTGTTCAATTCAAACACTATTGATCTGGGTGGTGGATATCTCCAAAAACATGGACATGATAAACACAGATAAAATTTTCCTTGCATGATTACAAGTATTTTTCTGACCAGCTTTTCTATAAATCCACAGTAGACTATGACGTTGACATAATTTACAACCTAAAATGTCGCACATGAACGGGTCAGGTCTTCATCTTATGATTTCTCATTCACTTCACCCCACAGAAAGGGAATACTGTCCTGAACACATTGACTTTGTTGGTGTGTCTGTTTGTTGTATGATTTTAACAGTCATTTTTTCACCCCATGACCATCATACGCGGTGCGATGCTCATTGACATCAGCTCTTGGAAGAGAAGTTTACAGGCGTACGGTATACGAATCTGTGAGATCTGAAAGAACAGCATCAAAATGAAAGTAAAAATCACAAAATGAAAGTAAAATCACAAAATGAAAGTAAAATCACAAAAATGAAAGTAAAATCGCAAAATGAAAGTAAAATCACAAAATGACAGCATTAACAAAATCAAAGAATTTATTTTGTAAAACATACACATACACATGACAGAAACATTTTGTATTTTTACCAAATATTTTACACAAAATTATACGTTCAGAACTTGAAAGTTTTGTAATTAAAAATGTTCCCCTTAGATCTCACAATCAGCCAACCATCGTTTCTTTTACAAGTTTTCATTTGAAGTGTCTGTGTATATATCCTTACCTGTGTCTTGTTTTTGCAGCCTCTGCATTCAAACGTTTGGTTCCTTAGGTTTGCTATGGCAATGAGGCCACAGAAGTTACACACATGTACTCTGTAGGGATCTGAAGCCTCAAAGAGTCGCTCTCGCAGGAACTGGGCAGCACCGTGGGCGATCTGACAGTCGCGCTCCATTTCACCAAATCGTAATCCTCCATCTCTAGAAAAATTAATAAATGGATTATTCTAAAGTTTCTGTATAGAAGAAATATTCTAGAATACTGATATTTTGATGAAAGTTCCTGATAATTTCACCAATAATATAACAGTAGTCTGTTGCATGTAATTATGCATAATCAAGAACTAAGTTAATTTTATATATAGGGGTGAAACGATACGCCTCCTTCACGGTTCGATACGTATCGAAAAATTTGGTCTCGGTTCGGTTATTTTCGATACGATACATTTTGATAGAAGGAAACAGATTCAATGTTGTTTTATGCTACCTTTTACTTAATCTAGTAAAATAATTTATGTACAAAATGGATAGAATGTATCAATTTAATTGATTTGACTGTTAAAAACTATTTTACAAACTTCAAGTCCACACAAACTTACGTTTCTGAACTAATTATACAGAAAAGCATATTTATACCTTATGCCAAACCCAACTGAATGACGATCCCGACCAAAAAACGAACCGAACCGAAAGTAGAGATTTTGTACCGTGTATCGAACCGAGAAAAAATACCGCGGTGAACCCATACCACGGTGAACCGTTTCACTCCTATTTATATACATGTATCTGCAAAAATCTACAAATTATCTGCTAATGGCAAACAGTCATTAATGTACAGATAGAAAACTGCAAATAGCTGAACTCCATCATACAGCTCAAAGTGATCTAGTAGTCTAAGATCAGTTCCAGATGGATGTTTATATTGTACCTGGCTCTTCCTTCCATGGGCTGTCTGTTCAGAATCTGTAGCGGCCCTCGAGCTCGTGAGTGGATCTTGTCATCCACCATATGCTTCAATCTCTGGTAATAAGTGGGACCCAGGAAAATCTGGGCATTCAGTTTCCTTCCTGTGAATCCATTGTAAAGTACCTGGGAAAATCAAAAATCTCTATTACAGCTGTGCTGAAATCTTCAAACCACAGATAAGAAACAATGAACAAGTATGTGTCTCAGATCTGCTGAGACAACTATGAAATTAGCCGATTCTTATTGCCACAGTCCAATGAAACAACAAAGTTTAAAAAACATTAATGCTAACTATTCAATATTGATAAGCCTATGTGGTCCGATAAAAATGTCTTGTAATAAACTACATGACCTAGTTTTCTAGGAAGTGACATATTTACTGACCTCGTTCCCTCTTAAGTGGTAGCCATACTGATGTAGAAGGTTGGAGACTTTCTGTACGTTGACCGCGTCGTTGAAGGGCGTGGCGTCACCTATCTCCCCCTTGTTAGCGGCCACTTTACCCTGGAGACACTCAATCAAGTGACCGATGGTCATACGACTGGGTACGGCGTGGGGGTTAATGATGATATCAGGAGTGATTCCCTCACAGGTAAACGGCATGTCCTAAATCAAGATGTCCCAGTCAATTATACAACTTAAGGAGAAGAGACACCACAGCAAAATTTTTGTTACTTTTCAAATACTGCTCAGAATTCATCCAAAATTTTGGTTTGCATTGTATTTCATTTGCAATAATTTTTTAATAATCTCCATTAAATTTGAAATAGCTTTCAAAAGGAAAAACTTATCTATTACTGTTATTCCTGACCCCCCTATTTTGCACCAGTTTACCTCCTGTCTATATGTGATCCCACATGTTCCCTTCTGTCCGTGACGACTGGCAAACTTGTCCCCAATCTGTGGTGTCTTCACCGTCCGTACTCTGATTTTACAGAACTTGTAACCTTCTTGATTCAGAGTTATCATCACCTTAATAAAACAAATAAGATAAACATGTACATGAACACACCATCAAGGCACATAGAATCTTCTACCACATAGCTCATTATAAGTATATATAGAATCACAGAAATATGTCCATAATAATCAAGTGCTTTCATAGAATGATCAGGCTTCTCATTATAACAAATATGATAAGAAAGAACTTTATTCGGTAATAATCGATATTTCCCCCCCAAACCAAACTTTGATGGAGAAATATTTCATTATGTTTTTAAATAGGGGGGTATATGCTGACTTCAACGCACTGGATATTTTCATAAGTAATGAAGTCATATGTACGAAATGAGGTCACAAACATGACGTAATTTTTTATTTTTTTTTTTTTGAATTCTTACAGAAAAATGTACTTATTTCATCGATATTTTGAGTAAAAGTCACAGAGTGCATGTGTGTTCAGGCTCAATATTTTGATATAATGTGTAGAATGATAATATCAATGAAATATGTAAATATTGTTCCTGAACAAACTTGCGCTCTAAAAATTTTAAAGCTAAAATTGTTGAAATTTTGTCTTCTTTCTAAAAAAGGTTATAAAATCGGACTAGTTTGTGATGTCATGAAAACAAAAATTGTGAATTAACTACTTTGAAACAATAATATGTTCTGTTAATTTATATTTCTCATACAATTTCTTGAATTCAGCACATTTCAGGAAGTTTTCAAAATTTGACTTTTGTGGGGGGGGGGGGGGGGG
>PRKT01000137.1:1015132-1025201 GCA_003671525.1 Saccostrea glomerata | reverse complement strand
ACTTTTGTGGGGGCAAATTTATGCAATATACCGCATATAGTTCTTTTACAGGCTACTCTGTGAAACAATGGTTTAAATGAAGTATAACTTTTTACATACTGAGCAGAATTTGTACATGTATAAAATTCCCACTATCTGTAATAGAGTTACCTGGTCTATGATTCCTGTTTCACTTCTCCTCATGAACACACTGGCGTCTCGTTTAGTAAATCTCTTTGTTGTACCCTCCAACTGTAATGTACATTTTATGTAGTTTTATACACATTTACCAAGCCAAAATTTATTTTATTTTATAAAACAATAGGTAATGTGTATATAGATTTTCATACTAAACTAAACTACACACTCATGCCACTGTGTCACAGTCTTTTTGCCATGAGACAAACTTTGTTGATTTTTCCTATTATGAAGATGCATTTCTAAATATTTTACCTCATCTTCATTGGCCGGCAGTGTCAACGTCTTTCCTATCAATACATCATCTCCCGAGACTCGAATTCCAGGGGAGATTATCCCATCTTCATCAAGTTTGTCATAAACTGCCTGTCTCATACCTGCAAAATTATTCTCAAGATTTGTTTAATTATATACATGCAAAAGTGCATCATATAAACTGCAGTCAGAATAAACATTGATTTGGCTACAATATTCTGCAGAATTTTGTACACAGTCTAATTTTTCAAGATTTTTCGACTATATTTCAAGAACAAAACAATTGCCATAGCTGCTTGTTCCAAACACGTTTTCTCCACGTATTACATACTTAAAGGTACTTGGACACAGATATGAAGTTAATATTTTCTCCATAATATCACGAATTATATATTCTAATAGCATTTCACACAAAAATTAATTAAAAATCTTATTTCATTTAAAAGTTATTAAAACTTCAAATTTTTTGGCGGGTTTGATTGACTCATCCTGGCACTTTCACATATTTAACTTTATTCTTAATCCTTCAGAAAAGTGGCAATCTTGTTGTGTATTAATGAGAAATATTAAAACTTTAATACGGAAAAATAATTTTATTCAGAATAGAAATGTTAAAAAACAAAACACCTTCACAAGTATCGTCATTCCGAGCTAAGTCGTGTGTGCAAATCGATCACACTCTTGTTATGTACACAGTTTTTGTAAACAAGGCTCGAGCTCTGTTTTTATTTATGTTTAGATTTCACCGGGTGCGTTATGAATCGTCACAGTCTGCTTACCACAACTGCACGGACTGACAATATATTGTGTGTTTGTTTTGCTTTCGAACATGTCTACTCTGAATTTTCTGAATTATAGTATCAATATTTTGCATTCATACACAACAAGATTGCCACTTTTCCTAAGTATTAAAAGTAAAATTAAAATTTGTGAAAGTGTAAGAATGCGTCAATCAAACCCGCCAAAAAAATTAAAGTTTTAATAACTTTAAAATGAAATAAGATTTTATAGTAATTTTTGTGTCAAATGCTATTAAAATATATACTTCGTTATATTATAGAGAAAAAAACAGAAAATATTAACTTCAAATCTGTGTCCAAGTACCTTTAATGCCATTAATTCTAGAATATCTCTGAAGATTTTTATGGCCCCATAATGTTCTAGATAACAATGTTTGACTTTACAAGTACATCTGCAGAAATATTTCAGAGTGTTGATAGATCTAAATGTACCTTGGACACTCTCACGTGTTGGTTTCTCAAATATTTCCTCCTGATCTAGGCCTTTCTTGGATTCTGAATCTTTATAGGAACGGAAGAAAAATGACCTACAATTAAGTGAGACTATTTACCATCATGCATCCATCACTGTTCAGACAAGTCAATAACCATGACATTAGCTTGACTGATAAAGCTACTACACATCTTAGATATGAAATCACACCCTTAATTAGAAATACAAAAGCTACAGCAACACATCTACATGAAAATCAGACCTGGGGGCCATAAAACAAAGACGAGCTTACTTTTGATTTCAGTTTCACTTTAATCAAAGGAATAAATAGCGGAAAAGTGAGACTGAGATCAAAAGTGAGCTTGTCTAACTTTTATGGCTTCAGGTCCATTGTCTGTGATTGACTCTATTAAATGAAGAACATTCAAAAGCCATTAACGATATATCTAATTAATCAGCTGTTTATGATAATCTGTGTTACCTGAAGAAGCCTCTCTCAATAGCGGAGGCATTGATGATGACAGAGTCTTCCTGATTATATCCCGTGTAGGACGCAATGGCCACAATAGAGTTAATACCTACAAACACACAAAAGTCACATGAGAACGACTATACATACGATGTAAATTAGACAGCTGTAGAATGCATGCCCCACAGTAAAATATGTTTACAGCAAACTTGCTCAAAATAATCATTATTTCCCAAAGGTTTGAAACATGTTGTGAACCAAATGAATAAAATCAATCAAATTTTGCACAAATCAAAATTTTTTGTCCCTGGGATGGCATTATAAACATGTTTTACTGTGGATGTGTTTTGAAAACACCTACCTGCAGGCAGCTCTCGGAAGCGTAGATATTCCATGGATCGGGTGGTGACTAGTGGTTTCTGGGGGTAGAGAAGTCCGTGAGCCAGGGTGTCCATTCTGACATGGAAGTTAGTGATGTACACACCCATGGCTTGTTTACCCATAGCAGACTGGTACGTGTTACGGGGAGACTGTAAAAGCAAACTGACACTTAGGCACTATCATAACCTTAGTCACATTAATATACTTTTCAAAGTTATTTCTTTGGCTGAAGAAAAAGGGACACATTTCTGCATAAATTTCCCTCTTTCCTTAACTGCACAAAAAGAGATCAAAGTATTATTTTATTTGCAGTAAAAACTAAAAACTAAAATAGGCATCTGAACTTGCTCTCAGAACAGTCTTCTTCCTTGTTCATGTCAAACATCTATCACTTCCTAAAACCAGATCCACAGTAACATTAATTCTTGATTCTCTCACCAATTTTAAATACAAACAAGAATGTCCACAGACCTGGTTGTGATCGGGGAAGGGGATGATGGAGGCACACACTCCCAGGATCATCGCGGGGTGGATCTCACAGTGGGTGTAGGTAGAACAGTACTGGACGTCCTTGTCTGAGAGGTCATCAGGGGTCATGGCCAACATGATGGACTCCTCCTCCAGAGGGTCAATGTACTCCACAACACCACTGGCCACCAGGTCCTGCCAGCTGTAATTAAGAAATGCCCACGTAGCAAACTTTCGGACAGCACAAGACAGAAACTGATGAAAGCAAGTCTTGGCCTTTTATCAGTTAAATACAGAAAGCTTATGGACAGCTTCAGCACTATATCTATTAAGATTTTGGTCAACTACAACCTGTTCAACTTGCATATAAGGAACTTTATACATTAAATTTTGCTTTTTAAAAGAACATTGCACTTAAAAACCTTAGCAGATTACTAGCAAGTACAAATGTTCAGTATTAAAACTAGCTCCTAAGTGCCATTTTAAAAGCTGCTGAATTTCAAAGATCAATATCCTACATTAATGAGCTGCTGAATCCTTTGTTTTTTTTTTTTTAGGTGCCCCTAACCTGTAATTGTTATATTCTCTCTGTTTGAGTTGTTTTATATGGCTCTGTTTTAGCAGTAGTTTCTGATTCTCTACAATCAGCAGTGGACGACAAATACGACCGGCGTCTGTGTAGATACGGATCTCTCTGTCCCTGATATCTCGAATCATAGACACCTAAAACAAAACAAGGTGAAAAGTGGTTATCTTTTGAATTTTAACCCAGTATATTTTGCTTGATTTTCAAAGATTTCACGATGACCATATTCACTAACATGGTTTAACTGAAGGGTTAATAGTAGGGTTATTAGTAAACCCTGAAAGTTTCTTTTGTTATACATGTTATATATCTTAAAGACCCTAATGGTCTGAATTTTTTTGTACACTCGGACCCTTACTTATTTGATTACAATCTAAAAATACTGTATAGTGCCATCATCTATTAGGCATTTAAAAAGCATGCTCTATCAAACGATTAATCAATAAAATTGAATTATGCCAAATTTAACAGGGTATGACACTTTGTTATACATGTCTCTCAATAGGATTTCTGCTGTCTTTACCTCTGAGACAATGATGTCCATTTCTCGGCGGAGTTTACGGAGAGTGTTCATGAGCTGTTCTGGATCTCGATGAATGCCGACCCAACAACCATTCACAAAAATTTTGGTTGCACTACAAAATTATCAGATTCATACACTAAACTGGTCAGGTAACACAAATCTAACAAACAATTCTATATATATACTAACGAAAAAAAAAACACTGGCAATTATAATACACAACATTTCATCAACAAGTCCTATGTATAACACTTTTCAATGACTACTGTCCAAATAACCAATAGAACCTGCTCTATAAATAGACCCAGTTACACTTCAATGTCTAGTGACCACTTGGTGCCACCCAATAGAACCACTTACTCTTGAATGGCAGAGGGAGCCACCTCCTCCAGATTTTCCATGCTCCACTCTTCTAAGAATTCCAAAATAGGTGAAGGCTGGGAGCCCACAGAAATGTAGGCCATGAGAGCCAAGTTCTTCACCAGGCCTACAGCACTTCCCTAAAACAGAGAGAAAATCAAGATCAATATGTACACATAAATGTAGAAAAAAAACCTACAGCATTTCCCCCAAAACATAGAAAAATCAGGATTAGTATGCAAGTTTAAAATAAAATTTTGAAGTTTTATAAATGAACATATGCGAAAACAAGCAATTAAGAAATTTCATTAAGCATTATGTAGTTAAATAAAAACAAATTCAGAGTATTTTTTTGTTGCTGAACATTCATGTACATGTCTGTAATTTGTACACCCATAACTTTATAAAGCCATACTGAAAAGTTTTAAATTTTCTCTGTCTTACTCTACAATCTGACCATTTTCTAAATGTTTATTTTATCAGAATACTGACCTCTGGGGTCTCTGCAGGACAGATCATCCCCCACTGTGTGTTGTGTAACTGTCGCGGTCGAGCTAGTTTTCCATCTCGACCGATCGGTGAATTTAGTCTCCTCAGGTGAGATAGAGTGGAGGCGAATGTTAATCTGTTTAACACCTGAAACAATACACAAGATTAAATGATTTAATATTACCTTAGCTACTGCAACCCTGATTTTATTTCTAAAATGCAGATTATATTACCTGTAAGACCCCTGCTCTGGCCTGGTTACACTTCTTTCCCCCACCCCCTCCAACCATTTTTCCAACCTTGGATCTTGCTTGCAAAACTGCTGCTCTACTGCTCTGGCCTGGTAAGCCCCCCCCCCCTCCCCCAATACCCTGACCCTGGATCTTACCTGTGAGACCCCTGCTCTGGCCTGGTGAGCTTTTTTCTGGTCCCCCCAGTTCCCGGTGGCCAGGGAATACTTCAGTCCGTCTGTGATTATCCTGGTCTTGATTGCCAGCTCTAGATTGAAGTCTTTTCCTCTGTCAATAAACTTCTGGGCATATAACCTCACCTCCTTCATCAGATTACGGAACAACCTACAAATTACAGAAAAGGTATTATAGGCTCATTTGTACATATATGTATTAATAAAGAAAACTTATAACCAACATTTGGGAATTATTTCAAACACAAGAAAACTATTTTACAGCAGGTATTATAAATACGGGAATTTTGTTTTTCATTTAACACAGGTGTTTCAATCAACACTGCAGAAAGCTTTCCCTTACCCTCTGAACAAGAAAGCGAGGAGGGGACCAGCCAAATCCAGTCTCTTGTTACCATAGTGATCTCTGTCGTCCACTTCTCTACGACCAATGGCTGCCAGCAGCAATCGGTGAACCATGTAGCTGTAATTAGATCAAATTATTACTGGACACGCTGTCTTATATATCCCTATATGTACATGATATCAAGTTTATTCTTCTTCAAATTTCTATGTGTTACAATTTTGGAAGCCATAATTTCATAAATGATGATCAATAATTATAAAGGCAAGATATACATGTTTTTCTCTGCGTTGGCCTTACCCCAAGAAATACGCCTTCTTGGTCTCACAGAAGTCGCTCACTCCTACGTGAGGCAGCATCTCTTTCTGCAGGATTTCCCGAGCGTACTTGATACGTTTCTCCTTGGTGACACCTGGCCTTGCCCCCCTGGAGCCTATAAAGTTCAAGGCCACATTCTGTTCCTGAATCACAAAGGCCTCATCCAGGGAAGGTTTCACCTGTCAACAGAAAGCACAAAATTTATATACATTCTTTTCTTTAATCTAAATATTTCTGGGAAATGATTTTTACATTCTTTTTTCCTTCAAATATATCAGCTTTGCTATTCAACATTGTTTTCATTGTTGAAATAAACCTAGTCATGAAAAAATTCTATGAATAAATTAAACTTCAAAATTTCCTGAACAAATCTTCTCCAAATTCTTATAAATTACTAAGCAGGCTGCAGAATTTAACCTTTTTCTTACCATTTCCATCATTTCTGGGTCATCAAAATCATAAATAATGTGTTCCAGGATGTCGCGATCAGACACAAATCCCAGGGCTCGGAATACAATAATGATGGGGATTTCCTGTTTGATGTACGGCAAGATTCCAATGATTCTCTGTCCTATGGCACTTTTCTTGGCACCCTGAAATATTCAGATTGTGTCACATCTTAAGTACAGGCATGTTTAATCCTATAAAAGTAATCAAGATCTTTCTGGAAAAATCATCTTTGATTTGGCATGATTTAATGGCAAAATATTAATTCCAATTGTATGTATATATGTATTTCAGCTAGATTCTAAAAATTCATGAACATCAGTATACTGTGAATTTTATATCTGACAAAAATTATAGGTTTGAAATACTAGCCTAAAAAAATCTAAGCAATGGTCAGAATTCAAATCATTACAAGTCAGTAATCTAGTTAGTGATAACAAATTGGTGTTTCAACCTTTCATGATCCTCATCATACAGTAGATTTTTATTTATAAGTTAACCCCCCTCCCCCCACCAAAAAATAAAACTAAACATAAAATTGTCCTTCATTACTCTGTAAATTTAAACACATCCATAGCATTTGTTGGAAGAACAGTGAAGCATAGATTAACACTTACCCCACCCCCTCTAGCCATCATGTTGACCCACAGGGTACTTGTGGGACGTGAGGAATGCTCAAGACAGGAACGGATCTCTGTCTTAAAGGCATACTTAGAGTCCTTTTGTTGGAAAACATACACTGTAAAAGGAAAGGGATAAAAATTAAGAAATGTGCACATAAACAATATCATCACAATATTCTTTGCAATGTACACAGCTAAACTTTAGTACTGTGCCTCAAATTTTGTTATCTCATATACCATGCCACTTTTTTTCTTTTTGTATTTTAACCTCCATATATTGAATCATTGAATATTTCTTGGTTTTTATCAGCTCCCTGGGGTTTGAGATAAAGTTTGATTGTAAATTTTTCTTGACGTGTTCAGACTCTGTTATTCAGAATAAGAGAGTCTAATTCTGTACATGTTTTAAAGTTTTACAGACTCACTCTACCTGTGTTTGTAGCCATTTTCTCCTGAGCTATGAGGACTTTCTCTGACCCGTTGATGATAAAGTATCCCCCCGGGTCTAACGGACACTCGTTCAGCTCTGTCAAGTCACGGTCCACTAGATTGTTCAGAAGGCAGTAGGTGGAGCGAAGCATGATGGGTATTTTGCCGATGAAGGTCTTCTGGTGCTGGGTTTCCACAGGATCCTCCCCTTCTTTGACTACTGTTTTAGTGATGTCCACGTATAATGGAGCGGAGTATCTGAATAAGAACGTTTATATTAAAGCAATGTTTGTTAAATCGTATAGAGGATTCTTCTTTATACTTATATTATTGTAATTTTATTCATAAAATGTCATTAATTCAGTTAAGGAAATCTGAACAATTTAATGCAATGTTTAAAATACAAGGTACGATTCCTATTCTGTACCTGCATGAGCAGATATTTATTACATGTATATACATTTATATGTACCTTTTTGTAAAGTAAATCTCCTGTACTTACGTGAGATTTCTGAGTCGAGCCTCGTTAGGCATCATGGGACTGGGAGCTCCATCTTTCTCCCAGTGGGTAGGCTTGGACAGGTAAATCTGCTCAAACTTCAGTAGGTATCTCGGCTACAATATAGAGTGTAGATCTATTAAATTAAATGTCATCCCATCTGCTCAAATATTAGCAAGATCTTTATCATGTTGTAAATACAATTTTTTCCATGCAATTTTGCGGGCACTTTCATTAATTTTATCTTTATTACAAACTTGATTACATATCCTTAACATCAGGTTGACAGGAGAGTAAAACTATACATCAGAGTTAAAACATCTTCATAAGCCTGATTATGTATTCTTCAGCAGCTCAAAGTAGTTTCAGTGTTGAATATAAAACAATTTTACAAAAGGTGCCTCACTGATAAAATTCAAATTGCTTGACACCTTCTATAGTCCATTTTGATTTAAACATAGGCCTAAACCACACTTGGTGGAGCTTCACAATGTTCACAATAATGGATGAAAAACAAAAAGTTCTTATGCTAATCAACCTAAATATATTAAGAAATTGTGCATGTTGTGGGACCTCAATGTTCCAATACGTCTTACATACAAATGTCTCTGGCAGTCAGTTTCAGATATCTATTTTCGCTGACTTACCGGTGTTTCCACAATTCCTGACGTGTGTTGTGCCTCGGCTTGTAGATCGATCTGTGGTGAATCCTCCACGATTCGCTGAACGGACATCTGTATAAACTCGTCAAACGAGTCCAGCTGTTGTCGTACTAAGCCTTTCTCATCGAAATATGAACTAATGACGATCCAGCAAGCCTCCTGCCAGAGGTCCGCGGTGATTTCATCACCGTCGTCCTCAGCCTCATACATCATCTCTGTCAAAAACAATATTCATGTTCAGGGCTCTCGATTCTCTATAATTGGGGCCGATATTCGGCCCCATTCCCAACGTGAAAAAGGTACCTTTTTTCCCAAATTTAAGGGTAAAAATTCCCAATTTATGATTGCTTCAAATTTATTACTGTAACAAAAAAAGCATATCTTTGACATTCGTAAAAGCACTGTTAAGATATGAAAGAAAGACGTTCGTGTTATGAACTGGTAGTTTGTTTTATATGCTGGAACCAGTTTAGTATGAAAACGAAAGTCGTCTGTAGTAAAGGAGGTACTTGTTCATTCACAACATGTCGCAGAATGTGAAGATCTATGATGTCAGGGCTCGAAATTAATGGAAAATATTCTTTGAATGAGAATTAGAATAAAAAATTGCGAGTTAAAAGCGACCTGTGTTCGCCACCTTTTGTGAGAAAAAATGGTCTTGTAAAAAATTCAGATTACCAAGACTGAATGAGAAGCACTAGGCCTACAGGTATTTTATTCACTATTTTGCTTTTAGATTCCCTAACAATAATAAATCCCCATAATCTTATCCATTTTGCAGCACTACCTGTCTTATACACTGTAATTTACTTCCAAAAACGATCGTTTTTTTTTAATCCGAATTTCCTCTACTCCTTTCTTTATTGTAAATACAATCAGATACAATGTAACGTTAGATATTCCATTAAATTATTTACAATCTCTAAAACAACTTGAGTAAGAAAGTTATGTAATTTTCCAAAAAATATATCCCCAGTGTATTTAATGATTTAATTCTAAATTTATAAAGATGATTTTTTTTAATTAATCAACTGATTTACTCTGTATCTGTTCAGATTTCATCTGTAATAAAACGGCCTAAATGCTTCCAAGAGGTTAATTATTATCATCTTTTAAAATAAATTATTTAAATCTTATATGAATCACTATAAGGAGAAAAAATGCTAGGAAAAGTTCAAAATTACAATGTGATAGTAAAAATAAATCTGCTGATATTTACTACAGTGGTCAAAAAGTTAAGTTTGACCCCTGCAGTACTGTTGTCAGTGTAGAAAAAATATTTCTACTAAGAGCAAGACGACAATGATGTAAGTTTAAATTATGACTGGTAAAAATTTCCCAATTTTTATAGAAACGTCGCATTTTTCCCAATTTCAATGGCCC
>PRKT01000137.1:1002584-1014894 GCA_003671525.1 Saccostrea glomerata | reverse complement strand
CCCCCCCCCCCCCCCCCAGTTCCGACGCCTATGAACATGGTGAAAATAATCCTATATTAACTTGTAACGGCTGAACTCAGTGACTGTGATATCCCAGCTTACTGCTTTTCGTTTCCCAGCTCGGGATTCGTCCTAGAAATACATGAAGAGGACTTCTGCAGAATGTCAGACTGCTCGGCCCAACGACACCTCGGCCCAACGACTCCTCGGCCCATTGACATCTCGGCTCCGACGGCTCGGCCCAAATTTGAAGACACCTCGGCTCACATAAAAGACACCTCGGTCCAAACAGAAATATATTATTTTATTTAAATATATTTATTATTTATGTTGTTATATATCTATGAAATGCAAAAGAAAATTAATTTGATACATTTGCAATCTTCCAAGACGGCAAATTGACGGTAATTAAAGAAAGGCGAACCATTAGTAACTTGATTATAAGTGTTAATCATTAAACCAACAAGAAGACACAGTGCATCCTTTAGAGTCTCGAGCGCGTGTCATAGGGGGTGGTGACTATGAGGAGTTAATTATGATAAGCCACAATTGGGAGTTAATGTGAATGAAAAGTTCCTTTAATTAAAAAACCATTGTTGATATTATTGAATTGATTTGAAAAAAATATGAGTTTTACAAATTAAACATTAAAATATGCGCATTTTTTCTTTAAAATGGCTAATAAATATAATAAATGTATTATGTTGCATTGTAATAAACAACAAAGTCAATAAATAAATAGACCTGTTACCTCCCAATCAACGGATTGTAATCAAGTTTGATGTTGTGCTGTGGTTAGTCAAATTAGAAAATACTGAAATTATCGTATATTTATAGTAAACATATAGTTATTAAAAATACATAGTATACATTTACATTACCATGACAGGGAAAATACAAAAAAAAAACTAATTAAAACAAACTAAATTTAATTTCATTCCTAATGGGCCGAGCAGTCTTCGGTATGGGCCGAGGTGTCAATGATTTTGAGCCGACCTGTCAGGGCCGAGGTGTCAACCAGCACGGGCCGAGGTGTCGTTGGGCCGAGTAGTCTGTCTACCCTTCTGCAATATCTGGTAATTAAGGTAAGTCGCTCGTGAAATCAAGGATTTATTGAGAAGTATATTTTGGATAACTACTCATATAGAGTGACTCAAAATCGCAGAGAAAATAGGGGGTCAGTGTTCATCTTACTGATCTACGGTACAATGAAGTTGACCCTTTTGCACTTAAAATTTAACTCTTTGGTTAATCATGTTAATTACTAAAACCTTTATTATATTTTATTAGATGTAACCACTGAAAAAAATTATGATCTTATTTTACGTAAGATATTCTGAATAATATTTATCATTGAAAATATCTTGCAAATTAATGCGCGTAAATTGTTGTGTGACCCTTTTGCACTAAAAAGTAAGATATTTTGGGGTAATAAAAAACTAAATAGGCAATAAAACATTTTCTTATATCAAGCTTTTTACGACTTAAGCGCTGATTAGTCACAGGTATCGAGTACTTTAAAATAATGAAAAAAAAAGTTGGAGTCAGTGATGTTAATTTTGAAATATTGGTCAAAATATGTGATTTTCAGGCAAATATTGTGTAAATTTTATTTGACTTAAATGACATATCTTCAATTTCTGGCAATGTCTGTTGACAGCTTAAAAACTTACGACTTTTCAACTTTATACACAACCATTCCCCACGATAAACTAAAATCAAGGCTTTTTGATATCATTGACACAGCTGCTTCTTCAATAAAAATGGAACTCGTAAATTTACTGACTTGGTCATTGGTCATTTGCAAAATTATTTTGTTAAAACACATTCTGATTGCACACACAGGTACTCTGAATTAAGTTGACATCAACAAGATGCTTGAGTTTCTCATTGACAATATCTATGTGGTTTTTGGAGACTAGGACTTCCAACAATCTAATGGAATTCCCATGGGTACCAATTGCGCTCCGTTATTAGCAGACCTATTTTTGTATTCATATGAAGCAGAATTTATGCAAAATCTTATGCGTGATAAGAAGAAAACACTTGCTGTGGCCTTCAACTCGACCTTCAGATACATGTATATCGACGACGTATTGTCAATTAACAATGGTAATTTCCATTCTTATGTCGATACGATATATCCAGGAGAACTTGAGATAAAAGATACCACAGAGTCTGACACATCTGTTTCATACTTGGATATTTTACTTGAAAAGCTATTAATGGTAACCTAACAACCAAGTTATATGATAAACGTGACGACTTTAACTTTTCTATCGTCAACTTATGCAGCAAATTAGCAATATACCTTCATCACCTGCACACGGAGTGTATATATCTCAGTTGATACGATACGCAAGAGCATGCTTAGCAATTTCTTAAACGAGGTAAATGATTGACAAGCAAGTTGATGAATCAAGAATATCAGCAGTCTCGTTTAAAGTCATCATTTTGTAAGTTCTATGGTCGATACAATGACCTTGTCAGCAAATACAATTTATCATTGAGTCAAATGATGACTGGCGTTTTTCATACCAATTGTTAGTCCATTGACGACGGATTTTTCCGTTATTTCACGATCATGACAATGAGCACACGGCGGGTGTGACCGGTCAGCAGGGGATGCTCACTCCTCCATCGCACCTGATCCCACCTCTGATATTTCGAAGGTCCGTTTTTGCTCAGTGCTCCAATTTTGTATTGTTTTATGGATTTTGATATTGAATACTGTTCGTTATCTCCATATCCTTCCTTGAGTTAATTCTACAAGTGGTAATCCAACTTATACGCATAGTTCCCTTTCTAAGGAAGAAATTCTTCCAAAATCGTCAGTTTTGAATATTTTTAATATCCCGACGAACCTAAATGATTTTGAACAGGCATATAATTATATATTGCATTCAAAAACTTCAAAAGAATCCTTACAAACAAAGATACATTGCGGGTTGTTGCAACCACTATTGAAATAACGACCACTAGTGAAATAATTATATCAATAGTGGGTGAGAGTGCATTTCAATAGCAAACATAGATATTAACCACTATTGAAATACGACCACTATTGAAATAATTATATCAATAGTGGGTTAGAGTGCATTTCAATAGCAAACATAGTTATCAACCACTATTGAAATACGACCACTATTGAAATAATTATATCAATAGTGGGTGAGAGTGCATTTCAATAGCAAACATAGTTATTAACCACTACTGAAATACGACCACTATTGAAATAATTATATCAATAGTGGGTGAGAGTGCATTTCAATAGCAAACATAGTTATTAACCACTACATAAATACGACCACTATTGAAATAATCATATCAATAGTGGTTGAGTGTGTATTTCAATAACAAACATAGGTAATAACCACTATTATTATATACCTAATGTGTATCACCCAATTTTACTGTTGAATTTACGCTATCACGTGACGTCGTGATCCGATTTTCCGGATCACCAACATGTTGTTTTCTGAATCCATATCACCACTCTCTGAAACTGATGACGTAGTACGCAGAAATATGACGTTATTTTTCTTGCGCGTTAAAAAGTCCCTTGTTATTATGCTTTGTTTAATAGATAAATGTTATGCAATTGATCTCTAAAGTTTTCTATTGCTATATTTTGCTAGTTATGAGGGGGTATATAATAAATTTATCATTATAACAGTAACTTGATCCGAAGAGCCGTATCACGTCTCGTTGACAGGCGCGGATCATCAGATCAAACTCGACGCTTCGCGTCTCGTTAGATCTGATGATCCGCGCCTGTCAACTCGACGTGATACGACCCTTCGGATCAAGTTACTGTTATAATAATATATATTTGAAATACGACCACTATTGAAATAATTATTTCAATAGTGGGTGAAAATCATTTCAATAAAAACATAGGTTGCAACCACTAATGGAATAATGTTCACTTTATAAATAAAGATTTTCGATATGGATTAAATTATTATTTTAGTTTTAAAGTAATTATCAAAATGATTATTTAAATCTAAATCTTCATTTAAGGACAGATGATACAAACAAAATATGGATGCCTGATTTGGTATATATTTTTTGGTCTTATTTCATTGCAAATGATGCAAATAATAAATTCCTGGAATATAAAGAAATTTAAAACTGTGATGTTCAAAATTTTGCCTTACAAAAACCACCCTTATTAATTCATACACTTTAATTATTATTCTACAAATTTTTCACCCCAAATCCAATCATTGTGAAATTTTGGATAACATTTAAAATTACTCTTAGGAGCTTAAGAGCTTGTACAAAAATCATCAATCCGCCAACATATTTTTCTTTTGGTAAACGCTACACAAACATACTTCATACTAAACTAAGACACAACTGTTTACTTAATCATGATCTATATAAACGCAATATTATCAACAGTCCTCTTTGTTCCTGTGGAAAGTATGAAGATGTTTAATATCATTATTTTTTTTCTTGTACAAAGTATGCAAATGCTAGAAACAATCTTTTTAACCACCTGTTCATGCTTGAAGAATTGGTTACAATTGACACTAACCTACTATTGTGGGGTGATAGAGATTTGCCTGTATCAATTAATATTAATATTTTTGCTGCTGTCCATAGATTTCTTACTGAAAAATGTAGATTTTAAATTGATTTGTAATTTAATTGCATCACTTGAAAATATTATAATTATTATATTTTAATGTATTATTTGCATGACATATTGTTATATTTATGGAGAGGAACTAGTAAGTTGCAAGAACTTGTTTCCAATCCATTTGACTCGTTCAATAAAATATGTTCAAAACAAAAAACAAAAATTACTCAATGAAACTTTTCTTTCTGGCCGTATTTCTATAGTGGTTGAAACCTGTGGTAATCATATTGAAAAGCAGTCTACCTCACTTTTAAATAATTATTTCAACAGTGCTTGTATTTAAATGGTGGTTGAAACCTAATGGTTATCATATTGAAATGCACTCTCACCCACCATCGAAAGAGTTATTTCAATAGTGGTCGTATTTCAATAGTGGTTTATATATATGTTAGATATTGAAATGCACTCTCACCCACTATTGATATAATTATTTCAATAGTGGTCGCATTTAAATAGTTGTTATTACCTATGTTTGTTATTGAAATGCACTCTCACCCACTATTGATATAATTATTTCAATAGTGGTCGTATTTCAATAGTGGTTACTAACTATGTTTGTTATTGAAATGCACTCACACCCACTATTGATATAATTATTTCAATAGTGGTTGTATTTCAATAGTGGTTACTAACTATGTTTGCTATTGAAATGCACACTCAACCACTATTGATATAATTATTTCAATAGTGGTCGTTATTTCAATAGTGGTTGCAACAGCGGGTTCCAGTAATGGTTCAACCAAGCCGCTTTCTTTACAAGGATATTGACAGTAGTGAAGAGAAAACTTCAAGAGTACTGTGCAACAAAGGATCTATTTATTACAAGTTTCTAAGTTTATAACATGGTATTATACTATTCATTTCTTTATTTCCTTATGCCATATGGCACATCAGACAATTATTATAAACAAAATACATATATTGAAACCTTTCATTTATATAATAAATATTTATACATATCCTATACTAAAAACAATTTAGTATGTAGTTCTATTCTTCGATCGCTGCAAACGCTGAACAAAAATCTTCACAATTTGGACATTTCTTCGACATTTTGAACACATTTGTTTGAACTCAGCTATGTTAAGGACCAATATGGAAAATGTTACCTTTGCACCGTTTAAATATGTATTGCTTCTTTTTAAAAAAATTAAAAAAGCAACTGAATACTTGTAGAAAATGTAATATAGCTATCAATAATGGATAGGACTGGGCCGTAGTTATCACCAGTTATATCGCACGTATCAGCTGTTTGTTACGTGACTTGAATAAAAATAGAATTGTTAAGCTGAATGTAGGAAATGGGGATAGTGCAAGGGCATACGCTTGTTTTTCAAGAAAAAAATTTATACACATTAAAAGAGGTTAATATCCTCTACCCAAAAAGTGCTGGGAGCTAGTCGGTGCTGTTTGCGAAATACTTAAAATGTTGCCGAAAATGCTTATAAAAGCGAAAAAATTCCACTTCGCTTAAATTCTGTTGTGAATAAAATTAATGTTACGCAGACAAGGATCAGCTCCCAGCACTTTTCAAAATATACACTATATGAGCAATAAATATTCCAAATTTCAGCTCAAACAAAATAGTCTATGCCCTTGCACTTTTGATGTAAATCACGAATACGCTCATCGTTTTAGCGATATTCTCTATATTTCTTTTCCCTGTGCAGCTTCAATGCTACTAGATAAATTCATATTCTATACACATTGTATTAAATAAATTATGTTCTTTTAGTTTTAATGATAAGGTCTAGAAATTAGCAATGGTATTACAGTTATTTAAGCATTCTTGTAATTATTAAACCAGTAAATCTAGTCCTCTGGATCACTTGTGCTGCGTCATGTCAAGGCTGATGACGTCATATTTGACAAAAGGCTTTTTTCTATTACTCGACTGTATCGCTATTAAGTATTGCAATTTTACAAGATTTTATGAATAATCGATAAAATAAATAAATTCAAGTTGTTATTTACCCATGATCATGTCTTTAATTAATTTTTGAGGCTTGTTAAATTTCAATGACGTCACAATTAAACTTCCAATACGATGTACAAGGAATGTGAACTCTGACTTTCCTTAACATAGCCGAGAAAACAGTGGGTTTTTAACATAATACTGTTTGATTTATCTAATTCTGAGATCTTGATATACAGGACACTTAAAATATAAAATGAAATTCATCTTCTACATAATTCAAGTCATATAATAAAGATATTCTGTTATCTATAATTCTGCGCGTTCTATATACCGGTCTATCTAGAATTATTAAGAAAAAAATCAATGATATCATTAAGAAAAAAATATGAAATTAATAGTCATGAACGTTCATTTATATTCATACTTTTTTCTTTACCTTACCATCATTTTTTAAGCATTGTGTCCCCTGAATTGGATTATAAGCAAATTAAAGCAATACAAATATTCTATATATAGATACAAGAAAAAATATATGGAGATGACGAACATTATTCAAGCAAACTACGATGGCCGATATGAGCCGTCAAAATACAAGTAAGAGTAACTCTATTATGTACTAAAAATGAGGGGAATAGGAGAAAATAGAGGGGAAAATCAGCAACACATGTTTTTGATTTTGTTCCTTCTAAGTTTACAGATAATCTTCCCAATAAATCTAAGGAATGTTAAGTAGTCTCGAGTGTATTTTGTCTCAAGATTTGTACATGTACAGATTACTATTACTACTTCTTGTGTTTTGCCATTGTTTCTACGTACATAATAGTGCTACTCTTACTTGTATTTTGACGGCTCATATCGGCCATCGTAGCAAACAATTCTTTTTTAACAATGCAGATCGGAAGCAGAGAAAACACAGACGTTTGAAAACTACAGAGGCGGGATCAGGTGTCATGGAGTAGTAAACATCCCTGTCAACCGGTCACTGCGCCATGTGCTCTTTGTCATGGTATCGATGAAATGGAAAATCTGTGTGTTAATAATGGTTTAACTAATTACTAGTAATTAGTATGGAAAACGTCAGTCGACATCTGACCTATATATAATGATGCATTGTATTTGCTGAAGTCTTTCGTTAGGTTACTACTATCGTTTTTTTCAATAAAATATCCAAATAAAAACAGTGGTATCTTATAATCGAGTTGAAAGCTACAACATATGATTTTTTCTCATGAACATGTATATTTTTAATAAATTCTGTTACATATGAATGCAAAAATAGGTCTTTTTCAAAAGATAATTGAAAGACCTGCATGATCTCCAAAAACTACAAAGATATCTTCAATCAGAAACGAAAGCTTCTTTTTAATGCCAAATTCAGAGTACTTCTGTGTACAATCAGTATGTTTTAAACAAAATAATTTTGCAAATGGCCGATACTAGAAACAAGATGAACATATTAATGACTTAATGAGATATTAATTAACCATGGAGAATTTAGTGTAAGTGTTGAAAATTCGTACGTTTTGATATTATTTCAAGTTATCTTAGTGTTGCTTTGCGTTTTTAAGTATCTACATAGCACTTCTTGAATATATTGTACATTACAACCGAAGTCACTGCTATTAATACCGGTATTTAAATTGAATTGAACATATTTTATTGACAAAGTCAAAAGGATAGGACACATGTTCTGCAAATTAGATCCATGTAGTCTTCATCTTATACAGAATATCATAAAATTGTCATAATTCAAGTACAATTATTTTCAGCAACAAAACAATAACTTAGTAGTGTCAAATACTGAAAATACTTGATATGAAAAATAAAATTTTCTAATCTATATAAAAATTAAAGATTACAAACCTACCAAATTCTTTTAAAATATATCAATTTCTACAGATGTATATGAGCGGATCAAAGCATCTGGTTTTAATCAGATTGTGTAGCGATCTATGTGAGTGGATCAAAGGATCTGATTTTAATCAGTTTGATTTCTACATTTTCTGGATTAGAGAAAAAAACAACTCATGGCAGGAAATGGACATCTATAATGTACAATTAAACTGTAAAAGTTATTGAATGATAATAAATTACTCTTTAGAGAATGTCTTGCTGTTGCATATTTTTTACAATGTTAATATTTTAGAGAGGAGTTAAGAAAAAGGCATTGTAGAACATTTACTGGAATCCGAAATGTACATGTATCTTTGTTTGCAAAGTTTTTTTTGTGCAGTTTTGGAATCCAGTATAAGCATGCCAATTCAAATTCATGTTGATTGTTGGAAAAGATATTTAAACCTGACATATGGTTATAAAGAATTTCCTCCTGAGAAAGGAAGCCATGGGGACACTTGTTGGAAGGAAACTAGTATTACATGTGCAAGGTTGCTTGGTTTTGTAGGATTCTTTCTTGTTAAGCTTCTCTCTAGAGAATTTTTCTTTCATATGGAGACGTCACCACTTGCCAGTGAAGAGCTTCCAATTTTTTCCTATATTTGGCACTCTGGGCCATTGAGCAGGGAGGGATCTTTATTTCGTGTTCATAACATGTTATGGAACACCTAAGACTTTTCTGAATGGCTGCTTATACGTATATTATATGGCGATACTTACCGGTTGCTTTTTTCATGGTCTTCTCTTAGATCCTATAAAATGCTGGTACATTACATTAAGGTATAATTATCAAATGTTTGGTTGTTACGCATCATTTGATTGGATAAAGAAATAGTTTAAATCATATAAGCTGTGTTGTCTATGCTACAATGACTTGCATCAATTCAATTCTTTACATAGAGTATTTCGTTATGCCATATGACACATCAGACAATTATACATATATTCAAATCTTTCAGTTATATAATTAATATTTACATACATAAAACGTATCAATCCGCTTGATGTTATACATTGTATTTTTAAAATATGTACAATTTGAAGTCATTTTTGAAGATGAAATGGTCTAATTTATCACACTTTGTGATGAAAAAAATTAAATTATAAGGAATGTATTTAATAGCAATCCAAGTCATACTAGGATAACCTGGGTTTTAAAGTTTACTCTTTTTTAAAAAAAAAACCCCGCGCTATGCGGTTTATAAAGCTTATAAAACTACCCCAACCCAGACTATGCAGTATAACTTTGGATAGCTATTAAAATTTATTCCTTTAATACCGGTATATGAATTTAATTTTTATTCTTTGAAATTTTTCCTTGTGCAATTCATTTCAACAGCTATAAGTTTACGGACTAGCAACATTTTATTGGGTCACGTGGAGATGTTATTTAGAAGTTAATTTGTAGATACAGAAATACCTTAACAAAATACTCGTTCTCGGGGATGTCAAATACGAGGATATGGATAACACACAGAGCCCGTTAACATTTTTCCTCCAATAACATAGGATATACTTAGTCCTCCAGGGCACCTGATCCCACCTCTGATGTTTTTAGCGGTCCTAGATTGCTCTGCTCCTGATTTGTATTGCGCAGCACAGTTAAGGTTACAGTAAGGAGGCGGAGCCTAATTTGTACGGGAAATGTTTACTATGACGTCACACATAATATAAGGTCTTCAAAATACCACAAAATTAAATAATTTTCTATTTCAAACAGCTGGATAGCTGTATACTACATACAAACTTACTTTTACATGCAGTTTTGTCGTTTGTTAAATCCCACATAACAGTATATAAACGACGCATCGATCGCAATGCACTTGTCAATGTGACGTCATCTCGCAAAAATGACGCAGTTTGTACACAGTGAGAGGCTGATCAAGTCACATTTTGTACAATGAAAAATGTCTTTTGCTCTCAAATAAAATATTATTTGCAGTAAAATAAAAAGCCGTTAACTTGAATGCGATGTCTATTTTAGTATTTTATTGATAAACTGTACGTGCATTCTCCAGACAAGCGATACTGTCGTGTGTTTGTATGCAGATTCATTGAAAAAGTAATGGAAGGGCCCTAATAAATCGATTTATTGCAAGGGCATACCCTCAATATATCTTGTCAAAATTTTACATATAAACTCAAGAAGCATTATGATATTTGAAAAGTGCTGCGAACCTCTTGAAATCTTGCAAATAAATTAATTATAGCTCTATTTAATGTAGTTGACCAGCAAAATATTCAACCTGCCCGCCAACAAATTAAATTTTACCAATTAAAAAAGGGAATCTATATAGGTTCGCAGCACTTTTCACAAACTACATTTAGTGTTGAAAAGGATAATAAAATAAACTGAGATTTTTAACTTGGTTATGCCCTTGCAATATTGAAATTTATAGATGACCTCTAAACTGAAAGTATAATTGCCAAAGTCATGTGACGTCGACATCACATGACAAGTCTTAATAAAACATCTAAATGTCCCCCACATGTAGATTTAATCCACATTACATTTTTTTTTATATCAGTGAGTTCCTAAAAAGAATCGCCCATCCTAATAAAGTATGTATTTTTTATCTTAAAAAATCGCCGTTATTTCCATTTGTAACCTTAACTGTGCTGCGTGTTTCAATGGTTTTTTGAGTTTGATTACTGTTCGTTATCTCAATATTGTATTCCACACTTTATCACGAAGGCACTAAGCCTAGAAATGACAAAATGTTATCAGAATGAAATAAACAAACAGTTACAGTTTTGAAGCTTTTTAATGACAACTATGGAGCAAAAGATTAAAATCTGTGTAACATATTACAGACTGTCCTTCTATAGATTCTCATGAGATTCTGCCATTACATTTTCTTTATTGCTTTACACTTTTATTTAATTCATCCTACTATCCTTGTGACGTATTTAAATTTGTGCGGGCAAACGTTTTCCAAACCAAGATGTCTCCTGAAAAGATTTTTTCTCAGTTGAATTTCGACACCATTGTAAAGTTGTGTTATAAATACAGATCAAATAAAGTTTCCATATCTAAATTATTTTAACTGAAATTTTGATTATTTTAGAAATCTAAAATATTTTAAATTTAATTTCATTGAAATATACGTGTACCCATCGTCGGAAACCCACGGCTGATTACGCTTCTTTCCTCTCTCCGTGATGGAGAGAGGAACGAAGCGTAATCAGCCGTGGGTTTCCGACGATGACGTGTACCATCATAAGGTTAAAAATTGTATTTAAATACACAGAGAATAGGTCTACCAAATAAGAAATTCTATCTTTGTCGGCAAAATATAAATCGAATATTTTACCTTCGCTTACAATCACGTGATTTTTTCTCTACAAACTCCATTATTCCTGGTCTTCTTTTCAACGCACGAAGAATTTTTCTCCTGAAACGTATGTATTATTTCAGATTCCCTATAAATCAAACAAACAATATGGATGTTATTTTGCTTGTTTAATGTGGCGCTTCTGGCCGCGGTGATCAATTTGCTGGGGCTACCACAGGGCTGCCCCACAATCAACAATCAATACAACAAATGTGACGACCCAAATCGGGCGGATCATGCACTGGGTAGGTCACAAGTGCATGAACGTCACCAATGCAATAATCAATCAAATTCAATCAATCAATTATTAATCAATCAGTCAATCAATCAATTCAAATATCAATCAAGTCAATTACTTGTCAATCAATCAATTATTAATCAATCAATCAATTCAAATATCAATCAAGTCAATCAACAATGGAATGAGCGTAAGAATATGTGTTGCACTCATCCAATTGCGTTGAGGTGCGACGGAATACGCAAACACTAGGAATTCCAACAACGACAAGGCTGAAG